>CM068584.1:20546899-21019399 GCA_035048485.1 Pteria penguin
ATTCAATGTGATCTTAAGTGGAGTTTTCAAAATGCTCCCTTCCCCCTCTTCCGCCTTTCCCTTCCCTAAAATAAAATTTAGCATTGATATTCCAGCTACTAACACACTTATGCTCTGTATTGCGGCTTTTCTTTATAATCAGACGCAGTAGCTGAATGCCAATCATAAGTTATACCAATGTTTAAAATTTTCTTGTCCGGTGTGTGCGTGTGTGTGTGTGTGTGTGTGGGGGGGGGGTTATCAAGAAAATAACTCAAATAGTTAATTTAAAATGAAAACACCCTCCTTCCCGATTGCCTCCCCCCCCCCCCCCTCATCGGACTAGAAATCCTTACGAATATCTTAAATTTTCTATGTTATCATCTTATGTATAAGGAGACAGCTTCACTATCTATGTATAATATAATCTATGTCTAAGATAACTATGTATTATTAAAGAAGTGTTCTTTTTTATTATTACAGACTTAAAAGTAAAAAGGCGATGTATGAATGTAATATAATTCTTTACCCCTTCAGGTCTGTATAACAATATAAACAAAAAAAAAAAAAAAAAAAAAAAAAAAAAAAAAAAAGAAGAAAAAGAAAAAAAATCATTGTGCGAGTTATCTTTCTTACCGCAGGTTCATCGTTCTCGACAGAATCTGTCAATCTGTTGACATGATATAATGTTATGATACATAAGTACATCCAAAGCATATACGATTGGAACGTGGTTTCTCGCCATTTTTGAAAATTTCTAACTCGGTTAAACTTCGAAATAAAACGGCAAAACATATGTGCAAATATTTCAAACCTTTATCGGATGTGGTGTAAACGGCAGAGTTTCTCGAAGAAGCTAGCGTTATCTTTTGCATATTCTGCTGTATTGGGGTCCCTTTCGCATGTGTTATCTGCTTAACGTTCGTAGATCGACACGGTCTTTGTATCTGCGAGGGGATCTCTAAAATATAAATATGCATGTTCATCTAGAAAACTATGATTTTCACTTATTTTTCATTGTAATACAATGACAATATTAGTGGGCATTTGTTCATATGGGAAGGATTCAGGGTTCGAATCTCTCTGCCGTCGTTTATGCCACCTCATCTTTTGAGCCACATCAGCTTTTATGGTCAAGAGGTGCCGTAGTAATACATAGCCATCCGGGCAAGGTGACCACCGTCTATTGTGGTTATATTTGTATTTAACCATTTCCGTCTCAGTCCATGACAATTCTCCAAACAATGTGATAAAATAGAGGAAATAAGTTTATAAATCATTCAATTTTTAATCTCGAGATTACCGGTTAACCACACCAATTGAGTGACGTCACTACTGTAATTGACCGTCCTAAGTCGGTGTGGTAAGTATATTACATAGCCATCCGGGCAATGTGACCACTGTTTATGGTGGTTATATATATATTTAACCATTTCCGTCTCAGTCCATTACAATTCTGAAAACAAACTGATAAAACAGAGGAAATAAGTTTATAAATCATTCAATTTTTTATCTCGAGATTACCGGTTAACCACACCAATTGAGAGACGTCGCTACTGTAACTGACCGTCCTAAGTCGGTGTGGTAAGTATTACATAGCCATCCGGGCAATGTGACCACCGTTTATGGTGGTTATATATATATTTAACCATTTCCGTCTCAGTCCATGACAATTCTAAAAACAAACTGATAAAATAGAGGAAATAAGTTTATAAATCATTCAATCTTTTATCTCGAGATTACCGGTTAACCACGCCAATTGAGTGACGTCGCTACTGTAATTGACCGTCCTAAGTCGGTATGGTAATTACAGTACAATCGAATAATTTTTAATGTCGTTTTCTGTTTTTATTTAAGTATTATCATGATTTACGTGTATGTCCTTGGGGATATGTGTCATACAACTTGGTCAGATGTCTTCTATCTCCTCTTTGAAAATTCGATCAACCCATTTTATTAAGTAATAGTGCCCTCCTATCAGTTTAGTTAAACTACTGGGCCTTTGCTCTAAGATAAATTACAATTGCCTGCTTTTTAATGTGTATGAACGATATATAGCGTAAACTACCTTTCCATTTCATTCTGAATCCTTTATAGCTGGTTTCGCTGTCGGAATGAAAATGCACCATCACGCTGTTAGACTCCGATCTGATCAGGGTTTTAATTTGTGAGAACCCGCAGTCACAGAATAATTTCTTACCGGTACACCAATCAGTTATCTGTGATAAAGTAAAGAGAGCAGAAATGAAGAACAATTTTTACTAGTACTCGTATCAGTTATTTGTCAAAAAATGAAAAGAATTAAATTGAAGAACAACGTCCTACTAGTAAACAAATCGGTTCAGGCGAGGGTTCAGAAATTTGGTCACGAGGGGGTCCATCCAAATGGATTTTCAGAGGAGGGGTTCAACTATGTGTGCGTTGATTGTTAATGAAATTTGGTCAACCATTCGGTTATTTGCAAATGACACCTTTTTATTCATAATTGTTGAAAATCCTGAAATTGCAACAAATATTTTAAATTCTGATCTTGAGAAAATACAATTTTTGGTATAACCAGTGACTTGTTAAATTCAATCCAAGCAAAACAGAAGAAATTATAATAAGTATGAAAGGAAATCCTTCAAATTACCCTCCACTTACCATGAACAACACTAACATCAAGACTGTAACCTCCCACAAACATCTTGGACTCACAATTAACACAGAATGTACATGGCATGAACACATACAAGAAATTACTTCCAAAGCTTGGAAAAGGATTAATCTTCTACGATCTTTAGAGTTCTAATTAGACAGAAAAACCTTAGAAATTATGTATTTATCTTATATTAGGCCAATTTTGGAAAATGGGAATACTATTTTGGATAACTGTACACAATATCAAGTGAATGAAATAGAGAATATTCTAACTGAAGCAGGAAGGATTGTGACTGAGGCAACAAATCTAGTTCACACTCTATAACTCAGAGTTGTGATGGGAAACTTTAAAGAGCAAAAGATACAAACATAAATTGATCACTTTCTTCAAATGATAAAACACCAAGCACCAAGCTACCTTCAGACACTTGTACCAACAAACATAGGACGGGCAACACAAAGACATCTCAGGACAAGAAACCACATACAGGTTCCATTTTCTCGCATCAACAGACATCAAAATTCATTTCTTCTAAAACCTATTCAAGATTGTTACTCATTGCCAGAGGTAGATAAATTGCTTAATTCAGTAAACTCTTTCAAACCATATTTGGATAAAGACAAAACAGCAGTACCAAAGTATTACTCTGTTAGTGAGAGAAAATACCAAATATTACACTCTTCAAAAACCATATTTCTGACTCCAGTTTATGTCAATGTGGACAGCAAGAAACTGTCCACCATTATCTCTTAATATGTCATCTCTATGCCAATATCAGGGCAGCTACAATCTTTAGTCTGTCCTTCAATTTTAACATAGAGATCTTACTGAGAGGTTGTCCCCTATATATTGATGAAGTCAACACAACAATATTTGAGACTGTTCACAAATTTGTAAAAGACGGCAATAAATTTTCATAATCAACTGAACATTTATTAACCTCACATTTTCCATACATTTACCTTTTATTTTTTCACATATTATTTGGTTCCATTTTCCTTCTTAGTGTATTAAGTACTCTTCAATCAAAGTATGTATGTGTTTAATCAAACCTTATACATAAAAATCATTATTATATTATTATTTTCTTTTTTTTCTTTTCTTCTATCATGTTTACAAAGTCTAATTTGTATTTGTTTTTCTTGCTAACATCTCTTTGGCCATTGTATCTGTTTTATATTGAAATTTACATGTAACTGGAGCGAGCTTTATATAAGTCATTGTACTTGTTGCTCAATCCAGAATTATTTATGTTTTATTTATAATTGTCTTGAAAATTACACAATTAATACTGTTTAAAGCAAATATGTTTTATGTGTAAAATTACGTATCTTAAAAAAATCACAAACGAACAAACTAGAAACGTAATTTTCGACGAATCTCAGGGTGGTCCAGACTCTCGGTCAACAACTCTCTATCCGCGCATGCAGTTTATAATTAGATCTGTTAAAAAGGGAAGAAAAAAGAAGTTGAAGACGTAATCATTGACTTCCACCGAGTTTTAAATTTGTTGGAGCTACGACAATAAAAAAATCTAGGGGAATCCAGGTGGTTTCTGTACATTTTCGGATCCCTTCACATATAGACCGCCATCATACAGATTAAAATGTCCACAACGACCTTGATCGTGTAGGTATGATCTTGAGTCAAGGTCACTGTAGACATTGCAAATCCATAAGGAACATTGCTACCAAGTATGAGCATATTCCACAAAAGCATACGAATTACTGACTGGGCAATCAAGTTGCAGACAAATGGAAAAATATAGACTGACGGCACAAAGTTGTTCCTGTCTTTTCAAACAGTTTTGTTATAATTATGGCGTTACTCAAGCAAAACTTGGTTTTGGCAATTTTGATATCTTGAATATTGCCTTTGTAGTTCTTTGTTCATTAGAACGTGTTACCTTAAGATAATCATCACATTTTCCACCCCATTGTATCTGTAATGCAAAATCCAAAATCTCTATGAGAACCTTCGTTCCCGCAGAAGTTTCAATTTTAAGGAAACAATCCAAATTGTTAGGATATGGATTTGAATACCCCGGACTCGTCCAGCGTCCTCTTCGTCCTGTCCAAGTGAAGTTACAATTTTCGTTACCTATAATGATATGTAAATGATATGTAAAATGTCGTCACATAAAAGATTGAAGATCTAAATATTTGGACCTTTGAAGCATTTAATGAAATAAATAATTTATATCCACTAAAACAATCAT
Organism: Pteria penguin; assembly: GCA_035048485.1. Lineage (NCBI taxonomy): Eukaryota > Metazoa > Mollusca > Bivalvia > Pterioida > Pteriidae > Pteria > Pteria penguin. Next base: position 20,551,738 of record CM068584.1, read on the forward strand.
AATTTGATTGATTGATTGATTTTTGTTTTACGTCACACCACTAAAATTTCAGGTATATGGTGACGGCATCTGCCTGATGCGGGGCATACAAATTTTGACCTTTGCAACGGACCCACCCGAAGCAGTGAGGGATCTTTAACGTGCCATGCATACCACGACACGGGGCCTCGGTTTTTACTGTCTCATCCGAAAGACAGGACACCGGCATGACCAGAGCGGGACTCGAACCCCGGCCTCCCGATCAGGAGTCTGACGCGATACCACTAGGCCACGCCGGCTTGGCTTATACGAAATGAGCCTTGTTTTTATGACTTTTGTTAATGACCATGTACCATGTACCAACACATTACAGCCATTGTATCAATCATCATATCAATACATATGTTAATACACATCTGCCCGTAAGCCAGTTGGCGGATCGAAGTTTAGTTGTGTAGCAGATAGTAAAAAAAAAAAAAAAGGGGGGGGGTGAGTAAGATGGTTATTCGACGCGATACCACTAGGCCACGCCGGCTTCAATCATAATTTGAATTCAATTAAAGACATTTCAGAAAGTTGGATTTTGAGATGCGTATTGTATACGTAGTGTTGGAACACTAACAGTTGTCGTAACATTAATGTTGGAACACTACGCCATTCCAGAGTTGGAACACTACGGCTTTTAACAGAAGTGTTGGAATACTACGGCTTGTAACAGAAGTGTTGGAACACTACGCCTTGTAACAGAAGTGTTGGAACATTACCTTTTGTCGTAACAGAAGTGTTGTTACACAACACTACACTTTGTCGTAAGAGACGTCATGGAGCACTGAGAGTTCTCGTAACAGAAGTGTTGGAACACTACGCCTTGTCATAACGGAAATGTTGGAACGATACGGCTCGTAACAGATGTGTTGGAACACTACGTATTGTAACAGAAGTGTTGGAAAACTACGTCATGCAACAGAAGTGTCGGAATACTACAACACTACGCCATTTAACAGAAGTGTTGGAACACTACGCCTTTGAACAGAAGTTTTTGACACTACACCTTGTAACAGAAGTGTTGGAACACCAAACACCACGCCTTGCCGTAACAGAGGTGTTGTTACATTAAACAGCAGGCTTTTTCGTAACAAAAGTGTTGGTACACCAAACACTACGCTTTGTTGTAACGGAAGTTTAAATACAATAAACACTATACCTTGTCGTAACAGAAGTGTTGGTACACCAAACACCACGCCTTGCCGTAACAGAAGTGTTAGTACACCAAACACTACGCCTTGTCGTAACAGAGGTGTTGGTACACCAAACGCTACGCCTTGTCGTAACAGAAGTGTTGGTACACCAAACACTACGCCTTGTCGTAACAGATGTGCTGGTACACCAAGCACTACGCTTTGTCCTAGCAGAAGTGTCGGTACACCAAACACTACGCTTTGTCGTAACAGAAGTGTCTGTACACCAAACACTAAGCCTTGTCGTAACAGAGGTGTTGGCACACCAAACACTACGCCTTGTCGTAACAGAAGTGTCGGTACACCAAACACTACGCCTTGTCGTAACAGAGGTGCTGGTACACCAAACACTACGCTTTGTCGTAACAGAAGTGTCGGTAAACAAAACACTACGCCTTGTCGTAACAGAGGTGTTGGTACACCAAACACTACGCTTTGTCGTAACAGAAGTCTCGGTACACCAAACACTACGCTTTGTCGTGACAGAATTGTCGGTACACCAAACACTACGCCTTGTCGTAACAGAGGTGTTGGTACACCAAACACTACGCTTTGTCCTAACAGAAGTGTCGGTACACCAAACACTACGCCTTATCGCAACAGATGTGATGGTGCACCCCACATTACACCTCGTCATAAAAAAGTATTGGACACTAGGCTTGTAGTACCAGAAATGTTGGTACACTACGTCTTGTCGTAACAGAACCATCGGCACGCCACATATTATTACGCCTTGTCGTGACAAAGCTTCACCTTATAATTTCGTTTACTTTAGTGAAATTCCTGAAGGTTAGAGGCTATTCGGAGGCACAAATAAGACATTTGTCGAAATCTTCACAATGTTACTCTCAGTAAAATGTTAAATGTCTTGATATTTTAACTGTCTATACTCTAATTTTCATTCAAGTTGATAAAGAAAATCTCTTTGTTTTCCTGTTAGATTTTAGAATTTAATGTGATCGAGGAGGAAGTCATTCATAAAAATAAGAGGAGGTAAGGTCGCTCATGCCATTGTATGTATAATACGAAAGTATCAGTACCTGATTACAGTAACACTTACGATAATGTACCGCAATGGACTCGTGGAAATCGGAGAAGAGGATGTGTGCTCTGTAAGCATCTCCTCCTCGAAATACCGAACAGTCATCGAACACCCAGTATATGAAGGACCGTGGGATTCATAGATACTGATTAAGGATTTTCTGATAAAAATCTGTGTAAGTTTTGCATTTGTTAATGCAAATATGGAGGCGGTGTCCGATCAGGGGCCAAATGATCGAAAATTTTACCGCTGGTTAAGCTAACCAGTAGTTAAAGTTTGAGAAACAATTTCAATTATCAGATTTCCTTATAAATAATTAAATTACTTTACAATGCAGGTCACATATGTTGCAAACCAGTACGCAAACTATGACTTAAAATCCTCTAAATTCAAAGATAAAGTCAGATGAAATTTAATCATTGATTAGCTTAATCAGTGGTTAAAATTTCGAAAATCTGGCCCCAGCTTATCTTTATTGAAGTAGGTCAGAAAATGGAACTTTTATAGACCGAGCTTGAACCAGCCGTATATACGATGTGTGGACTGTATTGTCGCTTGAATAATTTACCAAACAGTGACGTCATCTAGTTCCGGAATATTGTCCATATGAATCTATCTCTATAATTTATTTTGTAAACTTGGGATTTCGAGCAGTAAATTACACGGTGCCTTTGGTCGCTTTATTTTATGTTAATTGTACTATGACTTTGAAACAAACGTAAATAAAAAGATAAACGCATAAATGAATAAAATAAATGAATAAATGAATATAATTTTTTCCTATTATTGACTATAAATTCTACCAATGTTTCGTTTGTAATGCAAAATAGTTTGAAAACAATAAAACAAAGTTTATTTACAGTAACAGATGATGTTAGAATACTTGGAATAAGTAATTCTGCACCGGAACCTCTATCAAATGTTGTTCTAAACATTTTTTCAAAAATAAATACTTTGTAATGACAGATGCTGTGATTTTGCACAGACTAACATATACTTTGATAGCAAGGCGCCGGAAATAACTTATACGACATATTTCCTCGTCCAGTTAATGTACCAGAAATAACATATTGGTACCCAGACAAAGCTAAATAAAATAGATATGAAATAAGATATTAAAGTCATCAATATTACTGATCACACGGTAACCACCATGCTGACTTCCAGCGGTTAACTGAAATTATGCAATCGCGTAATTCTTGTTATTATATAGTTAGGCATCTGGGGTTCCTCTAGATAGAGTTAATTATCTTATTTTTGTATTTTTTTGTTAGGGGGGGGGGGGTGTCGCACTTTACGCGTTATTTTCTCCATTCAGAAACATGGCGTCGGGTGTTGCCTGGCCCCAGAACAAGTCTCTATTGGATTTCATTTACCTGACTAATTACTATCTAGTCCATAGTATTATTATTATTATTATTATTATTATTATTATTACTATTATTACTATTATTATTATTATTTCTATTATTATCATTCTCAACGCGGTGTGAACTAACGAGAAACTAGTTGGAAAATAGTATGGTATGGTGTATTACGGTAGTCGTGTAGAGTAGTTATCTATTTATCATTTAATGAAAGCATTTAATGGCGCATGTGACCGGCTCTACTTGCTACCGGTATACCCTCATCCAGAAGGGTTTTCTTCCCACGTCAAGTCAACTATGCTTTTTGCTCCTTACCATTGTGCTCGAAACAAATAGTTCCCAAACTTATTTCGTTTTTGACGTAAATGATTGAAAATATTGAAGGAAAATATAAAGTGTTAAAGAATAAATCTAACGATTTTTTCATTGGATGGAAATATACTCCGTAAAAGGCAGAAAACAGCGTCATTGCGAGTAACGCATGCTGTAAGATAGTGTTTCCATTATTCGGGGTATAACTCCATCCCCGGAAAAACATTAGATTCAATCCTATGAGATTTGAAGGGATTTTAAAGAAGATATGAATGATTTATAACATACCTTGTACCAAAGTATTTAACAAACCAACAAGCAGTAACAGCTTCATCTTTTCATCCGTACTGATAACGAGTCTAGTAATTTTGTCGTTTCAGCCGTTTTCGTTTATGACCCCTGCCATACAAGGAAACTTAAATAGAAAACACTTGACCTATAAAGTTCAATTCGCTTTATTGCCGTTAATTCCGATGCAGTGATGTACAATATATAATGTATGTTTCCCAAAACATCAGACTCCACTTACATTATTCAGTGTTGGCTGGATAGTGATTTCCGTCGCTTTTGACAATTTTTCACTTTTATTGCGACATGGTAGCATGGGGTTCAAAACTCTCAAAAGTAGGGCGAAATCAGGGAATCGAACCCGGATCATCGACATAAAAAAACCAAATGCTTAAACTCTACAGCAAGTGTGCCGTCTGAGATGTATTGCAAAAACTATGTAGGTTCGAACGGAATTATTTTCTCTTTAAGACATTGTAGTTTTTCATATTCAATTGAGATAATAATTAGAGAGAGAGAGAGAGAGAGAGAGAGAGAGAGAGAGAGAGAGAGAAGTAAATTTATCAATCTTTAAGTTATATCGTAACTGTTTTAGCGGCAGATCCAGCACCCCTTTTGCTGGGGTTCAAGGGGCGAATATTGTCGATTTTGAAAGAAAAATGGCCAAAATACAGGTATTTTGGTAAAGTTTTGTGTCACTGCTGGGGCTTCCCTCCGCTCTCCTTAAATCTGCGGATGTCTTGATGTCTTTTAATACGAAGACAATGACCATTATTAATTTATATATATATCTGACTTATGTTATATATACTCATATATACATACATAGATCGGTATATGTCATATAACATAAATCAATATATTTCTCGACAAAATTCTATTGTGTTTATAATAGAAAACAGGTCTTATCCAACTTATGCTGAAAGAGGAGAAGGGGATGGAGGGAGGGGGCAAACATACTTATGGCAAAAATAAAGGGGGATGTCGGCGATCTTCTCCCGCCTTCCTCTTGTGACATATATATATATATATATATATATATATATATATATATATATATATATATATATATATATATATATATATATATATATATATATATATATATATTCAAAAAATAAGAACATTGTCTTCAAAGCTTAACATGTTTTATTCCATTACTACACGTGTTTCGGCATTATGAGCCTCTTCAGGTAATGATGCATGATAATACAACAAGCAAGTATATATACACATATTCTTAGATAATAATGATAACAGTAGAATATCAGATAAAGTATATAGTAAGTATTTTAACAAAAGTATCTGATATAATCTCACATTCCACTACGTGGGATGATGCTATGTTTTGTTAAGGGAAGGTTTATATTTGTCGATGAAATCTTGCTCTTTGATCGTAATGATTGAATAGTTGTCTGTTTGGTATATAGGCATAACCTTAAATTTGCCATTACTGCAATGGTGAAGGTGTTTGCTCACAAATAACACTCGGTTTTGTGAGTGTTTTATATTGCTTTTATGTAAAGCTACTCTGTGATTTAAACATTGTGTTGACCCAATATATTCTTCTTTACATTTGTCACATGGTATGACATATATTACATTTTTAGAATTGCAAGTTAGTTTTCGTTTTACTAGGAATTGAACGTTACCATTTTTGAAATTATACATATTTCCTTCCATAATTATATCACAAACCTTACATTTTTTATTTTTGCATTTTGTTACACCTATATTTTCCGATTCCTCAGTATCAAAATTTGATTTGGCAGATGTAATTAATTGTTTAAGATTTTTTGGTTGTCTCTTGCTTTTGATAATTTGTATCTTATTTAGAATTTTGTTCATCTTTTCGTCTGTTCTTAAATATTCCAAATGTTTAAATGCTTGACTAAAAATTTCTGGATTTCGTTTATTGTATGTTGAAACAAATGCTAATGAATTTTTATAGTCTTTCATTTTAGTTTGTCGTAGAATAGATATCGGTATGGCTTCGGCCATCTCGAATCCCTTACTTATTAATGTTATGGGATATCCGCGATGTATTAGAGAAGTACGTAATTCTTTTAATCTAGATGTTCTTAATTCAGACGGTTTAATTATTGTGCATATACGTCTTGCAAGAGTGTATGGCATTGATTTTATACAAGATTTAGGATGATGACTCTTGAAGTGTAAATATTGTTGCGTATCGGTTGGTTTGCGATAAATATCTGTGATAATTTTATTACCATCTTTTTTAATCATTATATCTAAAAAGGGTAATTCTTTAATGTTTATTTCCATTGTGAATTTTATATAAGGATGTAAGTCTTGTAATATATTATATAAATCTTCTATTTTACCCCATGATTGGTTCCAAAATATTATACAGTCATCAAGATACCGCCTCCACAATGTTTCAAATGATTTAGCTACATTTTCACTGAAGGTTTGTTTAACTTTATTGTATAAACTTTGTTCCAAATATCCTAAAGTAAGTGTAGCATAAGTAGGTGCCATTTTAGTTCCCATGGCAGTACCTAAGCCGGTGTGGCCTAGTGGATAAGGTGCTCGGCTCGTGATCGAGAGGTCGCGGGTTCGACTCCCGCCCGGGGCACACCGGTGTTCTGTCTTTCGGATGAGACAGTAAAAACCGAGGTCCCGTGTCACGGTAGGCGTGGCACGTAAAAGATCCCTCACTGCTTCGGGTGGGTCCGTTGCAAAGGTCCAAATTTGTATGCAATGCATCAGGCAGATGCCGTCACCATATACGTGAAATATTCGTGGAGTGACGTAAAACAATAATCAAACAAACAAATCAAACCCATGGCAGTACCTAAGATTTGTTTATATTGTTTATTATTGAATTGGAATGTATTATTGTTAAGAATTAAGTCTATGGATTCTATGATAAAGTTTTCGTTAAAGCGTTGGTGTAATAATTTAGGATGTATTTTTATCCAATAGCTAATTGCTTCTTTACCGAATTCGTGTGGTTGTAATTAATAAATAAACATTCTTTAACATTTTTAATACCGAACTTGAATATTGTTCACTCGGAGATGAAGATTGGAATGGAGCGGTCTTGTAAGCTAAACCTGAATACCGAGAAAATCAAAGTAACCACGTGTCGGGTAAGGGGTATATTGTTGTGGTTAACTGAATACCAGAATCTACGGAAGCCCATTTAGGACCTATCAATTTTTTTTTTTTGAATTTGATATAACGAATTCTTGAATTTGTTAAAACTGATTAGATTAAATTAAATTAATATTTTTGTTATAACAAATTAGATGATGTGGATTATAACAAATTTTATAAAACCGAATATTTGAACTTAAGAATTCGTTATTTCGAATTTAATTTGTTAAAACGAATTTCAAAATATATTAAAACGAATTCAACAAATTTGTTATTACAGATTTAATTCGTTATAACGAATTCCTTAAATTTGTTATAACAGATTTAATTCGATAAAACGAATTCCTCAATTTTGTCAAAACGAATTTAATCCGTTTTAACAAATTCAAGAATTCGTTATATCAAATTCAAAAATATTTTTGATAGGTCCTAAATGGGCTTCCGTAAGAATCTCTATATTGGTTATAAAATTGGTTTTCAGTTTGGTCGCTTCATATACTTTATGGTGTGACCGAAAAATTAAGCGTTTGGTAGATACCAAATAAGAAATAAAAAGAGAAGGGAAAGAAGTTAAACTCCTCTACAATTAATGCATACTATGGGCTATTGTACATATAAGTATAATACAGAACATCTAATAATTACTATTGAAGATGATGACTTCTAAATAACAAGAAAATGAAACATAACTGTAGACAGTCGCTATCTTAGTTATACGAACAAAATATGTGAAAAATGAAGTTGAAGTTTTTTTCAAACCAAATATTGAAAAGACAGAAAGCTTTTAAACCTTCTAATAAAACTATACACACCAGGGGTTATTGTATTTTTTTCATATCTTGTGAATAAATTTATATTAAGGTATGAAATTTTACATATATCCGTTACGTGCGTAAAAGACAGCAGGACATGCCATGAGGACATGACATCTTGATGCGAAGGATTTTTAAAAGCCCTCTGATAAGCTCTGCACACTAAGGGTCGCAGTATTCTTTATAACATATCTAAAGAAGAATAAATATTTATGTATCACCACGAGATGTAATAAGTTTTGATACAGTAAAATATTCAATGCTTTAAAAACCTCCGATAAGCTTTGCTTACTAGGGTTTATTATATTTTTGATTTCATAATGAATTTAAATTAATGTTCGAATTTCTATATACATCTGTTACGTGGCTAAAAGAAAACAGAGTATATGGAATACATTTTGCTGCCACGGTTTAGATCGAATATACTTTTGAATACAGGAATCATTGACTACACACGATGTATATTGCACTATTATTGTGTATTTTAGTACTGCAAGCATCGAATATTGATAGTTCCTTGCAATCCGGTGGAGGAGGCGACGTTTTAAGCACTATATTAGAATTGAAACAAAATCTAACTCAGTTGCAAAATTATGTAACTGTGCAGCAAAGCCAAATATTATCCCTGCAGAATCAGGTCAGTGTGTTAAACAATACAAACATTGATCAAACGAAAACAATGTCGGTACATCTGATGTCTCGTAATAAATCGATAACATTTCAGAAATAAATCGATAACATTTCAGCAACAACTTGATCAACTTCAGCATCAGATGACATCCATTAATCTGACAGAAAGGTGCACAGACCAACAGAAGACTATGTCTGATTTAGAGACTAAATTAAATGAAACAGAAAAATATCAGAAAGAACTTGAACACCAGCTTGCTTCAGTGAACAGTTCAAACACTGAACATGAGAAGATATTATCAACAATTCAACAACAATTTGAGTATCAAGTTTTATTACTGATTCAGACGCAAATGAACCTAGAGAAAACCATAACGTCACTGGACACTAAATTGAATAGAACTGCAGGACATCAAAAACAACTTGACAACCAAGTACAATATATGAATCGAACAAATGCAAATTATTATCTCACAGTTGCATCTCTGGAAAAGAGTATACAGGATATGAATAGGAAAAATGAGCAAAATTTGACTGACGAGCAGATTCGACAGGAACTGTTAACATTGGATGATGATCAAGGTTGGAGGAAGGAAACAACTAGAGCGGACAACAATTCTAAGGATATATGTACTCCTAAGTTTCAGTATACTTGAAAGCGTTGTTATCAATAATAAGCTCTAATATATTTATATCCAGTATCAGCAGCAGAATATTGAAAACTGGGCCGGATATACTCCCGGATATTGAGAGTGTACCCGTAGAAATATAGACATACAAAATTATTACCTGCTGTAATTTTGAGCACAATAAGTCATTGTTACAACAAATGTCAAAGCAGGTGAAAAATAAAATAAAATTAAAATTATCACATCAAATAAATAACGAGATGGATGTTTGAAGAAGACCCCAGATCCCATTTAACAATCCATTAGAATAGGGTATATAGCATCTGTCCCCGTTGGTCCGAAATTAGATTTATCTTGCCGCATTTTCATATAGGCATTATACGCGTAATTTATGCGGCATATAGGTATTTAGTATATCAACGATAAGATATACTCAATGCTGGGTAGTCAACTTTTGGCCTAAGACTACACAAGAAGGATTTTTCAATATTTGTGTGTATTCTGGTATTTTTTGGCATATGGAAAATCTGATAATAATATAATAAATATTATATCAGAGAAATAAACAAATCTGACTCAACTGCAAAATTATGCAACTCTACAGCAAAGTCAAACATCGACACTGCAACATAGATGGAGTGAATGCTATTTTAGCACACGAGACTGCTTTGTGTTATACTACAGAAAACATAAACAGCAAAATGTATCATGGAATAGTTCATCAGCAGTCAGAATACTATATCTAACAACGAAAGAATGCGCAATAAAAATAAATAAAAAAAAAAATACTGCAGTTACGATATCTACTTAGGACTGTCATTTGAAGTAACAAAAGTCAGTCACTCAATTGGCGTGGTTAACCGGTTTACGGGTACCCAACCTCACACAATCATCGCAAAAGCAACACAATCAAAGGGCACACATTTAAACATTTGTAGATAATAAATGATCATTTACATTAGATCCTGTAAGCGCATTTTCATTCATAAATCTTTTGCAGCATTAGTTTTATTTTTGCATGCTATTCGTGAGTCCAATCACCAGCTTGTAAGCAAGTACCACGAGCAATAAAAAATGCAATTTTGATAAAGTGAGAATGCATATGTTAAATAAGTATAGAATTATCACAAGTTCTGATTGCAAATGTTGTTCCCCATATTCAAGTACAAATCGGCTACCGTTTGTCAAGAGTACTCAAGAAGTCATTAAGAAAGACGTTTCCTAGAGGAAGTGAATCCTCAGCTCGTATAAACTTAATATAAATCAACCTCTTTCCTTATAACGTCCGATACGATTCATTATATCAGTAGTAATATATGGACAGTGAATCCTCTTTTATACAGTTTGGAATGCATTACAGTTGTCTCGCATGGTTGAGTTTCGTAGCAATTTAAATTCAAATAGCCATTCGAACATTCCTACCAGTGAGGACAAATCATTCAGTGACAAAGTAGTATGCTTTGAACTACTGTTCGCTAAATCAGGTTTCCATGACGAATGAACCAAATTTTTCAAACGAATCCGGCGTGTCTGATTGTAATAAATATAGAACATATATACCTTTTAATTTTGTGCACCAGATGCGCATTTCGACAACTTATGTCTTTTCAGTGATGCTCGTGGCCGAATGGTTGGAATTCTCATATTACATAAATATTGGAAGAGCAGTGTTGAGACCAAAATAACCGAAAAAGTGTAAGCTTCGATTATAAAGTGAAGTTCTCCTCCGCGGATGCACTTTTTGCTGATATAGCAAGATGAAACAAAGTCCAACAGTTTGATTCTGGGTATGGTATTTTAGAAGTATTCTTGTAAACGAAATACCTTACGAGTAAGTTTGTTGTGTATTTATGCTCAAAAGATCTAGTTAAATTTAATATCTATTAATTTTAATTTTGTTAGCAGAACTATGTCCTAAAGTTATTAGGCAACATTTTGTGAAATCAATTAGAAATGTTAATCTCTCACTAGAAATAAGGTATGAATATGAAGGACTATTTCTTACTAAAGTGAAAAACAATATGACGAATACGAAACCCTGTAACACTTTCTCAGAGGGTGTTGTAAAGATCCCAAAGTTAATCAGTTTTGTACACATCAAATCTGTGATCAGAAAGAAGACGCTAATTGAATATTTGATTTTTCCTGTGATATACATGTAAAATACACACATATAACACTAAATTATGGACAGTGAAAGTTTTGAAAATTGCTACAACGACAAAATCTCAACTTAAAACAATTGGTTCAACCGTGTGATCTACATGCTCTCACGAATAAATATTCTGAGTATTAGAATTATATATAGAGTATATAATTCCCTGAAATTTGAATACCGGACATCATACGGTATCCTTTCGAACTTATACTAAATTTCAGAATGAAACCATGTAACTACGAAGTTTAGCCTGTCAAGAAAATTCTGCGCAGGTGAGAGCTGATCTAATGCAAAAAATCATATATGAACTCAAAAGACATTGAAATGAATTTATTGGAATACCATGATCATCAATTCATTTATACAATACTGCATGCATTGAAATATACAAATTTTAATATTACAATTAACATTACATGGGAATGGTGAATCTAAAGAGTGTATTCATTTAATACTAAATATAGTAATATTATTCTCAGCTTAATCTGATTTATAAATTATAGATAAAGATATTCACAGCATTGAAACATTTCTTCATGAAAATGTGAAAACTAATTTTACAGTTAGATATATGTACATAATACACATAAAGGTGAACATAAATACATGAATTGGGGCAAGGAATAAGGTTTCGATGGTACCCAAAACACACACCTACACACATACCTACACACACTTTATAGGATAGCTAACAGCATATTTATATTTTCCACATCTGTAAACTAGAGATTTCTTTTTGTTTAAGGTAACACAAAACCTATTTTACTTCTATGGTGACGGTTTCTGCGTGACTCAATGCACAAAAAATAAGATTTAAACACATACCTTCTATCGGCATTCAAACACACTAGCGACTGCACTACACCACAAAAAGAGAAATTGACGGGTGTTACAAGAATTCATCAGATGCACTAAAGAAGGCTACGAAGTTACTGATAACGTGCCGTACCACAGTGCATTGATAGACAGTAATGGATACGTGGAAACTACAAGTGAGAAAAAGTACCCGGGAGGAGTAATTCCTTCTTTTTACTGGCCAAAAATGACTAAAACATACCTATGTCACTAAAATAAAAAACTACATATATGAAATGAGTATGTGCCAACAGGTTCTGTTAATACACATACAACACCAGAGCAGGAGTATAATCACTATATAATAAGATGAAATATTATTCTATTCCCTTGGCTTATATACAGAAATTAAAAAAAGAATTTGATTTGTAGTTTGAGAAAAAGCAAAGCTGACATAGCATATAAGAGAAGAATCAGACTACCTGAGGCATACGTTTAAAATTTTAAAGATTGAATATTAACGTATGTTCTTAGTTCTTACGTTAAGCTAAAACCTGTCTATGTGTTACCTATTTGCAAAGAAAAGCAACTTGTAAAAAAGATTTAGTGTAAAATCTGTCTACTTCTGCCTTAGAATGACAGTGACAGTCCCTTGCAGAAGTTCCTAGCCAATGGAGAATGATTACTAATTATTGGCCTTATTTTAGTATATGTTATCACGATAATATATGTGGATTCTTGTTCCTATCTATGCTTTCTTTAATGTTTCGTAGTCATTCCTGAACAAATATAAGAAAAATGAGAGGAAGTTAATAATACATGAAGGCATATTTTTCGGTTGTTAGATTATTACATACATCTGTAATTTGTTATATCTATATTTTTCGAACAAAGAAATACGATATCACTTACTGGATTTCCTTTTTCTGCAGTTCTACGTATGTATTTGAAAATGCACCAACATCTCTAAATTAGTAATTATATAAATGAAACATAATCAGTACAGATAATGTCTAAATGCCTATAAATCTATAAAATTACTGTGTTCTCAATATATTACTCAATTAGTTGTATATAAAAATTACAACTTTACTGAAGCACAAACCAAGGAATATTGATTGCATGCAAAGATAAATAAAAAAGCGGCATATATACTCACGCAATGCAGATGTCTGAAAAAAATACACAACTTCATACATGTGCAGCTTATGAATGAAAAACACAGAAATAACGAACGTTTCTGTATCGTTCTTTCAAAGAAATGATACTCATTGTAAATTAGCACTAATAAGTGTGATCGTCCCATTATGTATTGGCTAGATTAATTATCCAAAAGTTCATGTAAAGCACGTTTTATATCCAATTCTACTACTCTTTCTGAACACGTAAATTAAATTTATTAAAGATTAGAAATTACTCCAATATCACGCTTAACAATAGTAACATCAATTATTTTGGTCAATAACAATTGTGGCGACGTCATTGAGAAACTCCATTCACGAAAGTTTCAAGTAACCGAAGATTTATTAAAATCTTTTTGTCGCATCTGATGAGCTGATGTGTCAACAAAGAGTCAAAGACAACTCGGAACACCGGGTAACTGGATTTGTTTCCCAACAAAGTATATGATATGGTTTCTACAACTGCCAGTGTGATAAGTGGGCACTTTAAACTTAAACTGACTTTTTGATATACAAACAAGAGTGTCGCCGAGCTTGGCAACCCCTCACGCGACAGCAAAATCCATGGTACTAAATTGACCTCTACCTATGATCTTTTGATCCAAAATCAATAGATATCTTTCTCTCATTATACTTTATAAATAAAGAGCATATATACTTTTTTAATGCGCATTTCGACAACTAATGTCTCTTTAGTTATGCTCGTGGCCGAATGATATGAATTCTCATAATATATAAATATCTGAAGAGCAGTGTTGATACCAAAATGCCCGAAAAGTGAACCAAAGAATCAATCTGCGGACAGAGCTATGCATGAGGGAGATATTCCTTAGTTTTAGAGTGATTTACTTAATTTGATGACTGAAAATTTGAAGTATATATTTCATGTCAGTACAAATACACTGAAAACTAGATGCCCTCGGGAACTATCAGTCCACCTGCAGTGACACAGGCCTAGAGGTTATAATAAATATAGAACATATATACCTTTAGATTTGTGCACCATATGCGCATTTCTTCTATGATGACCTATGTTGTGATGTCAACTTTGACCTTCAAATCCCAAAATAGATAGGCATCTTCCACTTATTATACTCAAGCTACATGTTAGGTATGAATCCAAGAAGATCAAATATGTGATTTCTTGAGTGTCTACAATGTTTTGTTACAGACATGCACACACGTACGTACTAACGCACGAACGGAACAGTTACTATATCTCCGTACAACGCTCTTGATGGGATAGCTAAGGTGGGTCAGTAGTTCCGATAATTCAAAAACGCCTTCGACATCGAAAATATGACTATGAGATCTTTGTAAAGACTGTAACTATGGTATTGTGTCTCTCTACATCTCAATGCAGACTTTTCCATGAATATTTTATTGGTTCGTAAAGGACTCTATGAAATGTCTTGTTTAAATCTGTCAAACGGAAATATTGTCCCATTTTGATCTCACTTAATGCTATAATATTAAGATTTTATTTCTTTTATTTCATTACTCTGTTTCTATTTTTATTTTTATTACCTCTGAACTTGAGAATCTCTTCTTTGTATATAGGAATTTTGGAAGATATTGATAGGTGTGTGCGTTTTATTGTACTGCTTTTGTGGTGATTGGGAAGGTACGCTCGAAACCAACTAACCACTACAACCATAATAACCAATGTTATAACAAAATGAGAAAATGGAATTAAAGTAACACAAAGCATTATACAATAAACACCTTGGCAGATATTTTTGGGTTCCACATTGACTACTACATCCCCACTGCTTGCATAATCATATATATGCTGTGGTAGACTTTCTGATTGTAATGATATTGCTCCAGATATGTTTGGTGATGTAGTATTGGCCAGGAACTGATTCGACCCAGCATCATCTATGCGTAAACCTGCATCATTAGCTTGAGTGGTAGCGGCAGCTCTACATGCTTTCATTACTTTGGTTTGAAGACTGCGGATCCTGTTAAAATGAAATACAAATAGATAAAGTTACCCTTAAAACACATTTGACAACGATGTATGGAGACAGAAACATAGATTACTTTCAAAGACTGGAAACTCCTTCTTAGCGCTCAACAAAGTACTGGAGTATGCTGGACGTCTACGTACCGGATGTAAACAAAGATTTTTCGCTATATTGTTCAACATTAGTAGTTCGCTTCAGATTGTGATAGCCATCTTAGTACATATTGCTATGTTTTCAAGAAAAGAATAAGTTTCAGATCAGATCTGATGCTTGAAATCCTTGATCCGTTGTTATTTTGATAGTAAATGACGGTTCTTATAATAGAGAAAACAGAAGACATCTGACGAAGCTGTATGACACAAATCACTAAGGACCTGCATACAAAAAAAAAAAAAAAAATGATAATAGTAGAATATACACTGAACGACATTACAAAAATATTCGATTGTGCTGTGGTCACGATACCGACTTAGGACGGTCAATTGAAGTAACACACGTCATTCAATTGGTGTGGTTAACTGGTTTACGGGTGGTTTATTGACGGTTAATAAGACACCTTTGACATGGCGTGGGGTATACAAACAGCCACTCAACAGTGTCATTTATCACCAAATGTTCTACTAATTATATGGACTTTCAATCAACAATGTTGTGTTTGCTGGGTGAATAATGTTCAGTAAAGAGGATTGTGTGTTTTTATTGACCACACATATAGTAAAACGGGCATATGGGCAACATTTTTCTTTTCTAAAGAGAATCGTTGGATCTGACGTTGTGAAAATAGGCGTTAAAATAACACCGAATTGTACAAAGAATTAGTGTAATCCTATGTCCATATGGTACGTAGGTTACTGATATTTGCTTTCTTTTAGTATAATTAGCGGTATATAAATAAGTGTTGGTTATATTTAATTTCACAGAAGTTGTTACTTTCGGTTTTGATAAGAAAAGTTATATCCTTATACGTCTCGTCTTTTACTTATATCCTGAAGAGATATTTTATTTTTCACTATTTGAAATAGTTTATATATTGATGGGAAAGTTTGAATAGGAGAAAACAAAGCAGTAATTTGTGATTTAACGCCCTGATATGTGTCTTTCCTCTGGTAAAATACCCATGAGTTTCTACGTTTTGCAGTGATATTATGTTGGGATGTGGCACACTGGACATTCTACTCATATCTTAATTATTAAGCATTTTTGTTAAAGATACAGGTTGTTTGCAACATAACGGAGGAGTTCTGAATATTTTTCTTTATTTATTCTTTCATGGTAGTTAAACTAGGGATTTACTTCGAAAGTTGTTTTCTTTATCCATTGATAATCTAGAGGGGGGGGGGGTTCAAGCCGGCTAGATTATCTTCCTACCTTAACCTTGGGGCAAGGTTTTTTTTTTCAGTAGATCCAGAGCAAGAATTATGAGGGTGAGACTAGAAGCAGGAGCGGGAGGAAGGAGAGAAGGGGTAGGGTGTGAAGGAAAGAGGGCTCCCCCCCCAAAAAAAAATTAATAGAGAAATGACAGAAATTCTAAAAATGTGTCTGTTCCGTCTTGGTCGCAAAATGAATCATGAATTATATAAAGAAAAAGTTCCCTGAAAATGTCAAATTCGGCATCTTCAAACTGCCATAACCTTTGTTAGGATAGAGATATCAGCAAAAGAAAAACTGTTTTGAATTCATGTCACTGAGCTGTATCCAAGTACATTAAGCACGTAAAGATATGAATACAATGCAAAAAATGCAAAATGCATCTGGGGTTGTTACTATCCCTGTTCACCCCTCATGAACCGTTTGTGGCATACATCCAGTACAAACATTACAATACAGAAAAGATAAAAGCATTTGACTCTGCCGTATGACAGTAATCACCACGGAAATACACTGTTAATAATGTAATAAATCACCACGGAAATGCACTATTAATAATGTAATAAATCACCACGGAAATGCACTGTAATAATGTAATAAATCACCACGGAAATGCACTGTTAATAATGTAATAAATCACCACGGAAATGCACTGTAATAATGTAATAAATCACCACGGAAATGCTCTGTTAATAATGTAATAAATCACCACGGAAATGCACTGTTAATAATGTAATAAATCACCACGGAAATGCACTGTTAATAATGTAATAAATCACCACGGAAATGCACTGTTAATAATGTAATAAATCACCACGGAAATGCACTGTTAATAATGTAATAAATCACCACGGAAATGCACTGTTAATAATGTAATAAATCGGAAAAACCCTAGACACTTATCACAAGAACATCACAATACACACGATTAAAGTGCAGCGGTTAGTGGTCTATGGCTCTGATATAGACATCAAGAAAACATTTTAGGTGACGACCATTTGATTCTAATTGGGGGGGGGGGGGGCTGGCAAATTTGGTCAAGTGAGATTATTATTTTCAGATCTTTGAAAATCAGAATATTTATTTCCTTGATATCCTGGGACAGATTATTTATTTTCTTGACTTAAATACTCGTTAGAATTGCATTGTAATATTTGCCATTAACACACATTCTTTCTATAGTTAAATTTTGGTAAAAAAACACACTCTAATATAGGGTAAACTTGGTAGATATTAAGCAAAGATGATCTTCATGTACAATTTTATGTTTTAAAAGTTTTAAAGAAACTAAAGATTTATGGGCATCTACAATCATTGTTCAATATCATTGTGCATTGTTTTCTATGTCTAAAGTGTACACTACAGGCCCATTTGGGATTCTTTTTACTTTTGTTATCATATATGTTAAGTGAAGATATACATTTGTGTGGGTTTCTTTTTTTTAGTTTTGTTCCTATTTTAAAGTTAAGTTTGTATTTATTTTACATTTGAATAAATGTATTAAATCATTTGACGAATGTCCTGTTGCACTAATTTGAATGTAACTTAAAAGGAATAAAACACTGTCAACAAATATGGCTACTATAAATTTTGAAATGCACATGATATAATTTAAACATCATCTTTGCATATATGCTCAGGTGAGAGATGAGACAAATTCATTTAAGACCCCTTTTGGCCACTCGTTTTAATGTTAAAATATCGGTGTCCTGGCATATGAATGAGGGGCGGACGACATGAGGGGAAGTTGGGGAAAGGATTCGGAAATTGACGGCAAAGGGACGCGAATGACACTATTCCAAATAAGAATCTGAAGAGAAAATCTCTCAGAACGCAGATGGTAGAGCCCTTGTCCCCTATCTGCCCCTCAACATGGACATGCAAATATATTTTTTTAAAAAGCAACGATTCTATTAAATTTTGTAAAATATATTTTTAAATTATTTGTCCAGTGCTATAAATTCCCCTGAAATATAATTTATTCGGTTAAACTACTGCACATTATAGTATAAGTAGCAATCTGGCCAGCGAAGCGAGCCGGAAAAAAACAACATGTTTTATATAGAACATTCAGCTTTATATTTGCATGATGTGGTATATCCACATGCTAGTAGCCAGAATACTTATTTTCATTTCAGTCAAAACCAGATTTATTTTTATTTCCAACAATTTCAGGGTCACAAATTTATTCTCAAAAAGTGCCAGCCCCCAAAATGAAATGGTCGTTCCCTTATCAAATTCAGAACTAAATACCGACTTTGGAATATCATTACGTAAAAAACAGTAACAAAATAAATAAATACATAAGTGTATTAATAAATACATAAGTGTATTAATAAATAAATTTACAGATCGCTATCACACAGTCATCATGTTGACAATTTGGAATAACAAATGAGATTTTCGTTTTGTTGTATGGTATTATATCGAAAGGATTCATCATTCAGGATTCATCAGTATCGATTAAAATGGATATGTTTATACACACAGGTGGCGATAACCGATCGTATATACATTTAATAAATATTAAGTGCAAAGTATTTTTACATTGATTCTAAACATTACCCACCTATAACAGTTAATGCAAATAAGAATAAAGGTACCGAGTACCAAGGCTCCTGGCATGACATCTGTAACAGCAGAAGAAAATTATTTATATATTTGAAAATTAGATTTCATGAGACTGACAAAGTTTTTGGGTCAGTCACGACAGAATTATCTTAACCCATTCTATTGTGTTTGGAGTAAGTGTTTTGGTCTTTACAAAACATACCAATTGTTAAGAGCCAGATCATGCATTTAGCATGAGAAGTTTATACTCAATTCTCATGTTATGGTAAAGCCGATGTGACCTAGTGGATAAGGTGCTCGGCTCGTGATCGAAAGGTCCCGGGTTTTGGGCGCACCGGTGTTCTGTCTTTCGGATGAGACAGTAAAAACCGAGCCCCTGTGTCACAATAGGCGTGGCACGTAAAAGATCCCTCACTGCTTCGGGTGGGTCCGTTGCAAAGGTCTAAATTTGTATGCAATGCATCAGGCAGATGCCGTCACCATATACATGAAATAATAGTAGAGTGACTTAAAACAATAATCAATCAATCAATCAATTCCGTTATGATATATCGGTCAGTTTCTGCCTCATTGCAATACTTGTTTGACCATTATTTAAGTAGTTGATTCGTTTTAACTTATTTAATTTGTAAGATACCCTTTCTAATTTACATTGCCGACTGCTCTATTCATGTTAAATATTACATCATACCTTTTTTCTGTATATTTTTCAAATGTATACATACTACCCATTAGGTAGTAAAGTTAGTATAGACAATACACAATAGGGAAAATTCGGTATACACGGTACCACAGGAAAAACTAAGGTGGTATCGGCTTTTACAAATAAAGTTTGTTTCTCCCGATCAAATATATATGTGCATTTGCAAGACAAAATGACATATGGTAAGGTATGTTTGGACATTTACTGGTTACTTTTAGCAACCTTTAGAATGTTTAACATATTTTTGTACTCTTACGAAGCAGAATCCATACAGTCTCTGCTCTCTAAAGGCAAAACGCTCTCTATGACAAACGTGACGATTTCAATTTCAATATTACCAACTTCCCTTTTTTGAGTAGCAACATATCTTCCTCTCCCGCTTATGTTTTCTTCATTTCACAACTTATACGCTATGCCAGGGCATGCTCTAAATACGAAAATTTCGTCCTGAGAGGAGGCTTCTTGCCACGAAACTACTCTTACAAGGTTATATTGAGGAACGATTGAAATTGTCCCTGAGGAAGTTCGATGGACGTTATAGGAATCTATTGCAATTTCAGATTCCTCCTTCAAGAATGTTAACCGATATTTTAGGACTTGACCATACAACATAACCATTTTGACTATACTTGATTTGACATAATACATATATACATGTATATACAGACATCTGTACACCAGTGTTTCCTACACTGGAATTTCAGACAGGCAGCATTTCTTGCCTTTAATGTGAAATTTGACTCCGTGTTCCTGTCTCCTTCGTATGTTCATGCGTGTGTATTTATGTATTTACCTCCTCAACTTGAACAGTTGTTGCAGGACTTTTGCGATGGGTGTTGCATGCAACCTGGCACCTGCACCTTCCGGGCACCTGGTCTCACCTCAGTTTTATTGGGGTTCGCATTTGTGTGAATATGACACTAAACACGATATTGTGCCCTTTATTCCATGGACTATGAGATATGGTTTACCCTTCGGTACTTCTTCGCTGTTTACTTCTTTTGTTATTATACTTTGCAAATATGTAATAATATGCTTATACATTACTTACTGATCAAGATGAAGTTTGTAAGTGGAGAGACAACATGAACAATGTAGGCTGACGGTGTCGATGTACCTATAAATTATATAGTATGTACTAATATTCAAATATCGTTATTCTTTATTCGCATATGGTGCGATATATTTATACTGGTTATATGTTCTTACAGTTATTATATTCATATCCAGTCGATGCCTAAGTTATCAGTAAATAACCAATTCAACAGAATTGGAAGAAGAAGAAAGTTGTATAATTAAAGCAAAATACAAATAATGGTGTACTGTTTTCAATGTATCAAATTAAATCGAATAATATGAAAAGAATAAATACTAGTATTAATTGGCGTATGAGGGGATTTGAGTTGTGAGCATTATTTGTGGTTTATTGATTACGGATTAAACATTCAGGTTACCGTTTGGATTATGAATTGAAGAATCTTGAATTTTCGAAGCTATGTTAAAGCAAGTTAACAATAAGAATATTTATGACTTAACCAGGGTTATATATGTGCTAGACTAGCATCGTCACTGAGGAAGTTCTACGGTCGTTACGAGACTCTTATTACTCCATATGATATCTCGTTATCCAGACTTTTAAATGATATTCTGGACTGAGACCGATTCCGATCACTTTACACAGATTTGACACCTTCTATACTAGAAGGTTACCTACTTCGACTTCTCCATATATAGATACATATGGAATTCACACGATTTGACTCTTTCTACGGGGTATATGTGACGGGTGTTGCTAGCAAGCAGGAGATGCTCACTCTCCCCGGGCACCTGATCTCACTCCATCACAGGGGTTCACATATGCTCTTCAAGTAGACATATTTTGTTATTTTCCATTTGTTTTTCATTTTCACTGATTTTGTATGTCCTATGGTTTTATGATTTTTGGACTTGTGGTTTGGATTTATCCATCATCTTTACATTACATATACTTAATACGTCATTTACCATATACAGTGCTGTAACTCGTAT
This sequence comes from Pteria penguin, assembly GCA_035048485.1. NCBI lineage: Eukaryota > Metazoa > Mollusca > Bivalvia > Pterioida > Pteriidae > Pteria > Pteria penguin. Next base: position 20,573,932 of record CM068584.1, read on the forward strand.
TTGTGACTGTTGATATCTTGTCTTTGGAAGTACTGTAAGCATGTAGAGTATTTCATCAATTAAATATTATCTCCTTAGATCTTACAAAGGACAGAATGAAGTGACTGTATTATAATAATTTGGTAAAACGGTATCCAAAAACAGTGTAGTAGACATGACAATAAATTGAAACTATATAAACACTCAGAACAAGTACAAATTGACAATATATGTTGAAAAGAAAAATATATCCAGTAATTACTGTGTTTAAGGAATAACATACAGATTCCAATTGTCCTAATTGATTAATAATATCTTCAAGAGTCAATAAATACGTTAAATATGGTAGAAATAGTCCTTACAGGAAGGCAGAGTATGATGACCTTCACCTTAGGCCAGATATCTAAGATCAATGTTACTCTCACCTCTAGGGAAATTTTCAGTCTGACTATTAATATCTAAACGCTTTATTAGAGTACTTTCGAACCGTTGCCCATATGAAAGAACTGTGTAATGACCTTCATTTATCATCAGTCATGTAAATGCTTAGTCACTGTCAACTTCAGAGAAATCTACTTTTCGACAAAGAATTTCTCATTTCGCAGAAAATTCCTTAATGAAGAGTCATGTTTTGTGGCCTTTTAGGCTTTGATATAAATTTATAAATTAGATATTTAGGCCGCTGTCAAGCTAGGAATATCAACATGTTCTCTGAGATATTGAACAGAAATTGTATGCAATTGAATGATCTAAATCTATTTGATTTATCAAAAATTGCTTCCCTGACATAAAACAATACACTGATTAAAACGTTTTACAATAAATACAGACTTAATAAAAATATGAAACATACATATGTTGAGTCGTTCTTGTTGTTGTGAATAGATTTTTGCATCCTTCAACTGAAAAAAGTATATAAAAGCTTATGTATAGGTTTTAAGATAAGGCAATCAATAATCCTATATGCAATTAAATTCCCCCAAGTAATCAGTAGTATTCTATTTCCCTTTGTACTGTCTTAGCGCTTATTCTAGTTTACTCTGCATGTCGCACCTTTCTTTTCATACAGCTAATCAAGGTCTCTTTTGGGGTTTTTAGTGTGTATTTGGTAATTTCAAAGATATGTTGATATAAAGGTAAAATAAAAGATAAGAAACAAGGAATGCACTGACATTGTTTTGCAGCTGAATCTCTTATGTGCACTCTTCTCGGACAGTCTTCTACAGATCCTATACACATTCTGACTCTGATTTCCCATTTCCCCTCGGAGCTGAAGTATCCATATGGACATTCTGATGTAAATAAAAAGTAAATAACGGATTTTGTTATCTAGTTTCATTTCACAACTGTACAGTATCAATTTTATTGATATGTGATATTTAAATATTGATATACAGTATCATATTCATTTGAAAAGGTCTAGTCGTTATTAAAAGGGAAAGGGAAAGACATGTGACTTAGCTATAGGGCAAGGAGATGCACAATAATACGTTATATATGTGGCTTTAGGGCAATGCACCGATAAGGATCTAGTAACCTGAATATCGTTATTACAGCTACATGAAAATTGCCCTTTAAATATTATTTTGATGTCAAAATCTCCAAAACACATTCTCCTGAATTAAATAACAGCAGGTTACACATGTACAGAAGCTTTGATTTAACATAAGACTTTAAGCTGTAGGTGACCTTTACTTTGTCAAACCATTACATAAGCTAGAAGGTACACTCTAAAGAAACCGGGAAATATTATCAAATTTGATTGACTATAGGTACATGTGGGCCAATATATCTAAGAATTGGTTGACGGTTTTTATGTCAATGGGTACCACAACTGCATTAATATCTATATTTTGTGATGTCTTGATATATACGTATTCTTCTTTGCTCTACATGTCGGTCATGACTTTTGTCATTCAGTAGTTGGCCTTTTCATTTCACGAAATATCGATAAAGAATAACAGTACCGTTATAAAAAACCAGCCTATTGATGTAACAGAAGACAATCAGTGATCCATTCTCCGTTGGTAAGCAATGCACCCTTTCATCGTCTATACAGTTTTTGATATACCTCACAGTAGTAGAGTCATTGCAGTCGAGAACGATATCAGGAAAAGTGTAAACAGTATTTAAACATACCGTCAATAACAAGCAGAATATCTGAAAAAAAAATTATTTATTATATATTTTAAACATAGGAAACTCCTATGAAAACACATAACCCATATACCATTGGAATCTGAAGAGCTAAATGGAATAAATGTACTTAGTCTGTGTGTACCACTAAGCCGGTAATCATGTTTCACACATTATCATCATTATTCTTATAAATGCCTATCAATTCATTCGCAGCATAGTTAAGGTTTTTTTTGAAGAGATGCAAGATTTTTTCCGCGAAAATGATGCAATGCTATTGACGTCATAGCCCCGTGTTGCCTTGAATTGTAAAGATGATGGATAAATCCAAACCACAAATCCAAAAATCATGAAACCATAGGACATACAAAATCAGTGAAAATGAAAAACAAATGGAAAATAACAAAATATGTCTACTTGAAGAGCATATGTGAACCCCTGTGATGGAGTGAGATCAGGTGCCCGGGGAGAGTGAGCATCTCCTGCTTGCTAGCAACACCCGTCACATATACCCCGTAGAAAGAGTCAAATCGTGTGAATTCCATATGTATCTATATATGGAGAAGTCGAAGTAGGTAACCTTCTAGTATAGAAGGTGTCAAATCTGTGTAAAGTGATCGGAATCGGTCTCAGTCCAGAATATCATTTAAAAGTCTGGATAACGAGATATCATATGGAGTAATAAGAGTCTCGTAACGACCGTAGAACTTCCTCAGTGAACCTTGGCAACGCCTTTAAGCATGCATTATTATGATTTTATATTTCTTATTTTTTAAGAAAACTGTATATGGTAAAGTTTATTTCTATAATAATTTAGTGCTTTATCATTTAATCATTTATACATTTTGAGACGACCCATTAATAGTAACAAATTTTGAAAGAAAAAAGAGGAGTTACCGGCTCAGTTATGTGGCAGAAGTCACCATGGAGCTATACAATACATGAATATAAATAATATAATAGAACATTTAACACATTACAAAAATATTTGATTGTAGTGCAATTACGATACCGACTAAGGACGGTCATTTAATTTGACAAAAGCCAAACAAATGGTGTGGTTAACCGGTTTACGGGCCCACCTTCCCACTCACCGTAACAGCAGAACAATCAAAAGACGTACATTTAAAAATTTATAAATAATCCTCCATGTAAAGAACAAGGGTCAACAGGTATCGCATATTGAGAGGTCATACAAATATAAACACGTAAGGTATTGTAAAACACATAATGGTATAAAAATATATGCGACATCAACATGATAAACCGTGCTCTGCCAGTCTGAAAGCGAGCTAAGACCCTAGATCTGTAGGAGTCCCGACTAACAGTCAGAGGGGACGAGGTTCAGGACCATGTCTCCTCTGAAAGAGGTTTGGACAAGGCCCGTCATATAGTCCCCACCGCCCTGTTAGTCAGCGTGCAACTTTCAAGTAAAAGTCTGCATAAGGCTGTAGAGGGGCCAAATACAAGACCTATAGTCTTTTTGATGATCTCAATATCATATTGTCTATTTAGGAGACGTTTGACTATTTTATTACATGATAAAATAACGTTATCGGAGCCTTTTACTTTCCTTAGTTTATATGCGAGATCACCGTAAAAATCAGGATGGGAAATTCCATTGGATACATACTGTTGAAAAGAAATATATCCAAATTTAGATAGAAGTTCTGAATAAGATCTGAAGAATTTGCCGAATGTTTTTCTTAGCTTGTGATATCTGTAACTCTGAGTTAAAAGTTTAGTAGTAATTTGTAAATTTCGTTTATGAAAGTCCAAAACATCGGTGCAGCCTCTGACAAATCGAACTAATTGAGATATATAGATACCATATGATGGGAGTCGAGGGACATCGCCATCCAAGTAAGGGAAATTTACAATAGGAAATCCAAAATCCTCACGTTTATCATAAATATTAGTATATATTAGGTTGTTGATAATTTTGATGTTTAAATCTAAGAAAGGTGTAGATTTATCTCAAGTATTAGCTTTAATCAATGTGAGCTCTGGTGGATATATTTCTGATATAAATTGTTCGAATTCAGGGTTGTCGATAACCAAAATGTCATCCAGATATCTGCAAGTATTATTAAATTTGTCAATGAGGTCAAAACGTTTTGATTTTTGAATAGAAACCATAAAAACCCTCTCATAACAATAAAGAAATAAATCTGCTATCAGAGGCGTATGATGAGTGAACCCCGTAGATTGTAGTCATGGCCACTGCATCTTCAGTGTCGATTGAATGCTTGAGGAATCGAGAAAACAGGTGCACGTTAAAATGTGAATAACATAGCATGCTAAGATGAAGAAAGGCCTTTGTATCAGATGAAAAGCAATTGTAACTATTTCAAAACTGAAAAAAAGATTAAAGAAACGACCATTTCACATGAATTATTCGACATATTTTGGTGTTTTTCTATATATAATCGAGACCCATACTTTTTATACATTGTATAACGATAATATTATATACACATGTACATAGGTTTTACGGATTCGGGAGGTGTTTATCTATATATTACATACTATATCTTTTTTTTCAAGATATTGTTCTTTCCTTAATTCTCCTTGACAAGTTAAATTTCGCGAATAACAAAGTTATTCGTCTATTTTTATATCTAGGAGTTACTTGCTTTTACCGGCGTCTCCGAAACGTTTGAAATAATAATCTAAGCACTCGTTTATCTAACAACATTGCACAAAAATTAAAAGCACCCCCTGATATCGACAAATGATGACAAAAGTCTTAGATATATGAAAAGTTGATAAAATTTCCTATATGAAAAATGCTGCGGGATCCTACTATAATAACAAATAACTCGGCATTAACATAAAATAGATCGAAAAATGACGCTTTTTCGTATGACACTCGTTATTTTTGTTCATTATACAATTATAAATGGAATTTCCCATGATCCCGCAGCAATTTTACTAAAGAAAGAGATGCAACGAACGAAATGATATGAATTTCATGCTATTAGTAATAGGGTAAGAGGGGGTGCTTTTGGAAAATTTACGGTGCTTTGACGTTGTTCTATTTTTAGATTTATGTTGCTATGAAGTCACGTGACAATTACAAATATGTATGGAACGCAATTCGGAATATGTGTTCAATTAAAAAATAATAGGTCATGTAAAGATAATAGCTAAAATAAGACAATATGGGACAGGAAAAATAATATTCAATCTTATTAGGAAAAAAGACGAAATCGGCCTTAAATGTGCTGCGTTTTATCGTAAGTAATGACACCAGTTCCCTCACATTAAATTACAAAATAAAAGTACCGTCACAAATGTAATGTTTGGAGAAATAATTTTCCAAATTTCGTATTTGTCAGGAATGCTGACGGCAGACCGATTTCATATTTGGTGATTAAGCTTCTATCATTTATTGTTATATGTTCATTCTAATTTGAACTCTAACTTTTGTCATATATTGTCCTACTGAATTCTACCATGAAAAGGGCCATGTTTGCAATCGGCCTCGGCCGATTGTATATTAAGATAGTAAATTCGCTTTGCGAGCGCATGTACAAACTCCATTAGCGTGGCATGTTGGGTAATAATCTAGTACTAAGAAACAATATTAGCATATAATTCTGCTGTAAATATTGAGATTTCTAGAAATAAATCTTATAAAATATCCACATTTAACAAAAAAAAAAAAAAAAAAAAAAAAGAAAGAGATTTGCTCACTACAAAAACCAAGTTATTTCCGAATATAAACGATAACATTCGACAGACTGTCCTAAAAAGGAAAAAAGGCGCGCCTACATTCCTAATACGGACAAAATCAGGCATGGCTTTAAAAATTTTAGCGGGAGAATTCACAACTGCGCATAAAAAGATGGTTTCAAAAACAAGTATATGTAATTCCTATTTAGATAAAGCCATTTGGCTTTGTGACAGCTTGGAGATTTAATGCTATACCAATTGCAACCTAAGCTTTGAAAAAGCTATGCTTGTTAAAACTAAATGTTGATTAGAATTAAGAGATACTGCGGATTCCTGGACGTTATAACAAGAAGTAAATGAGATTAACACACATTCGATTCATATTCATTATAGAATTGGCCAATATGACGCCATAAAGAGGACCCTGTCACCACATCTCCACTTAACAAATGGCGCCATATTGTTAATTTTAATGTGTGAACCATAGATTGTGCATACAAGTATTGTTAGGGATTAATAATCATCTATTTGTGATACATATTGCTTTTAAATATTTTGCCGCATTTTTGGGGTTCGGTGTATGAAAAAAAATGGACACAGAAATTTCCCGCGTGGAATTTTTATGTTAAAATTCGAAAGAAAACACAAAGACGCTCCACCATACCTGGTAAACTAAATTAAACTGTAATACTATCAATCTTGTAAGGTATGACGAATTTGATGTAGACATCATCGAATAATATATATGTGTTAAACAAACTCGAGCTAAAGGTAAACCATAATGACTTTGATCTGTCGGTTGAGACGGTACTACCTGAGTATCTGAGGCGATTTTTCCCAGTAAAACTCAAAAAGTCCTCTGATGCGAACGCAAAAACACTAGAGCTTGAATGTATTGAAACCCAAACAAATGACAATTCTTCAAATATGGTTGCTTTCAGAAAATCTATGTTTGAATTAAGGTTCATTGAAACATCATATGAAAAATGACCTGAATTTTAACTAAGCATCACAAGTGAATTATTTTTGTATATAAGCTTCCTCAACATTCATTTAGTTGATTTATAAAGAAGAAATTGAATTTCACCGTCTGATTTTGAAAACGAACAGGCATTCAATACATACTGCCCTATTTTGACTCTTACATATCTAATCATCAATTGATTTATAAGAAAGTTCATATTAAAAGAAAAAAGTAGACTATATCTTGAAACAAAATTCAAAGGTATATATATCATTCATTAAAATAAGATATATATTACAGATGTTACTGATTTGGAAAATGACTGATGATATATGGACTAGGGGCATAATATGGGATTCAAAATAACACTTGGGGGTATGAAAAAAGGAATTTTGTGCATTTTTGAAAAATGGAAAATTGATAAATTTTATATCCTTTTGTAATATTTATTATTATTTTTATCATAAATTAAAAAGGGAAAGGTGCACCGCTAGATTACAAAGTTATAACAAAACATCATTTACTACCCCTAATCTTATTTTCATACAAAACCCTGAAAATACAACAAATTAAGATTTGTAAAACATAGATAATGTAAAGATGCACAGTTTTATACATTATACTATCTGCATATTATTCTAATTATCAATTTTACACACACACACACACACACACACACACACACACACACACACACACACACACACACACACACACACACACACACACTCAACCCAACCCCCCAATTCTAACGAGTATTTATTTACACACTTATTCCCTTTACAGTGTGGAGCTCGTGAAAAAGTTCCCCGTGGAGGGTTTGACTTAAGTGTTATTATACCTTTTTCCTGATGTTATGTGGCTTTGACACTTTCTATACAGTGTTTGTTCACATTCATTTATATATAGTGTTGAATTATTATTGTTTCGTCTGTGTGTAAGGACATTCGCGGCGGGTGTGGCTAGCCAAACAGGGGACGCTCACTCCTCCCGGGCACCTGGTCTCACCTGAATTTCAGGGGTCCGTGAATGTCCACTGTGGTACATTGTTGTTAGTGCCATAGTCACGTGACACCAGTTACTTTCGTATTTTGCATTTATGAAAATAACAATTCAAAGGATTCTGATGTTTCAAGTTTTCATTTAATGTTGACACCAAGATTTACTTGGCTAGCTGAAAATAAAAATGAAAGAATATCTGTATGCATGTAGCTGGTTTAATTCTACTCTACTAAATATATATCTAGACTGAAAGGTACTTAGTATGTATGACCATGATCACAACAAAATGTTTTGTACAACCATCCAACATCAACACCCCCGTCCCCCAAACCACCACCATCACAATACATAACCAAAATCTGCACTGGGCTGATTTAACCAGCAGATATATGTAAAGATTTCACATAGAGATTTTGTTTCCTTTTGTTTACATTCGATAAATGCCAGGTGACTGAAAATTTGTTTGATTGAATGTTTCTTGTTACTTACCTCATATCATTACAGTGAAGAAAATTAACTATGATGAATTTAGAGAGAACAATTTTTGTACCCAATCACCAATAAGGTATTTGAACCCAGTGCTTTCGCTGACCCATATGATATAATCCATAACAAACAATTGATTCCACCACGCCGTCAAACTTATGCTACTTTCTGTTTATTGTAAACTACATTTTCTATATTCTTTTCATTGTTTACGTTGGCAAAATCTGGAATCGGAAACGGGTCAGAACGGATTGCAGTTATATGTATGATCTACAGCTACAGTTCCCTTTTTTATTATTTAGATTACTCTTAAGCTTTTTCATATAATTATGTCTGTTTAACGGACTATTTGCAAATCTTCCTTTTAATCTGTGCATTTGTTTATATTCTACTATTCAATCTAAGTCAATACTACGTTTGAAAATGAAACGTTTATATGATCTGTAAAGAAAAGATAACTCTATTTGGCTTTAAGAAGTCTTATCTTTTACTGGTGTTTCAATGAACCTTAAGGCGCTCCAATTTTTGTATTATCCTTCAACATTAAGTGGTATGATGATCCTGAATCGTGGGATGATGATTATGGGAACAAAGCAATATTAACTGAAATATCAACAGAAAAGCTTTTGTACAAAATAACCTTCCACATAACCACTGGTACTTTCCAATTACAGGGCAGCAAACATCACATTTTTGTCACGAAGAACGTTCCATGTCTGAAAATTCTTGTTGATGCCATAAGCAAATATAATGTCAGTTTTGTTCGGGTCTAATGATCATAAATTAATTGAGGAAAATGATGAAAGCGAGATAAGAGATCAAAAATCGGAAAACACCTCACTCAAAACAGTGAAAACACCTCTTCCTCCATCTAATAATGAAGATGACAAGGGGAATGTGTCTGTTAATGAATATGATGAGGCTTACGAATACTTGAATGATATCAATACTCCGCCAAGATTCAACCGAAAGGCTTTTAGATAACATGGAAAGAGGTATTTTTAACAGTCTCACGAAATTGGAAAATAGCAATCATGCTAACGCATCAAAAGTCTTAGAAGCTTCTCGAAAAGCTATTGAGAGTTTTGTACAGAAACAGACGATGTCACAAACTATAAATAAGGATCCGTCTGACACCGACCGTCAGAATACTATACGTAAACTTCAAAATGAGATAAAAGCCATTGAACACAAAAATCAACTTGAAAAGAGCAATAATTTACTTGTCAAAGCACAATATCAAAGTGCCTTAAAACATGAACTAAATGTGGTTGCAGAAAAAAGAAATCAATTAGAAAAATTTGTGTCTTCGACAACATTAGAATTAGAATTTTCTTCCAAAAACTCAATGAAAAGAATGTGGAAATAATCGACACCTTGAGTACAACTGTCGGTAAACTTAACGCCAAGGTAGGAGAACTTCAGGATGAAGTTATTCAACTGAAATCACAGCTTGCGTCATCTGCATGTATGGCTATCCCAGTTGACAGAGGCGATAAAACCAGAAACACAACAGAGAACAGGAAACCGCACGTTCTGTTTATAGGAACATCTAACATTAAGGGCATTGATGAAATAAGACTGACATCTGAAGCCGAAGTCCATAAGGTAATAAAATATACCCTAGAAAACACCGCTGAATATCTAAATATGGCAAAAGAATCACCAAATATGGTTATACTCCATTCGCTCACCAATGACATAAGAAGTATGGAACCCCAGCTGTGCGTAAATTAATTTTAAATGAAATGATCAACACAGCCATTGAGGCAAAATGGCCTGGAGTACCAGTAATAATTTCTCTTCTTGCCACTCCAAGAAAGGACAATACAGAATTTTTCAATAATGCACAGTTAACTAACGCATTGATAAGACATAAATTCAAGCACATCAAAAATGTTACTCTCGCGTATCACAGCAACATGCTTTTCAATGGCAATCCGAATGAAACGTTGCTATTTGAAGATAGATACCACCTGAATGAAAAGGGGTCATCCTACCTGGCCAATGACATCAGGAGATTGATTCATGCGACCTTGAATTTACCACCCATAGTAGAAAGAGACCGGTCTAAGGATCTTGATTGCCATGACCATGGTTATGTGCGTGGTTATTCTCGTAGCAGAGTGAACAATCGTGGCAGAGGGTCGTATTATTAGAAATATTAATCTTTCCTAATGGATTAGGAACATAACCTATCAGCAAGTATATGTTATTCTGTTAAGTCAATTCTACTGGTATTACTGGTAACCTTATTCCATTCAGTGATGGAGCTGAAACTCCTTGTGTTTTCATTGTATACTTAAAGGTCACAGGAAGATACTTTTTTCTCTCTTTGTTTTGTTGTATGTAGGTCTCAACAATCGAAATCATTTATTTCCACATTCCCATCACATTCGGTTGAATATTTATTTACCTTTTAATCGAGTCTTAAAAGAGTTACCGTTCTTATACGATTCAAGCAATTTCATTGGATAAAAAAATGACGTCATTTCTGCCAAACTCGAAAGAGAAAGTAATCACTTACATTGTAAATATCACGATCGTAACGCCTATTTAAATTGGAGAAAATGGATTATGACGACATGGAGTATGTTGCGAAGCCATACCAGTTTGAGCCTGACTAGTTTCAAATGTTTGAGGAGCTGGAATACGAGCCAGTGATACGGATGAATCTGCATCTGACAGTTCGAGACACATACTGACATACTGTCAAATGACATAGCGATGTTGAAAACATTGCTTTAGTTTAGATCTAGATGAGTGGTACGTAAGCCAATGTTATAATATCTATCTATCTACGTATACTGCAACACCCTCTTACGAGTATTATGTGCAGATTAGACATAGACTACTTTCAGTAATTTTAAGCAATCTTACTTGAGGAAGGGGGTGGGGGGCTTAATTCAAGATCCAAATACTGTGCTTTATAAATGATCAAAATTGTAATTTAAGCAGTGGAAATTGGAATAACTGGGAAGAGATACTTAGGCTACAATCAATTGAAAAAAGAAAATATTACCTTAAACTTGTCGGTTTACATACAGTATTACTATTACATGTATTCAAATTATTTGGGGGTGGGGGTGGGGGTGGGGGGTTAGCCCCCAGAGGCTCCCCCTTGTTACTATGCCTATGGGTTTAAAGGATTTGACATCTGACTCCCAAGGGTTTTTTACCCCACCCCCCACAACCCCATGGAATTACCAGTTCTTTCTCTATTTTTTTCTTCATGTTTGTCATTGTTGTTCTGATACGTTTTGGGGGTTTTCTTTTTATTTTTACGGTATCCGAATACATATTTTCATGACAACTAACCATATCAATGCAAAGTTGGAAGAGCTAGATTCAATACATTTCTTCAAACTTGGCTGATTAGGGCTTACAATTACTTTCAACAATGTCTTCAGTTACATTGCGACATGGAAGTGGGAGGATTAACTACAAAGTGGTGCAACCCGTGAATTGAACAACAGACCTTCTGCAGTGTAATCCAAGTGCTTAACAACTACATATACACCAACTCTGCCCCAGCGCTTCAAAATTAGACATTTTACAAATACAGTTCTTCTCCATACTATAGGTGCTCCTGTGGCCATTGTAAGATAATGCCCACACAATTAGAGTGTTGTTTCTGCATACTGAATATGATTTAGAGGGATATGTGAAGACATGTTTTGGGGTCATATCTGAAATCAAATTTGTTTTTGTTTTTTATTAGAATTTAAAGTTTCGATGCAGAAAAGAGCTATTATATTTCCCTCAATATTTGATCTCCTTTGATGCATTAGCTTGGGTTTAATTACAGATATGGCGAGTAACTGAACAACAACTTTGTCCATTACTCAATATATTAAATATTGAATTTTTCATTAGATTCTTGGACTTTTTCAACTTTGTTGCCAAAGGGGTATTTTTTACCTAATTCAGGACCATTAATTTATGATACTACAATTACAATCATAAAATTTATGATCCTCAAGAATGGCTTTGAGGTTATTTTGTCAATGTACTAAGTACATGTATGCATTCTGAAATCATAGAATAAATGTAAGGATCTTCATCTTAGTGTCAATTAATGAATTAACTCAAAATATCCTAGTGTCTGTTAAAACAGTGTGCTATTACATTACACCGTATAGAAGATCAATAATGACAAAACTGAAGAAAAATAAAACAATAAAAAAAATTTTCAGGTAGTGTTTTTGTTGTTGAAATATAGATATATAGTTTATATATATAGATAGTTTATAGAGAATCCCACTTAATATTACTATGTCTTATGTTTGATAACCAGAGCTGGGAGATAGCTATAAGAATTTTTATACATATCCTCAGACAACTTTAGACATGTATAGAAATAAGGAAATTGCCCCTGAAGTATTTAAATATAGATTTATAGTGTTTTGTAGGTGGGTGCTCTTGCAGTTACAAACACCATGATCAAATAATTTTGGAAGGTCTTTATACATATATCATAATACTCATGACAAGAGTCCTAGACAGGAACGAATATGAGGAATTATTGGGTGCTTATATATATATATACACATATGTGTGTGTGTGTTGATGCCTACTAAACCATCATGTATGGTAAAAATAAATTTTAAAATATTTTAAGTGTTTGTGACCATATCTTAATAGAATAATAATACTTCATTTCAACAGTTGTCTTTTTGTAAAAGCTGACCGTGATAATTCTGCCCGTTCTTTAACTTTTTTTTCATCAAGATGCCGATGAGACGGGAAATCGAAAGGGGTCACATTACAGTACTATCTTTAACTTTAAGTCTCAGCTGCTTGAATCCTGCAGCTTTAGCAAGAAATGGATTTCGTGCGAAGTAGTCAGGTGTGAAAGATCTAAACATATATGTGAGGACCCTTCTGGTATCTATAGCTTGTCCATCTAGTGCTACTTGCATCTGTACTAATGACGTGAACAAGTTCAACAACCCAGTCCATATGAGACTTGTCTCTTTCCCCCTTCCATGTTCTCCGAAACTTTGGAAATTGGAAGACACTTACGTCTGAGTTCGTACTGGTATTGTTACATCCAAATACTACACAGTGGACCATGTCCCCATTCAGAGATTTTACTTAATTATTGTTAACAAGTGCACAGCGTCTATAGAATCCTTTACTTTCATTTAAACAATGACAGAAATGACGTCACGCGCCGAATGAATACGGAGATTTACGAATATTACCGAAGAATACTATAAATAACTTCTCGTTTATGAAGAAGCACAACGACGTATCGGACATTGGAGTGGGACGATTCTCGTTTGGTTTAAGAGATGAACAATTTTAGATGCTAAAATTGATTTATAATTTTAACATTTCCTGTGACCTTTAAGTAACCGTTAATTGTGAATTGAGTATACTTTAAGTATAGGTATAATATATTGTAGAATATAGTTAATTGTTAACCAAATGGTCAATATTAATTAGTTTTGATATTTCTATAAAAAGAACACGCTACTACTTATTTCTCAAAATTGTGTATTGAGTATACTCTTAGTGTAAGTATTCAGACAGTTAATTGTTTACTAGTTGGTATTAGTTCTTTATGTTATTTTTTATCTTTCTTTAGAGAAAACATGTCATTCAAATAAAAAATAGAACATTCCTGGGTCAAGATGTGGTTTTGGAATGTAGATGGTCTATATGCCAAATTAAATAACAAAATGAATGACCTAATTTTCATAAAGGAAGTGAAAGAATATGATATCGTATTTCTTGCACAGACACATCTTGGCCATGAATCAGTTACTCCACGTTTGAGTTCATATCACTTTTATTCTGTTTGCAGACCAAAATCCAAACATAGCAATAGAAACTTTGGTGGAGTAGAAGTGTTTATCAAAGATTATCTAAAACGCTTCATTAAAATCTTGCTTAACACCAGGAATGATTATCTATGGATTAAAATGGAGAAATCCTTCTTCAGTCACATAGAAGACTTATACATATGCGTAGTATATTACCTACCTGTAAACTCATCATATACTCAAACACTAGATTATAACATAATGAACTGTATAGAAAATGATGTAATGAAATTCAAGAAATCTGTTAATATCATCCTTTGTGGTGGTTTTAATACCAGAGTTGGTTCTGAATTAGACTTTATTCATAACGATGACACTCAACATTTACCCATCTTCAGAGATTATGATATAGATAATGATATACCTCCAAGGGTCAATAGTGATCAGATAATTGACTCAAGAGGCAGAGATTTACTGGATATGTGTATCTGCAATCAATAACGCCTTCTTAATGGTAGAGCTTTTGAGGACATTATGGGTAAATTTACTTGCCATACTCCAAATGGTACCAGTACAGTCGACTATGTGATGGTGTCTGAGAACTTATTAGAAAAAGTTTTGTATTTTGATATATTGAGCAACGTTTGAAATTGTCACTGAGTTCTATGGTCGATATAGGGATCTAGTGCAATTTCAGATTCCTCTTTCAAGAATGTTAACCGATATTTTGGGACCTGACAACACAAAATAGCCAAAATAGCGTTTCCGACACCGGAATTTCAGCCAGGCAGTATTTCTTGCCTTGAATGGGAAAATTTGACTTGGTGTTCTTGTCTCCTTCGTTTGTTCCTGCGTGTATATTTATGTATTCACCTCCTCGACTTGAAAGGTTGTTGCATGACTGGTCTCACCTCGATTTTATTGGGGTTTGGATTTGTCTGAATATGACACTATACACGATACTGTCCTTTTATTCCATGGACTATATGACTATGAGACTATGACTATGGACTATGAGATATGGTTTACTCTTCGGTACTTCTTCGTTTTTTTACATACAATGTATTCGTGTCACATAGGCCTCAAGGGCGGATTCACTTATTTTCGGGAGAAAGAATTGTTGACATGAAAAGATTAGGTGTTATTCATGCGTGTAAAATTTACCCTTTCAATGTGTTAAAATTGTCCACTGAAACGGAGAGATGTGGCGTTTTGATCTCAGTTACATCCCCTTTAAATACGCCAATGGCTGGGCATATCCAAATTTGCCTTAAAGGTTTTTGGACGGCATAAATAATATATTATTGAACAAGTATCAAATAGAGGCAAATGCCTTTATTGGCATCCAGTGGTCATAAGTGTTGTGTGGACATGCGTGCGCAAAAGATTTCACTTTCAACATGCACTTGGTTTACGAACTGCATGAACACAATGGCCGAGCAGACAATAAATACTTTAAAATGAGGAAATAAAAATGAAAGTAATTGGATCAAAGTAAACAGAAATAAAAACATTTAGGTCTAACAATTTTTTTATTATGAAGTTGTTCAGTATGTTAAATGTATAAACATGTAGATTTGGCAAGTGTAATCTAAAAGATATGGATCCGTTAAATGATTTTGAGAATCCAACGATGTCTTTATGTTTAATACGTGTTGTACATGAATGCTTTGTTTATTTACATCATATGTATATCACTACAGTGTGATTAATGTGTTTGACTTAGAACTGAAAAGTATTTACAATCCTCCCAGAGTCATTTAACGATTTTGATAAATTCACTATCACTACTTACGGTATAAACATATCAAAATAGACAATGTAACTCTGTACAGAAATGTACCAGGCAGGTATGAGCACTATAGAAGTTAATTATTTCTTGGCATCATGTGAAACAATAGTTATTCAATCAGTATCAATGTAACAGTGAATGACGTGATACATAGTACGATGTTCATTTACCATTTATAAGAAGTTACCTTAAACTGATCCATACAGTAACATAACACTACATTACCAAGCTACAGATAACAAAGTTTTTTAGTTCCATGGACTATGAGATATGGTTTACCCTTCAGTACTTCTTCGGTTTTTTACTTTGTCATATGTAATGTATTAAGCTGCCTAATTATATGCTTGTATTTGAAAATGTGGGTGTTTAATGATGCCTTTGTATTTGTTTCTGTTTTAGGTCTGTACTCATCTCCAGTCCACTCTTGACTGTTCAAGATATGATTTTTATAATAGTCATAAACCTGCATTGAATATACGCATATTGGTTTCTCAAAAGGAAGAATGTCCTCGTAGGGTAGAGTCACCGGGCATCTTGTCAAATAATTGCCTGTGCTTCTGTTACGAGTGGAAATTCTATATTAAGATTACAATATCATTGTGATAGTGTTGCAAAAGTTCTGATGATGGTGGGAAATTGTCATACAGTGCAAAAATACTATTACAGAAACGTATGCAATTGGATATATAATAAAGTGATTGACGAGTAGATTTGTTTTTGCTGAATATACATGTATGCTAACAAATAATACATTTTTGTGTTTTATTCATTTCCTCTCTGTACTATTACAGAACCCAACTACCACAGTAAGCAAATGTCAACAAATCTACTTTACAATGTTCCATAAACTTATTCGTGACAGGAGTGTCACATTGTATTGCGTGTGTCATTGGTTTATTCTTAAAATCTATTAACAAACAAATGTACCAGGGCGGATCAAAATGTCCTTAGCTGAATATACCATGATAGAATAAATAAGTAAAACCCCAACCAAACAATTATTCAATCATATTGAACGTTTTTGGGTAGAGAGATTACTATTTGATAGCTTCGCTGTTAAATGTTGAAGGGTTATAACAAAATCGCTAGAATGGAAATTGAAGTTAGAGCAGTGATTAAGTATCTATGTAAGAAGGGGATGACTCCCGTGGATATTCATGACTTCATGAAAATCCTTGGGAAGCAGTAACCTTCATATAGTAGAAAATGGATTGCTGAACATAGAAGAGAGAGGGAAAGCAATGAAGATAATGAACGGTTTGTAACTCCCAAGGAGGCAAAACAGACAGACGGAATGATTGATATTTTGCACATTCTTGTTATGTGTAACAAAAGGCGAAAACTTCGAGATACAACCAGAGAAGATGGGATAAGTTATTGGGTTAATCCATAAATTGTAACCAAAATGTAGGCATGTTTAAGGTTTTCACTAGATGGCCTCCTTTAATGTTGACTGAAAATCAAACAAGAAAGAGGTATTCTTTACATGCTTTGTCACGCTATGAAGATGTTCCAGAAAATTTTGTGGTTGAAATGTCCCGCAGTATGAAGCTTGAGTTATACCATTTTGATCAAGTATCTAAAAATCTCAGCATGCAATGCATCCACCCTGGCTCACACCTATTAGAAAATTAAAGAGAGTTTCCTCAGCTGGGAATGTCAAAACTTCTATCTTAAAAAGTCTTAAAAAGGGAAAAATCATAATTATTTTCTTGAAGATGGTCCCACAATAAATGGAGCATATTATGCAAAAGATGTTGTGTCAAGAAATTGTGAGAAGGAGGAGAGGAAACCTAACAAGATTCGTTCTGCTCTTGTGAGGTAATGTACTTATTTACCCTCCCAAATTTGTAAGGACGGTTGAGACGAAATGCAGTTTCTAGGTTCTTCCCCATCCCACGTTTTCTCCAGATTTAGCCCCATCTGACTTCTTTCTAAAATCTAACCCACGTTAAACGAATTCTGGAAGCAATGAGTGTCATAAAGATTGTTTAGGAGTACTTACGCGACCAGAACGAGCTTAATATTTTGAAGGGATTCAAGCATTGGAAGAGAGATGAAGACAAATGCAATGAGATGAAGGGAAGAAGAATGAAGGGAGATTATATCCTATAACAAGAACAATTCTGGGTAAATGGGGCCGACAACTGTTTGATCATACATCGACTTTATAATGATATATATGGTACTGATATCATACAAGGAAATAATATGTACAATTTCCTTTTATCAGACTGTAATTAAGCGATGTCAGTACAAAATGTTGTAATGCATTAATGAGTACCAACAAAACATAGAGCTTCCTCCAGTTTCACATGGTGTAAGGGGCATTATTCCTGAGAATCATTTTAGCAAGGACTTTCAATATCATGTTAATTTGAGCGGCAAAACAGTATATATCGTGTGTTTCCCCTACAAAATGAAAAATTGGAGGAATGACTGTAAAGTTTTATTACTAAGATTATGTAAAAAATTGTTCTCATTTATGAATCTGCATATTGCAGAAATGTGTATAGTCCGCACTAAGTCGACACTCTAATAACGTCCACCATGTGTATAGTCCGCACTAAATCGACACTCTAATAACGTCCACCATGCGTATAGTCTGCACTAAGTCGACACTCTAATAACGTCCACCATGTGTATAGTCCGCACTAAGTCGACACTCTAATAACGTCCACCATGTGTATAGTCCGCACTAAATCGACACTCTAATAACGTCCACGATGTATTCTTTGGTATCTTAATTTTCCCTATTGCCTTCATTGGTGTGCAATCTTGCATTTTAAATATATCTCTTACATCTTTCTGTTGTGTATAATATTACTTGAATGCTTTATATTTGTTTTTTTTTTGGGATAAATTTATGAAAATGTCCAAAAGAAGGATCCGAACGATTGACATTATTACGGTCATGATATTATATAGAAAATATATGATGTAATATTCTGTATATCTCTTTATTTGGTATAAAATTTTAGATGTTAGTGTTATGGAGAGGATAGAATTTGAAATATAAATTTGATATTTCAGAATATTTGTATTCCCTATTTTGAATTCTTTACTTACCTTATGGTGAGTTAACGACATACTTCTCAAGACATTTCAAAAGATGTAAATATCCATGACATCTGAAAAATAAGAAAGTACTTATAGTTATGACCTTGATACTTTGCGTAATCACAATGTGACGAATAGACATCTTTAAAGATTGAAATATAAACTGATGACGGAATGTTTAGAGAGTCTCTCGCAGAATTCCGTCATTGGTCTATATTTCAATCTTTTAAAAAGATGTATATCTATTGAAGCAACTTAATCCTAATTTCGTCATTCAAAGTCGGGTACTAAGTACCGAGATACAAATAATATCGCATTCAATGATAATTGATGAAAATAAAGAAACACGGTGTACTGGTCTAATAGAATCAAGAAAAAACCATCAACCAATCACCATATCAAAGTATCACCGTGCCGACTCGGTTAATACAGTGTCGACATAGGACGGTAAATTGACATGCAGTGCATTGGTATGGTTAACAATTTTATATAACCTTCCTTTTCTATTTACTTTCGCATTGTATAATAATTTTGAATAATGAATGTCTTATCTAAAATATTGAGCATTAATATGCGGCTTTGCGAGATTTGCAAACAGTGCAAAACAACTACTTTTTGTGTGTATGTGTGTGTACGATACAAAATAATGCCGAGATAAACCTTGTGTAGGATAATTAATAAAGATGAAGTTTCTTTTTTAATATTTGGCAAGGTTTAAAGAACAGATGGAATTTAATAGGATTTCCAAAAATGTGTATTTAATTTACCTTAGATATTTTGATTTTACCATTTGATTTCTCCAATAGGATTTTAAGCCAAGATTTCTTGCACCACACTGTTTAGACTGCTATAATTTGCAATGGTTTACTTTATGTATACAACACACTGATTTGGTGGTTTTTAATATTTTAATGTTTTGTATTAATTTTAATGTCGTTTACATTGAAAAAGGACCAAATTATTTTCATAATAGAACAAAAACAACTGTTTTCAAGGTTGAGTATAGAACCTTTTGAATCGAAATTAAGTCCCAAAGAAGATATGGTATCGGTAATAGTCTTATATAAAATGTCACTAAACGGTTAAGAATTATAACAAAATTATAAATTAATACTTTACCTAGTAATACTTTAAACGTTATCAAAATATATCCGCATGTTTTTGGGTATATCACCAGTACTAGATTTTAATAATATTTATAACGATGGTTGAGAATACTCAGGAAACACATAGGGAAGTACTTTCAAACTTCGTGCATTGTACGCATGTTCGGTAACGTTTCTCTACTTAGGCGTTATTTTATTGAATTGAACATTGGTGTTGTGTTTGGATGAGCAATGTACAACCCGATGCAACAAAGTTATATACTGAAAGACGATGATGTGATATAAAATAGACGACAAATGGATCGTAAAAATATAAACCGAAATATAAGAAAAAGTTGAAAGCAGTTTCACCTAAACAAACTCCCTCCACCTCCAAACAAACAAGAAAAAAAGAACCACAACTCCCCCCCCCCTCACACACAGCTAATATAAAAGTACAAGTTTGTACTTTCATGGTTAAGATTTTTAACGGATTTTAGCATTTTAGTATCGTCCAACCTCAGAGCACAATCGCACATTTAAGTCTTTTCCATACCTTGTTATTCTAGTTGTAGCTGTGATGGTTTTTGCCGTGCAGCTGTGATTTCGAAGATAGGTCAGGTGTCGTAATGTTTTGTCTGATATATCTCGAATGTTTATTAAAAATAATCAAATAACAGCTTAACAATAAGTTTCAGAAGTTAAATACTACAAAAGGTGAAAATCTTTTGGTAAATTCTTTACATCTAGATAGGAACTATTGTTGAAATATGGTATTGTAACCTCTCCGAAAGGTTTGTCCAAGGGATTCGCCAATTCTTTTTTATTGTTTTATTGTTTCAACTTAGAAAAAGTGAAAATGGTCAAATGATTAGCCTTGTTTGTTAAAAACTTCTTTTACGAAATGATTGTCAAACTAATGATTATCGAAACATGGAATACACCATTGGTCGTCCATTGTGTCCAGCCCCTCTACATTTCTATAAAATCAGGTTTGTGACCTTTGCATTCGTATAACATATACCGGTAAGTTAGTACTTTATGACAAATTGTTACGACAGAATCTATGCTCATTTGTCATACACATTGTTTTACAAATTTCACGTGGTATATACAATGAGTTATTTAGTTCATATTTTAGAAAGAATAGATTGAGTGTAGCGCTTGGTATTAATCATGCAGAGAAACCATTTACTTTATAGAAAAATAAAAATAAGTTACAAAGAGTCTTAACTTTAAGAAAATAATTGGTATCATCTCCTGAAAGAATCCGCTTCCAGTATAACATAATGCCAGAATCTTTAATGAGAAGAGGTCCGAAACATTCCAAATGTATAATGGGTTATGACTGTTTTTCGTAAACGATAATTCAAATACTCAGTTACATATTATTGGAAATATAGGAATATCAGCAGTTCACTGTAAAAGAATACATATATAAAATATTCTTAATATTTTCTCACTTGAGGTTGGTTGGTCGGTTGATTAGTATTTTACGTCGCTTTCAACAATATTTCAGTTATATCGCGACATGGAAGCAGGAGGTTACCACCCTTTTCAACACAGTGACGCAATCTGGACCCAGATCATCTGCGTCACAAGCCTGTCTTTCTCATTTAAGTCAATATCACAGTAAAACAAATTGTTGAAAAAGTGAAATTTTACTTAAAAACTGAAGATAAATTCCAATGGGTATCGCCCATGCAAAGTAAGAGCACGTGAAAAAAAATGTATGAATGGTAAAGGGTCTTTTTTGAAAACCATTTATATCATTCTTTGTTTACCAGATCCCCGAGGCCAAAAGTATTGTTGCCTTAAATTGACAAATCCAATCTTAAGAGAGATTTTGGCTGACAATCTATAATTATGCCAATGATTCATATATCTCATATATATCTCATATAAATCATTTTTACTGTTCATTTCCTCTTTACAAAGATTAAGTCACTACTCATCCTTCCTCGACAGTCCATAGCACACAATGTATGCAAATCTATCATTCGCTAGCAACTTGCAAAAATATCTGCTAACATTTGAACATTTACATGGGGTGAAGGGTTGCTTGCCCAAGTAGAGACTGCAGATTCGGGAAGGGTAATGTTATGACCTTCTTTTACCAAATATTTCCCTGTTCCCAGAGAATTCCCTACCCATGCTACCCCTTCTTTCAATTTATCTGTTACCTCTGGTTGGAATGGTGGATTAGAACCGATGATCTCAGAGATTTCAAGCAACTTCCATTTTGCTAATAAAGAAGCGTCTTTAAATCGACGCATCCAGTGACTTAGTACTTAGTGAATATATTTAGAACTATACATTAGTAATAACCTTTTGTAATCACAATTGTGAACATACAATACAATATTAATTTGTGCACCATATTTGCTTTTCGACAAGATGTGTCTTCTCGATACTGTTTATATAAGGCATTAGGAAAGTCCGCAATATTAGAAGTGAAAACATAGCGAATTTTAATACGAAGAGTTGAGGACTACTTAAGGATAATGCTATGCATAATGCAAAAGTTTCAAAGTTTAAAAAATATTTATTTTATTACAGTAAGCCTGGGTAAACTTTGAGGTATATATCTAATGTCAATACAAAAAAACCGAGTCGATGGTATCAAGGAGAACTCATAGTGCACCGGTAGTGGTCTCGTCCCAGTATTAACATTAATTTTGAGCATGACAAGCACATTTTGACATATTGCCTCTATATTACTCAGACAACGATAGTATGTGAAAAACTGATGTCAACATCAATAAACTGTACGATGGAATAGGATAATACATAATCTTTTTCTGACAACCTATAGATAAACGGGGTTATTTTATCCGTCTCCATTGATATAGGAGATTACTGTATGCGTCTCATTTAATCTAATATATAAATATTGCCTTGCTGCATTATCCCCTACATGCATTTATTGTAAACTTTATCTAGTATATATCTGTTACAAAAAGGTGTATACTACATATTGTCGATACCATATACATTAATATAGTCAACTAGAGCATTCGTTCTTTTAACATGGGTAATAAATTACACAGACTAGCTATTGGAAATTTTGTGGGTATTCTGAGAGTTTTGGGGTTTTTTGTATTTGTATTTGATGCACACAGTTGGAAATGATATACTGGTATCTCATTTGAATTATAATAAAGTCTGACTCAACTGCAAAATTATACGATATTTCAGCTCAACAAGATATCGATGCTGTAAACCACATATATGAATTGAACAGGACAAAATCTGATTAACAGAATGCTATACCCAAGGCTGCTGGAATATCAAAGAAAACATGAAGAACAAATCGTATCATTGAATAGTACCAAAGAAAAAAGAGGAGTTACCGGCTCAGTTATGTGGCAGAAGTCACCATGGAGCTATACAATACATGAATATAAATAATATAATAGAACATTTAACACATTACAAAAATATTTGATTGTAGTGCAATTACGATACCGACTTAGGACGGTCATTTAATTTGACAAAAGTCAAACAAAAGGTGTGATTTACCGGTTTACGGGCTCACCAACACCAATAGAGACTACATCTAATCATGAGATGCGACTCATTACAATTGAAAGCTATTTGCACAATAGTGAGTGCCAGTTAGCAATGAGACAAAGACAGACCAACAGAAAATGCTATTGGATCATTTGACGAAATTCAATGAACTACCAGACGGACGCAATATAGTGCCAGATTGAGACATTGAATACGACAAACAATAAACAACAATAATAATTTCGGCGCAAGAAACTAATTTAAACGAAAAGAGAGAAAAAAAAGTAAATACAATTATAAGATACACTTGACCACAGATCTACAGAGGAATATGGTTTATCTTCACATATATACATATCACAGTGTTTACGCATATAATGTCATATTGCATTACGTTGTATCAACGAAAAATAATATAACTCGTAACAGACATCACATCACCATCACAAGAAACGTTACTGCAAGTAAAATGCGAAAGTAAACAAAAAAGATCAGTCTCTTGTTTTGGAAGATGTCATTCTACAGAAACATGTCATGAATTATTCACACTATAATAAGATACTCAGCCTATCTCAATTTATATTGTAATCATACCTTTGCTCTGGAGTTGGCATATTCTGATACTGTAGAATGCATTACAACAGTTGATACAGATAATTCCTTTTAAGTGATACATCTTACATTATTATGAAGTGTTGGTTTCATTACTTAAGTTAGTTTTATATATTATTAGAATTGCAATCATCGAAATGCGCATCTTTTGCATAAAATTATAACGTATATATTTTATATATTTTTATAACAGCTTTATTTCACAGCATTGCATTTACGATGTCCAGAACAACCACCGGAGCTATTTTTGACCAGCAGTCTATTATACAAAATTTCCTAACATTTTTAAGGATTTCGCGACTTTTACTTAAATAATAATAATTATTACAGGACCAGAGAGACTGAAAAATCAAGACAGCAAAGTTTAAGATTTTCAGCTGTTACGGCAAAACTTTTCTGTGGATTTCAATTAAACAATGTATATGGACCTAAAATTATATGACATAAATACAAATTCAGAGAAATTTGGTATAGTTCATTGATTAGCTTTTTACTACGAAAGTAAATGATTAATAGAATAAAAATGTTTCTTAATGACAAACACTCAAGTCTACAGATAAAAGAAAATAGTAAATACCTGCTGACTTTTTATAGGTGCAGGAGACTATTGTTTTCGCTTCGATTTATAAATGACTATCTCGCCGCGCTTTGTCGTATATATAAATAAACTAACAGGTAGCATACAAGATGAAATGCACTTGTTATTACCAGGGATATAGACTATACAAGATGTATTTCACGACATTCGTCTTTATTCTTTTATTGAATACTTCCAGAGCATCAAATTTGTTGCATGCTGGAGGGGATAGTACCGTTCTGACAGAATTACGACAGAATCTATCTCAACTGCAAAATCAGATGTGGTTACTACAAACCAATGTATACGAATTAAACAAGACAAACACAGAACAGCAAAAAACTATTGCAACCTTGGAAAAAAAATTAAATGGAAGTGATCCCCAACAACAACAAGAATACATTGATCACAGCATAAGCGCTTACGACGTCATATTGCACGACGTTGTTTCAACAGAGAAAAGAATAAATAGCAGCGTATCCTCTTTAGAGATACAATTGCATGATGTTGCAAAAAACATATCGAATAATGTGCAACAGTTACGGAAACAAGTTCAGTACCAATCTCTTGCTGTGGCTAATTCCATTCGACAGATGTATGCCATGAATTATTCTCTCGAAGGTAAGGCACATGTATACAATAAACAAAACTATATTTGTTTTTGAATCAGTATAGTGCACACTGCCGAATTATTTTATCATTTAAGTATGACGTTGATATATTAATACAAAAGAAATCTCAGATATTGGCTGCTTATAATGCAGACTATGTCATAAAGAATATATTGAGCATTCTAGATGGCAGTGTAAAAAGGATTGGAAAACGTATGTTGACTTTATCGAAATATGTACATATACGTTTATAGTAAAGATAAAACGCGTCAAAGTAACACGTATTTTATTAGACAAATGCCTACCACGAAATCCTCTCTTCGTTTAAGCTGAAATTATTAAAAGGATTTCGATTTCTAAAGCTAATGCCTTACATTTCCACGGCTTCAGTCAATATTTTGCACATATTACAATCTCTATAAATACCTTGTATGCATATATGAGAGACCATTGTTTGGAATATTGGCTCCCTAATTGGAGTGTAATCCTTGATAGATTGTTTGTACTTTGGCTGTATGTTATTTCATTATTCATTCCACATTTAAACGTGAAAATTTCTGATTGTGGTCGTGATTATACCTGTAATACTACGTGTGTGGCAATGGTACTTTCCACACAGTATTTGTTCACATTTATTTATATATACATTGCTGAATAATATTTGTTTCGTCTGTATGTGACGGCATTCACGACAGATGTGTGGTACATTGTTGCTTTCGTGTTTACATGTGATTCAATGTTAGATTAGCTCGATTACACTTTATGACGGGTATGATCGGTCGGCAGGGAATGTTTATTTTTCGTAATATTGTACGACAATATATTCCTGATTTACGAATATTTAGTGTCTGTGCATATTACTTAACACAATTTATGATATTGTCATTCAAATATTCTTTCTGATACATATTCTTGTCAAGAAATTCACATGTGTGATACATATATAAATCTGTGTTATCTAATTACAGCTAGATTTAACAATATTGCATTTACGGTGTCCAAATCTACTCATGGAGTGCTAATGTATCAAAAGATTATCTACGATAAAGTGATCACCAACATAGGAAATGTTTACAATACAAAAACAGGGGTGTTTTCGTGTCCTAGTACTGGAATATACCTGTTTACGTGGAATGTGATGTCCTATTCGGCGGGCCAAAGTTGTGAAGTAATCATTTATAAAAATGGAGCACAACTACTCTCTTCATTTAGCCTCGATAAAGGAACATCGTCTCATGAAGCATCAAGTAACTCCATCATCCTATCCCTGGACGTAGGTGACGAGGTGTGGACACAAACCGCAACATGTGATCTTTATCATGGGTATCCCTGGACAGCATTTTCAGGAATGAAACTTTAATTCTCATTCCTTTTATTTCTGTGTAAAACATATTGTCACCAATGAAAAATAACTGAATATTAAAAATTCAGTATCTAAACAGCATTGATTTAAATGAGCGCATATTTTCCCCATTTGCAAATTAAATGCTGTTTTTAATAAATGATGTTTTTCAAATATTTTATTCGAGGTAATGCGCATTTAACAAAACATATAAAATATAGTTCTAAGCCGGTGTTTTGACACAGGGAACCTTAGAGCTATTTGTCTTTTGTGATCAACTCAACCTTATAAATGGAGAGACTGTAATTTTTTAATTGTTACATGTATCAAACAACCATCGAAATGTATAAATTTTCCATTTTCTTCCATGATTTAATCTCCAAATTTTAGATGCTATTTTGTGACATGATTTTGTTTAGATCTGTGGTAATGATTCTTATCTTTCTGATGTAAAGCACGACTTTTTATTAATATTCTTTTGCTGTGAAACTTTGAAATAAATATCTCTATATAGTAAATGACTTAATATACTTGAATGTTATTGCATATAGTGCAGCTTAAATTAACAATATGGCTTTTAGGGTGTCCAGACCATGTTTTGGTGTAATCCCTTCTAACACAAGGAATGCATTTAGTACTCAAACATGAGTGCTTACGTATCCGAGGGGTGACGAGTACCTCTTCACATGGCCCGTAAAGTGCACTGATCATTGGCATGATTGTATTGGCTCTATATACATAGATCATTCTTATTTGGGTGGATAAGTTGATGAAGCATCCAGTAATAACATTATCCCATCCTTTGTTACATCGAATTGGATAACGACATGGTAAAAAGATAATTCACAGTAGGGAACAATAAATCAATTATTTGTAGAGATCTAAATAATTGTCTATAACAGCCAGTATTTCGTAATTCCTTGAATAGAAAGACGGTCTAAGGAAAGAATAAGTCAAATACAAGATACGAAAATGTGAGAAGTATCGCAATCCTGTCCGATTATTTAATTACTGTAAAAGATTCAAATGTACCAACAGAGGACCATATTGACATTGGTAATTTCATTGAGTGGAAATGAAGGACATCAGTATCAGCTTAACAACAAAATACGAATCAAATTGAAAATGATAATGAACAAAAAATAAATAAAAAATAAATTGAATCAATAAGAAAAATATGATGTTTGAATCAACTTCCATCAGATATACGTGTTCATCGATTATAGTGTATCTCAGCATTTTATCCTGGATGTTAGATATTAATATTATGTATTTTGTTTGGTTTAATGCTCAGTTTTGGCAAGAAATGCATGATGCAATGCAAAAGTGTTACTTTATCATTACAGCTACAGCATTATTCAGTTCAATTTACATTGTCAATGAACCTGAAGATAATCTACGATAAAGTTATCACCAATATAAATAATGTCTCGGTACTCTTACAGGTGTGTTCACGTGTCAGACTGATGAAGAGTATTTGTGTACAAGAACCGTTGTTAATGGGGAATCATATCACCAAGCATCTAGTAATTCCAAAATCTTATACCTGGATGTTGGTGACGAGATGTGAACTACAAGATGTGATCACTATCATAGGTTTTCTTGAACGACATTCTTAAGATTTTAGCTTTAAGTCTTGTCACCTCACAGCTGTGCTAAGACACAATTATATAATGGTGCAGAAAAACCCGCCAAAACATCACATGACGTCCACAATGGCCCATTGCATCATATGAAGCAGGCTAAGCTACAATAATCAACATGCCAAGAAAATACTGTAGTGCAACCTTTTACTCATCTCCATTTGTTGTGTAATTTCACATAAAGACTGTTCTACATCTGTTTGAAATGCTTCTTAGTTGGCCGACTTTGAACTTATTTGAAATTATGAACAGAATATCCATTTGATTAGACCATTTGTTGTAAAATTACACTACTCAGCAATTGTATCCCAGTATTTATACACAAATACGCATGTTATAAGTTGTACATAGGTATTAATATTTTGATATGCTTCCATTTATTGCTTACAAAAAAAACCCCAAAACATCATTACCAAATTGAGCAACGTACCTTTGCACTTTTTGAATGTTTGTTTTTAATACTTCATATGCCATATAGCAATCACGTTATTGTAAACTGTCAGAAATGAAATCTAAATGTGTAAATCAAGACATTGCAGCTTGTTAACAATATGCATTTTACGGTTTTTGTATAAATAATCTTCACTCAATCAGTCAAGCAATTTTTAATGACGCCATGGGGTGTAAAAGCAATCTTATTTGAATATTATTCCTTTATTAAGAATATACATTTAAATAATTATTCCTGTTCTTTACTCAAAACTTTAAAATATCATGGTTTTAAACCCATACAGAACACATGGAAAGACAAACATACAGAAAAAAAAGGAAAGGACACATTTATATTTATATACAATATGTGTGCCATCAAGGAGGTAAAGGTTAGTAGTTGTAATAGATCATGCGATATGTTTTTGCGACAAACAAAAAAAAAAAAAAAAAAAAAAGAACCCCCCCCCCCAAAAAAAAAAACAACCAACCAAACAAACAAACAACATAAAAAACCAGATGGTGCCTGGGCAGCGTGAGAATCTTAATGCTTTGACACCTACACTAGAAGGTTACCTATTTTGACTTCTCCATATATGAATATATATGGAATTTATACGATTTGACTCTTCCTACTAGGTATATGTGACGGGTGTTGCTAGCAAGCAGGAGATGCTCACTCTCTCCAGGCATCTGGTCTCACTCCATCAAGGGGGCTCACATATGCTCATTCAAGTAGATATTTTTGGTTGTTTTCTATTTGGTTTTCATTTTCACTAATTTTTGGATGTCCTTTGGTTTCATGATTTTTGGACTTAAGGTTTGTATTTATCTATCATCTTTACATTGCATTTATCATCCTATATTATATATAACAATACGATAGTATAAAAATACATCAAATTAAGATGTCTTTTAATATAGAACACTCTTGAAACCATCGCATTAACAATTCCATCTCTCCTGAATATAAAACATCCTACTCCGGTAATGATTTTGTAAAATGTAATTTGAGTACCTATACAAGAATATCAATTGTGTGCTCCATTTCGAAAGTAAAATCCTTTAGAAGATGATCAAGGCTGGACGAAGGGAACAATTAGAGCGAAAAACAATCTAAGGATATATATACTTACTTAAAGTACTCTTAAGTTTCAGTATTTTTTTTAAACAATAAGCCTTGACATATTTATATCCAGTATCAGCAGCAGAATATTGAATACTGGGCCGGATATACCCCCGGGTATTGAGAATCTACCCGTAGAAATATAGACATACAAATTTAATTACCTGCATTAATGTTGAGCACAATAAGCCATTGTGACAACAAATGTCAAAGCAGGTGAAAAATGAAATAAAATAAAAAATATAAAGTGAAATAAACAAACGAGATGAAAATTTGAAGAAAACCCTAGATCCCATTTGACAATATATGGATATACGGTTTATATAGGATCTGTCTCCGTTGTTTCGAGATTTGATTTATCTTACCGCATTTACATATAGGCATTATACGCGTGCTTCATACGGCATAAAGATATGTAGTATATCAACGATACGATATACTCATTGCTAGGTAGTCAACTATATCATTTAATATTTAACAAGATCAAATCTTTTTTTGTCTTCGTACCTGCTGACAAAGCAGCTAATAATATTATCATTGTTTGAAAAATATACTATATTTCAGTTCTTAAAACGGAATTGAACTCTACCTCTACGTATGTGGAAACCCCGTTGTTTAAAGACAAGATCCTATCTAAACACTGTAAAGCTATGTGTGACTTCAATTTAAGCATTGATAAAAATGATCTTCCAACAATGTATTGGCTTCCCAAACTACACAAAAATCCATATAAATCACGTTTTATATCAAATTCTAGTAATTGCTCTACACCTATGCTTTATAAACATATTACCTCCGGTCTTCCTGCAGTTAGAGACCATGTTATCAAGTATTGCAATGCTGTCTTCAACAACAGTAACGCCAATTACTATTGGTCTATCAAAAATTCTGACGAAGTCATTAAAAAATTCCGTTTGAGAAATTTTGAGGCTTATAACGTTTCTACTTTGATTTTTTGACAATATATACCTCTTTACCTCATGACTTAATCAAAACCAAATTGTTGTCTCTCATACGCTGGCGTTTCATCTGAGAGTCTAAATCATACCTCTGTACTTCAGTTACATCTGAATTTTTCTCTAACAAATAATATGATAATTATAAATATTGGACTTTTACTCAGTTGTGTAATGCCATCACATTTTTAATGGATAATATTTATGTAGAATTTAATGGCAAGACTTATCAACAGATAATTGGGATTCCTATGGGCACTAACTGCGCTCCCCTTATAGCAGATTTATTTTTATATTGTTATGAGAGACCTTATGCATTCTATTCAAACTTCAAACGTTTCGACCTTATTGATAAGTTCAATGATACCTCTAGATATCTTGATGATATTTTAGTAATCGATAACCTTGAGTTTGAAAACTATATATCTGACATTTATCCATCTCAACTTCAATTAAACAAAGCCAATACTTCCGACCAGGAAACACCTTTTTTGGATTTAATATAAAATTATTAACAACAATATTCATACCAACATATATGATAAACATGGTAACTTTGGATTTCCTATTATTTCACTTATCTAGATGGCGATGTTCCCAGACTCCCGTCATATGGTATTTATATTAGTCGATTGGTTCATTTTGCTAGAGCCTACACTAACGTTTTGGATTTTTACGAAAAAAATCTCAGATTACTTTTAAACTTCTTACTCAAGGTTATAGATATCATAAACTTCGAAAAACTTTTGGTAAATTTTATAGATCTTATTCAGACATTTTATCTGAATTCGGAAATGCTACTTTTCAACAATATGTATCCAGAGGAATTTCCAATCCCAATTTCTACGGTGATCTAGTGTACAAACTAAGGAGGGTCAAAGATTCCCATAATTTCATATCGGCGGGTTCTAAAGTTCTTGAACGCATTCCACTTCGACAGTATGACCCCGAGATCATCGCTAAGACCAGACCATAGATCTTGTATTGAGTCCCTCTACAACCCAATGCAGACTTTTACTTGAGCGTTGCACGCTGACGAACAGGGCGGTGGGGACTCTATGACGGGCCTTGTCCAAACATTTTCAGAGGAGACAAGGTCCTGATCCTCGTCCCCTCTGACTGTTAGTCGGGACCCCTATTGATCAAGGATCTGAGCTCGCTTACAGACGGGCAGACCACGGTTTACTTGATGTCTCCTTACATATTTTTGATAGCAACATGTTATTCTATAAACGTTTCGTGTGTAATAAATTTTATGACCTCTTTCCTTGAGAAACCTGTTGATCCCTGTTCTCTTTATGGAGGATTATTTATAAATTTTTAAATGTGTGTCCTTTGATTGTGTTGCTTTTACGGTGAGTGGGAAGGTGGGCGCCCGTAAACCGGTTAACCACACCAATTGAGTGACGTTTGTTACTTCAATTGACCGTCCTAAGTCGGTATCGCAACCGCAGAACAATCGAATATTTTTGTAATGTATATTATGCTGTTGTCATTTTTTGTGTGCAGGTCCTTGGTGATTTGTGTCATACAGCTTTGTCAGATGTCTTCTGTTTTCTCTTTTATAAGAACCGTCATTTACTATTAAAATAATAACGAATCAATGATTTCAAGCATCAGATCACATTTTCATTGCTTTATTGACTTATTCTTTTCTTGAAAACATAGCAATATGTAATAAGATGGCTATCACAATCTGAAGCAAACTACTAATGTTGAACTATATAGCGAAAACTCTTTTTATATCCGGATACGTAGACATCCAGCATACTCCAGTACTTTGTTGAGCGCTAAGAAGGAGTGTCCAGTCTCTGAAAGCCTACACGTGAAGGATATTCCAATATTTGTGTGTATTCTGGTAGTTTTGGCATGGGGAAAATCATTTCTGTAGATTTCCAGATCTGATATTAATATAATAAATATTATATCAGAATAACAAGAAATCTGACTCAAATGCAATATTATGCAAAGTCAAATATCTACACTGCAACATATATGGAGTGAATGCTATTTTAGCACACGAGACTGCTTTGTATTATACGACAGAAAACATAAACAGCAAATTGTATCATGGAATCGTACATTGACCTTCAGAAGACTATATCTAACAAGGAAAAATAAAAAATACCCCCCCCCCAAATCAAATCAAAACAAAACAGAACAAAAAACCGATATACAAAACAATTCGATTGTACTGCATATACGATACCGACTTAGGACAGTCATTTGAAGTTACAAACGTCACTCAATTGGCGTATTTAACCGGTTTGCAGGTGTCCAACATCCCACAATCATCGCAAAAGCAGTACAATCAAAGGACACTCATTTAAAGATTTGTAAATAATAAATGACCATTTACATTAGATCTCGTGAGCGCATTATCATTCATGAATCTATGGCAGCAATAGTTTTATTTTTGCATCCTATTCGTGAATCCAATCACCAGCTTGTAAGCAAGTACCATGAGCAATAAAATTCTTATATACACTGCCATTTTGATAAAGTTAGAATGCTTATTATAAATAAGTACAGAATAATCACAAGTTCTGATTGTAAATGTTGTTCCCCATATTCAAGTACAATTCGGCTACCGTTTGTCAAGAGTACTAAAGAAGTCATTAAGGAAGAAGTGTCCTAAAGGAAGTAAGTCCTTGATCGTATAAACGTCATATAAATCAACCTGTTTCCTCATAACGTCCAATACGATTCATTATATCAGCAATAATATATGGAAAGTGAATCCTCTTTTATACAGTTTCGAATGCATAACAGTTGACTTGCATGGCTGAGTTTCGTAGCCATTATTTAAATAGCCATTCGAACATTCCTACCAGTGAGGACGAATCATTCAGTGACAAAGTAATATGCTTTGAACTATTGTTCGATAAATCAGATTTCCGTCACGAATGAACCAAATTTTTCAAATGAATCCGGCGTGTCTCACTGTAAGCTTCGATTATAAAGTAAAGTTCGAATCTCCTCCACCAATGCACATTTTGCTGATTTAGCAAGATGGAAAACACTAGTCTATTTGAGATAAAACTTGACAACAAAGTCCGGCAGTTTGATATTGGGTATGGTATTTTAGAAATATTCTTGTAAAGGAAATACCTTCCGAGTAATTTTTGTTGTCTATTTATGCTCAAAAGATTTAGTTAAATTAAATAATTATTTATTTTATTAGTTTAGTTTAGTTTATTAGTCTTAAGCAATACAGCTTATTGACATGCATATAAAGTAAAACATTCAATATTACATATATAATTGTCAGTAGCGAAAGAGATACAATGGTACAATGTTATATAAATACAATGTAATTGACACAATATAGATATAATTATATATGAAGTTTTCTAATAACAAAAGCATTTTTTATATATTTGCCAAGGTTACAAAGTTCTTTTACATTTTGACTGGCAAATATCTGTATCAATTTATAGACTGAAGGTCTTGCGTAATAATATTTTTTCAAAATTTTAATCTTATATCATGATAATTGGGACATACCAAAATAAAGTGAAATTCGTCCTCTAAATCGATTTTACATAGAGGACATTTACGATTTTCGATGGGAATTTTCTTATATCTTCCCGTTTCTATATTTAAACAATGGGAAGGTAGTCTTAATTTACATATGAGTTTTTTTAACTGTGTCGGAAAAGGTTTCAACAAATAAGTTTGTAATGTAAAATTATCCACAATATGCTTATAAATCGTACACTTTGTAGAACTGTTAACATCTGCTAAAATATTTTGTATATATATCAAATAACCGTTGCTTAGCAACTGCTAAAACGTATTTTGGTTTTTCACAGTATTGGTTATCCCATAAATTAAACAAACCCAAAGTTGACAATAAGTTTCTGATCGTTGCTGCCCAGTTGTTACAGTTAGGCTTTTGTAACTGTTCATTATACATAAAATGATAACACGATTTTAAAATACAATTATTACACGATATAAGTTTCATCCAATATTTCAAAATACGTAATTTTCTCATACATTCTAATGGAAATCTGCCCAATTCACAATAAACAGCTGCATTAGGAGTTGAACGCTTTATTAGCAGAACTATGTCATCAATTTATTAGGCCAGATTTTGTGAAATCAATTAGAAATGTTAGGCACTCACTACTAATAAAGTATGAATATGTAGGATCATTTCTTACTAAAGTAGAAACTATAACACTTTCTCACAGGGTGTTGTAAAGAATAAAAAGTTAATCAGTTTTTTACACATCAAATCTGTGATCAGAAAGAAGACGATAATTGAATATTTGATCTGTTCATGTAATATACATGTAAAATACACACATATAACACTAAATAATGGACAAACGAAAGTTTTTTTTTAAAAAAATTGCTATAACGACAAAATCTCAACTTAAAACAATTGGTTCAACCGTGTGATCTACATGTTCTCAGGAATAAATACTCTGAGTACTGGAATTATATAGAGAGTATATAATTCCCTGAACTTTGAATACCGGATATCATACCGTACCCTTTCGAACTTATGCTGAAGTTCAGAATGAAACCATTCAGTTCAGAAAATTCTGCGCAGGCGAGAGCTGATTTAATGCTAAAAATCACATCTGAACTCAAAAGAGATTGAAATGAATTTATCAGAATAACATGATCAGAAATTCATTTATATAATACTGCATGCATTGAGATATACCAATTTTAATATTACAATTTACATTGCATAGGAATGCTGAATCTAAATAGTGTATTCATTTAATATTAAATATAGTAATATTATTCTCAGCTTAATCTGATTTATAAATTATAGATATATTCACAGTATTGAAATATTTCCTCATGAAAATGTAAAAAATAATTTTACAGTGACATAATATACATATAAGCGAACAGAACTACATGAATTGGGGGAAGGGATAAGGTTTCGATGGTACCCAAAACACACACACACGCACACACGTTATAGGATAGCTACCAGCATAACAGCATATACATATTTTCAACATATGTAAAATAGAGATTTCTTTGATTTTGTTTTAGGTCACACCAAATCTAATTCGCTTGTATAGTGACGGTTTCTGCGTGACTCGATGCACAGAAATTAAGATTTAAACACATACCTTCTATCGGCTTTTAAAAACACTAACGACTGCGCTACGCCACAAAAAGAGAAATTGATGGATGTTACAAGAATTCGTCAATGAAATAAAGCAAGGAAGTTATTGATGACGTGCCATTTTGCCACATCAAGGTACATCGATAAACACTTATGGAGCCCTGGGAACTACAAGTGAGTAAAAGTGCTCGGGAGGAGTAAGTCTCTCCTTTTTGCTAGCCACTACCACCAAAAATGACTAAAACATACTGATGTCAGAAAAATATTTCAAAGCTACATACATGAAAGGAATATGTACTGTCACAGTCATACCACATAATAGCAGGAATATAATCACTCTGAAGATAATGGATTATTCCATTCTCTTTGAATGTATACAGAAATTAAACAACAGTTTGATTTGTCGTTTAATACAGATAGGCACTTTAGTAATGAGATAAAGCATAGTTGACATAGCAAATGAGACAAGAATCAGATTACCTAAATCATACATATAAAACTTTAAAGATGCAATATCAACATACGTTCTAAGATCTTATGTTTAGCTACAAAAAACCTGTGTATTTGTTACCTATAGGCAAATTAAAAGCAACTTGTAAAAAGATTTAGTGTGTAAACTCTCTACATCTGCCTCAGAATGAAAGTGGCAGTCCGTTGCAGAAGTTGCTAGCCAACAGATAATGATTACTAATTATTGGCCTTATTTTAGTATATGACCTCACGATAATATTTGTGGAATCATTGTTCCTATCTACGCTTTCTTCAACGTTTCGTAGTCATTTCTGTACAAATATAAGAAACAATATAAGAAGTTAATAATACATGGAGGCATATTTTTCGGTTGTTAGATTATTACATACATCTATAATCTATTATATTTACATTTTTCGAACAAAGAAATACGATATCACTTACTGGAATTTCTTTTGCTGTAGTTCTACGTATGTATTTGAAAATGCACCAACATCTCTAAATCAGAAATTGGATCGATCAGTACAGATAATGTCTTTATTCGTATTAAATACCAATAAATCCATAAAATTACTGTTCTCAATATATTACTATATTGGTCGTCTGTAAAGAGATTATAACTTTATTGAAGCACAAACTAAGGAATATTGATTGCATGTAATATAGATGATTTGTAATCATTAAATAAAAAAGCGGCATATATACTCACGCAATGCAGATGTCTGAAAAAAGATACACAACTTCATACATGTGCAGCTTATGAATGAAGAACACAGAAATAGCGAACGTTTCTGACTCGTTCTTTCAAAATGATACTCCTTAGAGCTCTTACAAAAAAATTACACTCAACATGTTGGAACGCAATCGTCGAAAGATAACATCTTCCTTGGACATCACATATACAAATTCAAAATTAGCACTAATAAGTGTGATCTTCCCATTATGTATTGGCTTCATTAATTACACAAAAGTTCATGTAAAGCACGTTTTATATCCAATTCTACTTCTCTTCTACTTAAATGTATTAAAGATGAGA
The DNA here is from genome assembly GCA_035048485.1 of Pteria penguin. Classification (NCBI taxonomy): domain Eukaryota; kingdom Metazoa; phylum Mollusca; class Bivalvia; order Pterioida; family Pteriidae; genus Pteria; species Pteria penguin. The sequence continues at coordinate 20,611,302 of CM068584.1, forward strand.
AATTACTGCAATATCACGCTTAACAATAGTAACATCAATTATTTTGGTCAATAACAATTGTGGCGACGTCACTGAGAAACTCCATTCACGAAAGTTTTTAATTTCCGAAGATTTATTAAAATCTTTTTATTGCATCTCATGAGCTGATGTGTCAACAAAGAGTCAAAGACAACTCGGAACATCGGATTTGTTTCCCAACAAACTATATGATATGGTTTCTACAACTGCCAGTGTGATAAGTGGTCACTTTTGACCCAAAATCAAAGGAATCTTCCTCTCATTATTTTCAAGCTATATGTAAAATGACTTTTGCTATGGTTTTGCTATGATGACCTCCTATATAGTGACCTCAACATTTGACCTTGAAATCCCACAATAAATAGGGATCTTCCTCGTATTATACTCAAGCTATATGTCAAGTATGAACCCAAAAGGATCAAATCTGTGACTTCTAGGGTGTCTAAATTGTTTTATTACAGGCATACACACGTACCAAACTTGCCATGGACATTATATTTGAACAGTTTGTAAGGGACTCTAGGAGAAGTCTAGTTTAAAAGGGGAAAATCGTCCTGAACCTGGCCCATGTTGATGTCACATAATGCTATAATATTAAGAGTTTATTTCTTTTATTTCATTATTCTATTTTTACTTTTATTACCTCTGAACTTGAGAATCTGTTCTTTATATAGAGGATTATTTGAAGATATGATATGTGTGTGTTTTAATGTATAGCTTTTGTGGTGATTTGGGCAGGTACGCCCAAAAACCAACCAACCACTACAACCACAATAACCAATGTTATAACAAAATGAGAAAATGGAATTAAAGTAACACAAAGCATTATACAATAAACACCTTGGCAGATATTTGTTGGTTCCACATTGACTACTTCATCCCCACTGCTTGCATAATCATATATATGCTGTGATAGAGTATCTGATTGTAATGATATTGCTCCTGAAATGTTTGGTGATGTAGTATTGGCCGGGGACTGATTCGACCCAGCATCATCTATACGTAAACCTGCATCATTAGCTTGAGTGGTAACGGCAGCTCTACATGCTTTCATCACTTTGGTTTGAAGACTGCGGATCCTGTTAGAATGAAATACAAATAGATAAAGTTACCCTTAAAACACATTTGACAGCAAAGTATGGGGACAGAAACATAGATTACTTTCAGAGACTGGAAACTCCTTCTTAGCGCTCAACAAAGTACTGGAGTATGCTGGACGTCTACGTACCCGGATATAAAAATTTTTTTTCTCTATATTGTTCAACATTAGTAGTTCGCTTCAGATTGTGATAGCCATCTTAGTACATATTGCTATGTTTTCAAGAAAAGAATAAGTTTCAGATAAGTCAATAAAGCAATGAAAATGTGATCTGATGCTTGAAATCCTTGATCCGTAGTTGTTTTAATAGTAAATGACGGTTCTTATAAATGAGAAAACAGAAGACATCTGACGAAACTGTACGACACAAATCACTAAGGACCTGCATACAAAAACATGATAATAGTAGAATATACACGGAACGACATTACAAAAATATTCGATTGTGCTGTGGTTACTATCTCGACTTAGGACGGTCAATTGAAGTAACAAACGTCGTTCATTTGGTGTGGTTAACCGGTTTACGGGTGGTTTATTGACGGTTTATAAGACACCTTTGACATGGCGTGGGGTATACAAACAGCCACTCAACAGTGTCATTTGCCACCAAATGTTCTACTAATTATAAGAACTTTCAATCAACAATGTTGTGTTTGCTGGGTGAATAATGTTCGTTCAGTAAAGAGGATTGTGTGTTTTTATTGACCACACATATAGTAAAACGGGCATATGGGCAACATTTTTCTCTTCTAAAGAGAATCGTTGGTTCTGACGTTGTGAAAATAGGCGTTAAAATAACACCGAATTGTACAAAGAATTAGTGTAATCCTATATATGGTACGTAGGTTGCTGATATTTATTTTCTTTTAATTTTAAAGAAGTTGTTACTTTCGGTTTTGATAAGAAAAGTTATATCCTTATACGTCTCGTCTTTTACTTATATCCTGAAAAGATATTATATTTTTCACTACTTGAAATAGTTTATATATTGATGGGAAAGTTTGAATAGGAGAAAACAAAGCAGTAATTTGTGATTTAACACCCTGATACGTGTCTTTCCTCTGGTCAAATACTCATGAGTTTCTACGTCTTGCAGTGATATTATGTTGGGATGTGGCACACTGGGCATTCTACTCATATCTTAATTAATAAGCATTTTTGTTAAAGATACAGGTTGTTTGCAACATAACGAACGAGTTCTGAATATTTTTCTTTATTTATTCTTTCATGGTAGTTAAACTAGGGATTTACTTCGAAAGTTGTTTTCTTTATCCATTGATAATCTAGAGGGGGGGTTTCAAGCCGACCAGATTATCTTCCTACCTCAACCTTGGGGCCAGGTTTTTCTTTCAGTAGACCCAGAGCAAGAATTATGAGGGTGAGACTAGAAGCAGGAGCGGGAGGAAGGAGAGAAAGGGTAGGGTGTGAAGGAAAAAGGGCTCCCCCCCCAAAAAAAAAAATTGATAGAGAAATGACAGAAATTCTAAAAATGTGTCTGTTCCGTCTTGGTCGCAAAATGAATCATGAATTATATAAAGAAAAAGTTCCCTGAAAATGTCAAATTCGGTATCTTCAAACTGCCATAACCTTTGTTAGGATAGAGATATCAGCAAAAGAAAAACTGTTTTGAAATCATGTCACTGAGCTGTATCCAAGTACATTAAGCACGTAAAGATATCAATACAATGCAAAAAATGCAAAATGCATCTGGGGTTGCTACTATCCCTGTTCACCCCTCATGAACCGTTTGTGGCATACATCCAGTACAAACATTACAATACAGAAAAGATAATAGCATCTGACTCTGCCGTATGACAGAAATCACCACGGAAATGCACTGTTAATAATGTAATAAATCACCACGGAAATGCACTGTTAATAATGTAATAAATCACCACGGAAATGCAGTTAATAATGTAATAAATCACCACGGAAATGCACTGTTAATAATGTAATAAATCACCACGGAAATGCACTGTTAATAATGTAATAAATCACCACGGAAATGCACTGTTAATAATGTAACAAATCACCACGGAAATGCACTGTTAATAATGTAATAAATCACCACGGAAATGCACTGTTAATAATGTAATAAATCGGAAAAAAACCCAGACACTTATCACAAGAACATCATAAATACTTCGATTAAAGTGCAGCGGTTAGTGGTCTATGGCTCTGATATAGACATCAAGAAAACATTTTAGGTGACGACCATTTGCTTATATGCTTATAAGGGGGGGGGGGAGGGGCTGGCAAATTTGGTCAAGTGAGATTATTATTTTCAGATCTTTGAAAATTAGAATATTTATTTCCTTGATATCCTGGGACAGATTATTTATTTTCTTGACTTTTTGTCGCCAATAAATACTCGTTAGAATTGCATTGTAATATTTGCCATTAACACACATTCTTTCTATAGTTAAATTTTGGTAACAAAACACACTCTAATATAGGGTAAACTTGGTAGATATTAAGCAAAGATGATCTTCATGTACAATTTTATATGTTTTAAAAGTTTTAAAGAAACTAAAGATTTATGGGCATCTACAATCATTGTTCAATATCATTGTGCATTGTTTTCTATGTCTAAAGTGTACAATATAGGCCCATTTGGGATTCTTTTCACTTTTGTTATCATATATGTTAAGTGAAGATATACATTTGTGGGTTTTTTTTTTAAAGTTAAGTTTGTGTTTATTTTACATTTGAATAAATGTATTAAATCATTTGACGAATGTCCTGTTGCACTGATTTGAATGTAACTTAAAAGGAATAAAACACTGTCAACAAATATGGCTACCATAAATTTTGAAATGCACATGATATAATTTAAACATCATCTTTGCATATATGCCCAGGTGAGAGATGAGACAAATTCATTTAAGACCCCTTTTGGCCACTCGTTTTAATGTTAAAATATCGGTGTCCCTGGCATATGAATGAGGGACGGACGACACGAGGGGATTCGGAAATTGACGGCAAAGGGACGCGAATGACACTATTCAAAATAAGAATCTGAAGAGAAAATCTCTCAGAAAGCAGATGGTAGAGCCCTTGTCCCCTATCTGTCCCTCAACATGGACATGCAAATATATTTTTTAAAAAGCAACAATTCTATTAAGTTTTGTAAAATATATTGAATAGCACTATTTGTCCAGTGCTATAAATTCCGCTGAAATATAAGTTATTCGGTTAAACTACTGCACATTATAGTATTAGTAGCAATCAACATGTTTTATATAGAACATTCAGCTTTATATTTGCATGATGTGGTATATGCACATGCTAGTAGCCAGAATACTTATTTTCACTTCAGTCAAAGCCAGATTTTTTTTATTTCCAACAATTTCAGGGTCACAAATTTATTCTCAAAATGTGCTAGCCCCCAAAATGAAATGGTCGTTCCCTTATCAAATTCAGAACTAAATACCGACTTTGGAATATCATTACGTAAAAAAAGTAACAAAATAAATAAATACATAAGTGTCTTAATAAATACATAAGTGTATTAAAAATAAATTTACAGATCACTATCACACAGTCATCATGTTGACAATTTGGAATAACAAATGGATGAGATTTTCGTTTTGTTGTATGGTATTATATCGAAGGATTCATCATTCAGGATTCATCAGTATCGATTAAAATGGATATGTTTATACACACAGGTGGCGATAACCGATCGTATATACATTTAATAAATATTAAGTGCAAAGTATTTTTACATTGATTCTAAACATTACCCACCTATAACAGTTAATGCAAATAAGCATAAAGGTACCGATTACCAAGGCTCCTGGCATGACATCTGTAACAGCAGAAGAAAATTATTTATATATTTGAAAATTAGATTTCATGAGACTGACAAAGTTTTTGGGTCAGTCACTACAGAATTATCTTAACCCATTCTATTGTGTTTGGAGTAAGTGTTTTGGTCTCTACAAAACATACCAATTGTTAAGAGCTAGATCATGCATTTAGCATAAGTTTATACTCAATTCTCATGTTATGGTAAAGCCGATGTGACCTAGTGGATAAGGTGCTCGGCTCGTGATCGAAAGGTCCCGGGTTTTGGGAGCACCGGTGTTCTGTCTTTCGGATGAGACAGTATAAACCGAGCCCCTGTGTCACAATAGGCGTGGCACGTAAAAGATCCCTCACTGCTTCGGGTGGGTCGGTTGCAAAGGTCTAAATTTGTATGCAATGCATCAGGCAGATGCCATCACCATATACGTGAAATAATCGTGGAGTGACGTAAAACAATAATCAATCAATCAATCAATTCCGTTATGATATATTGGTCAGTTTCTGCCTTCAGTGGATAGAAAATTTATTATAGTGGTGTTTTTGTTGTAGACACTGTCCTTTATACTCATTGCAATACTTGTTTGACCATTATTTAAGTATCTGATTCGTTTTAACTTATTTAATTTGTAAGATACCCTTTGTAATTTACATTGCCGACTGCTTTATTCATGTTAAATATTACATCATACCTTTTTTCTGTATATTTTTCAAATGTATACATACTACCCATTAGGTAGTAAAGTTGGTATAGACAATACACAATAGGGAAAATTGGGTATACACGGTACCACGGGAAAAACTAAGGTGGTATCGGGTTTTACAAATAAAGTTTGTTTCTCCCGATCAAATATATATGTGCATTTGCAAGACAAAATGACATATGGTAAGGTATGTCTGGACATTTACTGGTTACTTTTAGCAACCTTTAGAATGTTTAACATATTTTTGTACTCTTACGAAGCAGAATTCATACAGTCTCTGCTCTCTAAAGGCAAAACGCTCTCTATGACAAACGTGACGATTTCAATTTCATTATTACCAACTTCCCTTTTTTGAGTAGCAACATATCTTCCTCTCCCGCTTATGTTTTCTTCATTTCACAACTTATACGCTATGCCAGGGCATGCTCTAAATACGAAAATTTCGTCCTGAGAGGAGGCTTCTTGCCACGAAACTACTCTCACAAGGTTATATTGAGGAACGATTGAAATTGTCCCTGAGGAAGTTCGATGGACGTTATAGGAATCTATTGCAATTTCAGATTCATCTTCAGGAATGTTAACCGATATTTTAGGACCTGACCATACAACATAATCATTTTAACATTTTGACTATACTTGATTTGACATAATACATATATACATGTATATACAGACATCTGTTCACCAGTGTTTCCGACACCGGAATTTCAGACAGGCAGCATTTCTTGCCTTTAATGTGAAATTTGACTCCGTGTTCCTGTCTCCTTCGTATGTTCATGCGTGTGTATTTATGTGTTTACCTCCTCAACAGTTGTTGCAGGACTTTTGCGATGGGTGTTGCATGCAACCTGGCACCTGCACCTTCCGGGCACCTGGTCTCACCTCAGTTTTATTGGGGTTCGCATTTGTGTGAATATGACACTAAACACGATATTGTGCCCTTTATTCCATGGACTATGAGATATGGTGTACCCTTCGGTACTTCTTCGTTGTTTACTTCTTTTGTTATTATACTTTGCAAATAGGTAATAATATGCTTATACATTACTTACTGATCAAGATGAAGTTTGTAAGTGGAGAGACAACATGAACAATGTAGGCTGACGGTGTCGATATACCTATAGATTATATAGTATGTACTAATATTCAAATATCGTCATTCTTTATTCGCATATGGTGCGATAGATTTATATTGGTGTATATGGTCTGACAGTTATTATATTCATATCCAGTCGATGCATAATTTCTCAGTAAATAACCAATTCAACAGAATTGGAAGAAGAAGAAAGTTGTATAATTAAAGCAAAATACAAACAATGGTGCACTGTTTTCAATGTATCAAATTAAATAGAATAATATGAAAAGAATAAATACTAGTATTAATTGGCGTATCAGGGGATTTGAGTTGTGAGCATTATTTGTGGTTTATTGATTACAGATTAAACATTCAGGTTACCGTTTGGATTATGAATTGAAGAATCTTGATATTTCGAAGCTATGTTAAAGCAAGTTAACAATAAGAATATTTATGATTTACATATACTTAATACGTCATTTACCATATACAGTGCTATAACTCGTATTTGTGACTGTTGATATCTTGTCTTTGGAAGTACTGTAAGCATGTAGAATATGTCATCAATTAGATATTATCTCCTTAGATCTTGCAAAGGACAGAATGAAGTAACTGTATTATGATAATTTGGTAAAACGGTATCCAAAAACAGTGCAGTAGACATGACAATAAATTGAAACTATATAAACACTGAGAACAAGTACAAATTGACAATGTATATTGAAAAGAAAAAATATATCCAGTAATTACTGTGTTTAAGGAATAACATACAGATTCCAATTGTCCTAATTGATTAATAATATCTTCAAGAGTCAATAAATACGTTAAATATGGTAGAAATAGTCCTTACAGGAAGGCAGAGTATGATGACCTTCACCTTAGGCCAGATATCTAAGATCAATGTTACTCTCACCTCTAGGGAAATTTTCAGTCTGACTATTAATATCTAAACGCTTTATTAGAGTACTTTCGAACCGTTGCCCATATGAAAGAACTGTGTAATGACCTTCATTTATCATCAGTCATGTAAATGCTAGGTCACCGTCAACTTCAGAGAAATCTACTTTTCGACAAAGAATTTCTCATTTAGCAGAAATTCCTTAATAAAGAGTCGTGTTTTGTGGCCTTTTAGGCTTTGATATAAATTTATAAATTAGATATTTAGGCCGCTGTCAAGCTAGGGATGTCAACATGTTCTCTGAGATATTGAACAGAAATTGTATGCAATTGAATGATCTAAATCTATTTGAGTTATCAAAAATTGCTTCCCTGAAATAAAACAATACACTGATTAAAACGTTTTACTATAAATACAGACTTAATAAAAATATGAAACATACATATATTGAGTCGTTCTTGTTGTTGTGAATAGATTTTTGCATCCTTCAACTGAAAAAAGTATATCAAAGCTTGTGTATAGGTTTTAAGATAAGGCAATCAATAATCCTATATGAAATTAAATTCCCCCCAAGTAATCAGTAGTATTCTATTTCCCTTTGTACTGCCTTAGCGCTTATTCTAGTTTACTCTGCATGTCGCAACTTTCTTTTCATACAGCTAATCAAGGTCTCTTTTGGGGTTTTTAGTGTGTATTTGGTAATTTCAAAGATATGTTGATATAAAGGTAAAATAAAAGATAAGAAACGAGGAATGCACTGACATTGTTTTGCAGCTGTATTACTTATGTGGAATCTTCTCGGGCAGTCTTCTACAGATCCTATACACTTTCTGACTCTGATTTCCCATTTCCCCTCGGAGCTGAAGTATCCATATGGACATGCTGATGTAAATAAAAAGTAAATAACGGATTTTGTTATCTAGTTTCATTTCACAAATGTACAGTATCAATTTTATTGATATGTGATATTTAAGTATTGATATACAGTATCATATTCATTTGAAAAGGTCTAGTCGTTATTAAAAGGGAAAGGGAAAGACATGTGATTTAGATATAGGGCGAGGAGATGCACAATAATACGTTATATATGTGGCTTTAGGGCAATGCACCGATAAGGATCTAGTAACCTGAATATCGTTATTACATCTACATGAAAATTGCCCTTTAAATATTATTTTGATGTCAAAATCTCCAAAACACATTCTCCTGAATTAAATACAGGTTACACATGTACAGAAGCTTTGATTTAACATAAGACTTTAAGCTGTAGGTGACCTTTACTTTGTCAAACCATTACATAAGCTAGAAGGTACACTCTAAAGAAACCGGAAAATATTATCAACTTTGATTGACTATAGGTACATGTAGGCCAATATATCTAAGAATTGGTTGACGGTTTTTATGTCAATGGGTACCACAACTGCATTGATATCTATATTTTGTGATGTCTTGATATATACGTATTCTTCTTTGCTCTACATGTCGGTCATGACTTTTGTCATTCAGTAGTTGGCCGTTTCATTTCACGAAATATCGATAAAGAATAACAGTACCTTTAGAATAAATCACCACACTGATGTCACAGAAGACAATCAGTGATCCATTCTCCGTTGGTAAGCAATGCAGCATGTCATCGTATATACAGTTTTTGATATACCTCACAGTAGTAGAGTCATTGCAGTCGAGAACGATATCAGGAAAAGTGTAAACAGTATTTAAACATACCGTCAATAACAAGCAGAATATCTGAAAAAAAAATTATTTATTATATATTTTAAACATAGGAAACTCCTATGAAAACACATAACCCATATACCATTGGAATCTGAAGAGCTAAATGGAATAAATGTACTTAGTCTGTGTGTACCACTAAGCCAGTAAACATGTTTCACACATTAACATCATTATTCTTATGAATGCCTATCAATTCATTCGCAGCATAGTTAAGGCGTTGTTTGAAGAGATGCAAGATTTTTTCCGCGAAAATGATGCAATGCTATTGACGTCATAGCCCCGTGTTGCCTTGAACCTTGGCAACGCCTTTAAGCATGCATTATTATGATTTTATTTTTCTTATTTTTTAAGAAAACTGTATAAGGTAAAGTTTATTTCTATAATAATCTAGTGCTTTATCATTTAATCATTTATACATTTTGAGACGACCCATTAATAGTAACAAATTTTGAATGAACCCCGTAGATTGTAGTCATGGCCACTGCATCTTCAGTGTCGATTGAATGCTTGAGGAATCGAGAAAACAGGTGCACGTTAAAAGGTGAATAACATAGCATGCGAAGATGAAGAAAGGCCTTTTTATCAGATGAAAAGCAATTGTAACTATTTTAAAACTGAAAAAAAGATTAAAGAAACGACCATTTCACATGAATTATTCGACATATTTTGGTGTTTTTCTATATATATATAATCGAGACCCATACTTTTTATACATTGTATAACGATAATATTATATACACATGTACATAGGTTTTACGGATTTGGGAAGTGTTTATCTATATATTACAAATTATATCTTTTTTTCAAGATATTGTTCTTTCCTTAATTCTCCTTGACAAGTTAAATTTCGCGAATAACAAAGTTATTCGTCTATTTTTATATCTAGGAGTTACTTGCTTTTACCGGAGTCTCCGAAACGTTTGAAATAATAACCTAAGCGCTCGTTTATCTGACAACATTGCACAAAAATTAAAAGCCCCCCTCATATCAAAAAATGATGATAAAAGTCTTTAGATATATGAAAAGTTGATAAAATTTCCTATATATAATAATAAAATCTTTGTTTGGATTAAGGTTCATTGAAACATCATATGAAAAATGACCTGAATTTTAACTAAGCATCACAAGTGAATTATTTTTGTATATAAGCTTCCTTAACATTCGTTTAGTTGATTTATGAAAAAGAAATTGAATTTCACCGTCTGATTTTGAAAACGAACGGGCATTCAATACATACTGCCCTATTTTGACTCTTACATTCCTAATCATCAATTGATTTATAAGAAAGTTCATATTAAAAGAAATAAAGTAGACTATATCTTGAAACAAAATTCATTTTTAATTCAAAGGTATATATATCATTCATTAAAATAAGATATATATCACATTACTGATATGGAAAATGACTGATGATATATGGACTAGGGGCATCATATGGGATTCAAAATAACACTTGGGGGTATGAAAAAAGGAATTTTGTGCATTTTTGAAACATGGAAAATTGATGAATTTTATATCCTTTTGTAATACTTATTATTATCTTTACCATAAATTAAAAAGGGAAAGGTGCACCGCTAGATTACAGAGTTATAACAAATCATCATTGACTACCCCTAATCTTATTTTCATACAAAACCTTGAAAATACAACAAATTAAGATTTGTAAAACATAGATAATGTAAAGATGCACAGTTTTATAGATTATACTATCTGCATATTATTCTAATTATCAATTTTACACACACACTCACACACACACACTCACACACACACACACACACACACACACACACATACACACACACAAACCAATTCTAACGAGTATTTCTTTATGAAAATAACAATTCAAAGGATTCTGATGTCTCAAATTTTCATTTAATGTTGACACCAAGATTTACTTCGCTAGCCGAAAATAAAAATAAAAGAATATCTGTATGCATGTAGCTGGTTTAATTATGCTCTACTAAATATATATCTAGACTAAATGGTACTTAGTATGTATAACCAAGATCACAACAAAATGTTTTGTACAACCATCCAACACCAACACCCCCGTCCCCCAAACCACCACCATCACAATACATAAACAAAATCTGCACTGGGCTGATTTAACCAGCAGATATATGTAAAGATTTCACATAGAGATTTTGTTTCCTTTTATTTACATTCGATAAATGCCAGGTGACTGAAAATTTGTGGACATTGATTGATTGAATATTTCTTGTTACTTACCTCATATCATTACAGTGAAGAAAATTAACTATGATGAATTTAGAGAGAAAAAATTTTGTACCCAATCACCAATAAGGTATTTGAACCCAGTGCTTTCGCTGACCCATATGATATGATCCATAACAAACAATTGATTCCACCACGCCGTCAAACTTATGCTACTTTCTGTTTATTGAAAACTACATTTTCTATATTCTTTTCATTGTTTACGTTGGCAAAATCTGGAATCGGAAACCGGTCAGAACGTGTTACAGTTACATGTATGATCTACAGCTACAGTTACCTTTTTTATTATTTAGATTACTCTTTTTCATATAATTATGTCTGTTTAACGGACTATTTGCAAATCTTCCTTTTAATCTGTGCATTTGTTTATATTCTACATTTCAATCTAAGTCAATACTACGTTTGAAAATGAAACGTTTATATGATCTGTAAAGAAAAGATAAATCTATTTGGCTTTAAGAAGTCTTATCTTTTACTGGTGTTTCAATGAACCTTAAGGCGCTCCAATTTTTGTATTATCCTTCACCATTAAGTGGTATGATGATCCTGAATCGTGGGATGATGATTATGGGAACAAAGCAATATTAATTGAAATATCAACAGAAAAGCTTTTGTACAAAATAACCTTCCACATAACCACTGGTACTTTCCAAGTACAGGGCAGCAAACATCACATTTTTTCACAAAGAACGTTCCATGTCTGAAAATTCTTGTTGATGCCATAAGCAAATATAATGTCAGTTTTTTTCGGGGTCTAATGATCATAAATTAATTGAGGAAAATGATGAAACCGAGTTAAGAGATCAAAAATCGGAAAACACCTCACTCAAAACAGTGAAAACACCTCTTCCTCCATCTAATAATGAAGATGACAAAGGGAATGTGTCTGTTAATGAATATGATGAGGCTTGCGAATACTTGAATGATATCAATACTCCGCCAAGATTCAACCGAAAGGCTTTTAGATAACATGGAAAGAGGTATTGTTAACAGTCTCACGAAATTGGTAAATAGCAATCATGCTAACGCATCAAAAGTCTTAGAAGCTGTAAATGCTTCTCGATAAGCTATTGAGAGTTTTGTACAGAAACAGTCGATGTCATAAACTATAAATAAGGATCCGTCTGACACCGACCGTCAGAAGACTATACGTAAACTTCAAAATGAGATAAAAGCCATTGAACACAAGCATCAACTTGAAAAGAGCAATAACTTACTTGTCAAAGCACAATATCAAAGTGCCTTAAAACATGAACTAAATGTGGTTGCAGAAAAAAGAAATCAATTAGAAAACTTGGTGTCTTCGACAACATTAGAATTAAAATTTTCCTCCAAAAGCTCAATGAAAAGAATGTGGAAATAATCGACACCTTGAGTACAACTGTCGGTAAACTTAACGCCAAGGTAGGAGAACTTCAAGATGAAGTTATTCAACTGAAATCACAGCTTGCGTCATCTGCATGTATGGCTATCCCAGTTGACAGAGGCGATAAAACCAGAAACACAACAGAGAACAGGAAACCGTACGTTCTGTTTATAGGAACATCTAACATTAAGGGCATTGATGAAATAAGACTGACATCTGAAGCCGAAGTCCATAAGGTAATAAAATATACCCTAGAAAACACTGCTGAATATCTAAATATGGCAAAAGAATCACCAAATATGGTTATACTCCATTCGCTCACCAATGACATAAGAAGTATGGAACCCCAGCTGTGCGTAAATCAACTTTAAATAAAATGATCAACACAACCATTGAGGCAAAATGGCCTGGAGTACCAGTAATAATTTCTCTTTTTGCCACTCCAAGAAAGGACAATACAGAATTTTTCAATAATGCACAGTTAACTAACGCATTGATAAGACATAAATTCAAGCACATCAAAAATGTTACTCTCGCGTATCACAGCAACATGCTGTTCAATGGCAATCCGAATGAAACGTTGCTATTTGAAGATAGATACCACCTGAATGAAAAGGGGTCATCCTACCTGGCCAATGACATCAGGAGATTGATTCATGCGACCTTGAATTTACCACCCATAGTAGGAAGAGACCGGTCTAAGGATCTTGATTGCCATGACCATGGTTATGTGCGTGGTTATTCTCGTAGCAGAGTGAACAGTCGTGGCAGAGGGTCGTATTATTAGAAATATTAATCTTTCCTAATGGATTAGGAACATAACCTATCAGCGAGTATATGTTATTTTGTTAAGTCAATTCTACTGGTATTACTGGTAACCTTATTCCATTCAGTGATGGAGCTGAAACTCCTTGTGTTTTCATTGTATACTTAAAGGTCACAGGAAGAGACTTTTTTCTCTCTTTGTTTTGTTGTATGTAGGTCTCAACAATCGAAATCATTTATTTCCACATTCCCATCACATTCGGTTGAATATTTATTTACCTTTTAATCGAGTCTTAAAAGAGTTACCGTTCTTATACGATTCAAGCAATTTCATTGGATAAAAAAATGACGTCATTTCTGCCAAACTCGAAAGAGTCACTTACATTGTAAATATCACGATCGTAACGCCTATTTAAATTGGAGAAAATGGATTATGAGGACATGGAGTATGTTGCGAAGCCATACCAGTTTGAGCCTGACTAGTTTCAAATGTTTGAGGAGCAGGAATACGAGCCAGTGATACGGATGAATCTGCATCTGACAGTTCGAGACACATACTGACATATTGTCAAATGACATAGCGATGTTGAAAACATTGCTTTAGTTTAGATCTAGATGAGTGGTACGTAAGCCAATGTTATAATATCTATCTATCTACGTATACTGCAACACCCTCTTACGAGTATTATGTGCAGATTAGACATAGACTACTTTCAGTAATTTTAAGCAATCTTACTTGAGGAAGGGGGTAGGGGGCTTAATTCAAGATCCAAATACTGTGCTTTATAAATGATCAAAATTGTAATTTAAGCAGTGGAAATTGGAATAACTGGGAAGAGATACTTAGGCTACAATCAATTGAAAAAAGAAAATATTACCTTAAACTTGTCGGTTTACATACAGTATTACTATTACATGTATTCAAATTATTTGGGGGGGTGGGGTGGGGGGGTGGGGGGGTTAGCCCCCAGAGGCTCCCCCCTTGTTACTATGCCTATGGGTTTAAAGGATTTGACATCTGACTCCCAAGGGTTTTTTACCTCACCCCCCACAACCCCATGGAATTACCAGTTCTTTCTCTATTTTTTTCTTCATGTTTGTCATTGTTGTTCTGATACGTTTTGGGGGTTTTCTTTTTATTTTTACGGTATCCGAATACATATTTTCATGACAACTAACCATATCAATGCAAAGTTGGAAGAGCTAAATTCAATACATTCCTTCAAACTTGGCTGATTAGGGCTTACAATTACTTTCAACAATGTCTTCAGTTACATTGCGACATGGAAGTGGGAGGATTAACTACAAAGTGGTGCAACCCGTGAATTGAACAACAGACCTTCTGCAGTGTAATCCAAGTGCTTAACAACTACATATACACCAACTCTGCCCCAGCGCTTCAAAATTAGACATTTTACAAATACAGTTCTTCTCCATACTATAGGTGCTCCTGTGGCCATTGTAAGATAATGCCCACACAATTAGAGTGTTGTTTCTGCATACTGAATATGATTTAGAGGGATATGTGAAGACATGTTTTGGGGTCATATCTGAAATCAAATTTGTTTTTGTTTTTTATTAGAATTTACAGTTTCGATGCAGAAAAGAGCTATTATATTTCCCTCAATATTTGATCTCCTTTGATGCATTAGCTTGGATTTAATTACAGATATGGCGAGTAACTGAACAACAACTTTGTCCATTACTCAATATATTAAATATTGAATTTTTCATTAGATTCTTGGACTTTTTCAACTTTGTTGCCAAAGGGGTATTTTTTACCTAATTCAGGACCATTAATTTATGATACTACAATTACAATCATAAAATTTATGATCCTCAAGAATGGCTTGAGGTTATTTTGTCAATGTACTAAGTACATGTATGCATTCTGAAATCATAGAATAAATGTAAGGATCTTCATCTTAGTGTCAATTAATGAATTAACTCAAAATATCCTAGTGTATGTTAAAACAGTGTGCTATTACATTACACCGTATAGAAGATCAATAATGACAAAACTGAAGAAAAATAAAACAATAAAAAAAATTTCAGGTAGTGTTTTTGTTGTTGAAATATAGATATATAGTTTATATATATAGATAGTTTATAGAGAATCCCACTTAATATTACTGTCTTATGTTTGATAACCAGAGCTGGGAGATAGCTATAAGAATTTTTATACATATCCTCAGACAACTTTAGACATGTATAGAAATAAGGAAATTGCCCCTGAAGTATTTAAATATAGATTTATAGTGTTTTGTAGGTGGGTGCTCTTGCAGTTACAAACACCATGATCAAATAATTTTGGAAGGTCTTTATACATATATCATAATACTCATGACAAGAGTCCTAGACAGGAACGAATATGAGGAATTATTGGGTGCTTATATATATATATATACACATATGTGTGTGTGTGTGTGTGTTGATGCCTACTAAACCATCATGTATGGTAAAAATAAATTTTAAAATATTTTAAGTGTTTGTGACCATATCTTAATAGAATAATAATACTTCATTTCAACAGTTGTCTTTTTGTAAAATGACCGTGATAATTCTGCCCGTTCTTTAACTTTTTTTTCATCAAGATGCCGATGAGACGGGAAAACGAAAGGGGTCACATTACAGTACTATCTTTAACTTTAAGTCTCAGCTGCTTGAATCCTGCAGCTTTAGCAAGAAATGGATTTCGTGCGAAGCAGTCAAGTGTGAAAGATCTAAACATATATGTGAGGACCTTTCTGGTATCTATAGCTTGTCCATCTAGTGCTACTTGCATCTGTACTAATGACGTGAACAAGTTCAACAACCCAGTCCATATAAGACTTGTCTCTTTCCCCCTTCCATGTTCTCCGAAACTTCGGAAATTGGAAGACACTTACGTCTGAGTTCGTACTGGTATTGTTACATCCAAATACTACACAGTGGACCATGTCCCCATTCAGAGATTTTACTTAATTATTGTTAACAAGTGCGCAGCGCCTATAGAATCCTTTACTTTCATTTAAACAATGACAGAAATGACGTCACGCGCCGAATGAATACGGAGATTTATGAATATTACCGAAGAATACTATAAATAACTTCTCGTTTATGAAGAAGCACAACGACGTATCGGACATTGGAGTGGGACGATTCTCGTTTGGTTTAAGAGATGAACAATTTTAGATGCTAAAATTGATTTATAATTTTAACATTTCCTGTGACCTTTAAGTAACCGTTAATTGTGAATTGAGTATACTTTAAGTATAGGTATAATATATTGTAGAATATAGTTAATTGTTAACCAAATGGTCAATATTAATTAGTTTTGATATTTCTATAAAAAGACCACGCTACTACTTATTTCTCAAAATTGTGTATTGAGTATACTCTTAGTGTAAGTATTCAGACAGTTAATTGTTTACTAGTTGGTATTAGTTCTTTATGTTATTTTTGATCTTTCTTTAGAGAAAACATGTCATTCAAATAAAAAATAGAACATTCCTGGGTCAAGATGTGTTTTTGGAATGTAGATGGTCTATATGCCAAATTAAATAACAAAATGAATGACCTAATTTTCATAAAGGAAGTGAAAGAATATGATATTGTATTTCTTGCACAGACACATCTTGGCCATGAATCAGTTACTCCATGTTTGAGTTCATATCACTTTTATTCTGTTTGCAGACCAAAATCCAAACATAGCAATAGAAACTTTGGTGGAGTAGAAGTGTTTATCAAAGATTATCTAAAACGCTTCATTAAAATCTTGCTTAACACCAGGAATGATTATCTATGGATTAAAATGGAGAAATCCTTCTTCAGTCACATAGAAGACTTATACATATGCGTAGTATATTACCCACCTGTAAACTCATCATATACTCAAACACTAGATTATAACATAATGAACTGTATAGAAAATGATGTAATGAAATTCAAGAAATCTGTTAATATCATCCTTTGTGGTGACTTTAATACCAGAGTTGGTTCTGAATTAGACTTTATTCATAACGATGACACTCAACATTTACCCATCTTCAGAGATTATGATATAGATAATGATATACCTCCAAGGGTCAATAGTGATCAGATAATTGACTCAACAGGCAGAGATTTACTGGATATGTGTATCTGCAATCAATAACGCCTTCTTAATGGTAGAGCTTTTGAGGACATTATGGGTAAATTTACTTGCCATACTCCAAATGGTACCAGTACAGTCGACTATGTGATGGTGTCTGAGAACTTATTAGAAAAAGTTTTGTATTTTGATATATTGAGCAACGTTTGAAATTGTCACTGAGTTCTATGGTCGATATAGGGATCTAGTGCAATTTCAGATTCCTCTTTCAAGAATGTTAACCGATATTTTGGGACCTGACAACACAAAATAGCCAAATAGCGTTTCCGACACCGGAATTTCAGCCAGGCAGTATTTCTTGCCTTGAATGGGAAAATTTGACTTGGTGTTCTTGTCTCCTTCGTTTGTTCCTGCGTGTATATTTATGTATTCACCTCCTCGACTTGAAAGGTTGTTGCATGACTGGTCTCACCTCGATTTTATTGGGGTTTGGATTTGTCTGAATATGACACTATACACGATACTGTCCTTTTATTCCATGGACTATATGACTATGAGACTATGACTATGGACTATGAGATATGGTTTACTCTTCGGTACTTCTTCGTTTTTTTACATACAATGTATTCGTGTCACATAGGCCTCAAGGGCGGATTCACTTATTTTCGGGAGGAAGAATTGTTGACATGAAAAGATTAGGTGTTATTCATGCGTGTAAAATTTACCCTTTCAATGTGTTAAAA
Source organism: Pteria penguin (assembly GCA_035048485.1). NCBI lineage: Eukaryota > Metazoa > Mollusca > Bivalvia > Pterioida > Pteriidae > Pteria > Pteria penguin. The sequence goes on from CM068584.1 coordinate 20,629,821, forward strand.
TTGTCCACTGAAACGGAGAGATGTGGCGTTTTGATCTCAGTCACATCCCCTTTAAATACGCCAATGGCTGGGCATATCCAAATTTGCCTTAAAGGTTTTTGGACGGCATAAATAATATATTATTGAACAAATATCAAATAGAGGCAAATGCCTTTATTGGCATCCAGTGGTCATAAGTGTTGTGTGGACATGCGTGCGCAAAAGATTTCACTTTCAACAAGCACTTGGTTTACGAACTGCATGAACACAATGGCCGAGCAGACAATAAATACTTTAAAATGAGGAAATAAAAATGAAAGTAATTGGATCAAAGTAAACAGAAATAAAAACATTTAGGTCTAACAATTTTTTTATTATGAAGTTGTTCAGTATGTTAAATGTATAAACATGTAGATTTGGCAAGTGTAATCTAAAAGATATGGATCCGTTAAATGATTTTGAGAATCCAACGATGTCTTTATGTTTAATACGTGTTGTACATGAATGCTTTGTTTATTTACATCATATGTATATCACTACAGTGTGATTAATGTGTTTGACTTAGAACTGAAAAGTATTTACAATCCTCCCAGAGTCATTTAACGATTTTGATAAATTCACTATCACTACTTACGGTATAAACATATCAAAATAGACAATGTAACTCTGTACAGAAATGTACCAGGCAGGTATGAGCACTATAGAAGTTAATTATTTCTTGGCATCATGTGAAACAATAGTTATTCAATCAGTATCAATGTAACAGTGAATGACGTGATACATAGTACGATGTTCATTTACCATTTATAAGAAGTTACCTTAAACTGATCCATACAGTAACATAACACTACATTACCAAGCTACAGATAACAAAGTTTTTTAGTTCCATGGACTATGAGATATGGTTTACCCTTCAGTACTTCTTCGGTTTTTTACTTTGTCATATGTAATGTATTAAGCTGCCTAATTATATGCTTGTATTTGAAAATGTGGGTGTTTAATGATGCCTTTGTATTTGTTTCTGTTTTAGGTCTGTACTCATCTCCAGTCCACTCTTGACTGTTCAAGATATGATTTTTATAATAGTCATAAACCTGCATTGAATATACGCATATTGGTTTCTCAAAAGGAAGAATGTCCTCGTAGGGTAGAGTCACCGGGCATCTTGTCAAATAATTGCCTGTGCTTCTGTTACGAGTGGAAATTCTATATTAAGATTACAATATCATTGTGATAGTGTTGCAAAAGTTCTGATGATGGTGGGAAATTGTCATACAGTGCAAAAATACTATTACAGAAACGTATGCAATTGGATATATAATAAAGTGATTGACGAGTAGATTTGTTTTTGCTGAATATACATGTATGCTAACAAATAATACATTTTTGTGTTTTATTCATTTCCTCTCTGTACTATTACAGAACCCAACTACCACAGTAAGCAAATGTCAACAAATCTACTTTACAACGTTCAATGAACTTATTCGTGACCGAAGTGTCACATTGTATTACGAGTGTCAATGGTTTATACTTAAAATCTATTGACAAACAAATGTACCAGGGCGGATCAAAATGTCCTTAGCTGGATATACCATAATAGAATGAATTAGTGAAACCCCAGTCCAACAATTATTCAATCATATTGAACGTTTTTTGGTAGAGAGATTACTATTTGATAGCTTCGCTGTTAAATGTTGAATGGTTATAACAAAATCGCTAGAATGGAAATTGAAGTTAGAGCAGTGATTAAGTATCTATGTAAGAAGGGGATGACTCCCGTGGATATTCATGACTTCATGAAAATCCTTGGGAAGCAGTAACCTTCATATAGTAGAAAATGGATTGCTGAACATAGAAGAGAGAGGGAAAGCAATGAAGATAATGAACGGTTTGTAACTCCCAAGGAGGCAAAACAGACAGACGGAATGATTGATATTTTGCACATTCTTGTTATGTGTAACAAAAGGCGAAAACTTCGAGATACAACCAGAGAAGATGGGATAAGTTATTGGGTTAATCCATAAATTGTAACCAAAATGTAGGCATGTTTAAGGTTTTCACTAGATGGCCTCCTTTAATGTTGACTGAAAATCAAACAAGAAAGAGGTATTCTTTACATCCTTTGTCACGCTATGAAGATGTTCCGGAAAATTTTGTGGTTGAAATGTCCCGCAGTATGAAGCTTGACTTAAACATTTTGATCCTGAATCTAAAAATCTTAGCATGCAATGGATCCACTCTGGCTCACACCTATTAAAAAATTAAAGAGAGTTTCCTCAGCTGGGAATGTCAAAACCTCTATCTTGATAAGGAAAAAATCATAATTATTTTCTTGAAGATGGTCCCACAATAAATGGAGCACATCATGCAAATGATGTTGTGTCAAGAGAATGTGAGAAGGAGGAGAGGAAACCTAACCAGAGGCGTTCTGCTCTTGTGAGATAATGTACTTACTTACCCTCCCAAATTTGTAATGACGGTTGAGACGAAATGCAGCTTCGAGTTTCGAGGTTCTTCCCCATCCCACGTATTCTCCAGATTTAGCCCCATCTGACTTCTTTCTAAAATCTAACCCACGTTAAACGAATTCTGGAACCAATGAGTGTTATAAAGATTGTTTAGGAGTACTTACGCGACCAGAACGAGCTTAATATTTTGAAGGGATTCAAGCATTTGAAGAGAGATGAAGACAAATGCAATGAGATGAAGGGAAGAAGAATGAAGGGAGATTATATCCAATAATAAGAACAATTTTGGGTATTCCTTAGTAAATGGGGTCGACAACTGTTTGATGATACATCGAATTTATAATGATGTATATGGTACTGAAATCATACAAGGAAATAACATGTACAATTTCCTTTTATCAGACTGTAATTAAGCGATATCAGTATAAAATAGTTGTTGTAATGCATTAATGAGTACCAACAAAACATAGAGCTTCCTCCAGTTTCACATGGTGTTATTCCTGAGAATCAATTTAGCAAGGACTTTCAATATCCTGTTAATTTGAGCGGCAAAACAGTATATATCGTGTGTTTCCCCTACAAAATGAAAAATTGGAGGAATGACTGTAAAGTTTTATCACTAAGATTATGTAACAAAAAACCCAGAAGATTATCCATTAACATAATGTATCTATCTATCAAGCTTTTGAAGTGGTAATTAATATATCTATTATATGAATTATTATGAATTTTTATTCAATTAGACAATTTTCCTATTAAACCTCATTTTTAATAAACTTGTCTCATGCATATTAAACTATATCCACACATTGCTAATTTATTAGCGTTTTCCCTTGTCATTGTTCTCATTTATGAATCTGCATATTGCAGAAATGTGTGTAGTCCGCACTAAGTCGACACTCTAATAACGTCCACGATGTATTCTTTGGTATCTTAATTTTCCCTATTGCCTTCATTGGTGTGCAATCTTGCATTTTAAATATATCTCTTACATCTTTCTGTTGTGTATAATATTACTTGAATGCTATATATTTGTAGTGTTTTTTTGGTTTTTTTTGATAAATTTATGAAAATGTCCAAAAGAAGGATCCGAACGATTGCCATGGTTACGGTCATGATATTATATAGAAAATATATGATGTAATATTCTGTTTATCTCTTTATTTGGTATAAAATTTTAGATAGTAGTGTTTAGGAGAGGATAGAATTTAAAATATGAATTTGAATTTTCGGAAAATTTGTATTCCCTATTTTGAATTCTTTACTTACCTTATGGTGAGTGAACGACATACTTCTCATGACATTTCAAAAGATGTAAATATCCACGACATCTGAAAAATAAGAAAGTACTTATAGTTATGACCTTGATACTTTGCGTAATCACAATGTGACGAACAGACATCTATAAAGATTGATATATAAACTAATGACGGAATGTTTACAGAGTCTCTCACAGAATTCCGTCATTGGTCTATATTTCAATCTTTTAAAAAGATGTATATCTATTGAAGCAACTTAATCCTAAATTCGTCATTCAAAATCGAGTACTAAGTAACGAGATACAAATAATATCGCATTCAATGATATCTAATGAAAATAAAGAAACACGGTGTACTGGTCTAATAGAATCAAGAAAAAACCATTAACCAATCACCGTATCAAGGTATCACCGTTCCGACTCGGTTAATACAGTGTCGACATAGGACGGTAAATTGACAAGTAAATTGACAATACAAAATAATGTCCAGATAAACCTTGTGTAGGATAATTAATAAAGATGAAGCTTCTTTTTTAATATTTGGCAAGGTTTAAAGAACGGATGGAATTAAATAGGATTTCCAAAAATGTGTATTTAATTCACCTTAGATTTTTTGATTTTATCATTTGATTTCTCCAATAGGATTTTAAGTCAAGATTTCTTGCACCACACTGTTTAGACTGCTATAATTTGCAGTGGTTTACTTTATGTATACAACACCCATATTTGGTGGTTTTTAATATTTCAATGTTTTGTATTAATTTTAATGTCTTTTACATTGAAAAAGGACCAAATTATTTTCATTATAGAATAAAAACAACTTGAACAAGTTGAGTATAGTAACTTTTGAATCGAAATTAAGTCCCAAAGAAGATATGGTATCGGTAATAGTCTTATATAAAATGTCACTAAACGGTTAAGAATTATAAATTAATACTTTACCTAGTAATACTTTAAACGTTATCAAAATATATCCGCATGTTCTTGGGTATATCACTAGTACTAGATTTTAATAGTATTTATAACGGTGATTGAAAATACTCAGGAAACACATAGGGAAGTACTTTCAAACTTCGTGCATTGTACGCAAGTTCGGTAATGTTTCCCTACTTAGGCGTTAATTTATTGAATTGAACATTGGTGTTGTGTTTGGATGAGCAATGTACAACCCGATGCATGTTATATACTGAAAGACGATGATGTGGTATAATATAGACGACAAAAGGATCGAAAAAATATAAACCGAAATATAAGAAAAAGTTGAAAGCAGTTTCACCTAAACAAACTCCCTCCACCTCCAAACAAACAAGAAAAAAAGAACCACAACTCCCCCCCCCCTCACACACAGCTAATGTAAAAAGTACAAGTTTGTATTTTCATGGTTAAGATTTTTAACGGATTTTAGTATCGTCCAACCTCAGAGCACAATCGCACAGTCACCATTCTAAGTCAGGACCACTTCTGCCGAATAATAAAAGCACTTTCTGAAATTATTTAAGTCTTTTCCATACCTTGTTATTCTAGTTGTAGCTGTGATGGTTTTTGCCGTGCAGCTGTGATTTCGAAGATAGGTCAGGTGTCGTAATGTTTTGTCTGATATATCTCGAATGTTTATTAAAAATAATCAAATAACAGCTTAACAATAAGTTTCAGAATTTATATACTACAAACGGTGAAAATCTTTTGGTACATTCTTTACATTTAGATAGGAACTGTTGTTGAAATATGGTATTGTAACCTCTCCGAAAGTTTTGTCCAAGGGATTCGCCAATTTTTTTTTATTGTTTTATTGTTTCAACTTAGAAAAAGCGAAAATGGTCAAATGATTTAGCCTTGTTTTTTAAAAACTTCTTTTATGAAATGATATCAAACTAATGAGAATCGAAACATGGAATACACGATTGGTCGTTTATTGCGTTAATGTGTCCAGCCCCTCTACATTTCTATAAAATCAGGTTTGTAACCTTTGCATTCATATAACATATACCGGTAACTTAGTAATCTATGACAAAATTGTTACGATAGAATCTATGCTCATTTGTTATACACATTGTTTACAAATTTCACGTGGTATATACTATGATTTATTTCGTTCATATTTTAGAAAGAATAGATTCAGTGTAGCGCTTGGTATTAATCATACAGAGAAACCATTTACTTTATAGAAAAATAAAAATAAGTTACAAAGAATCTTAACTTTAAGAAAATAATTGGTATCATCACCTGAAAGAATCCGCTTCCAGTATAACATAATGCCAGAATCTTTAATGAGAAGAGGTCCGAAACATTCCAAATGTATAATGGGTTATGACTGTTTTTCGTAAACGATAATTCAAATACTCAGTTACATATTATTGGAAATATAGGAATATCAGCAGTTCACTGGAAAAGAATACATATATAAAATATTCTTAATATTTTCTCACTTGAAGTTGGTTGGTCGGTTGATTAGTATTTTACGTCGCTTTCAACAATATTTCAGTTATATCGCGACATGGAAGCAGGAGGTTACCAACCTCTTCAACATAGTGACGCAATCTGGACCCAGATCATCTACGTCACAAGTCTGTCCTTCTCATTTAAGTCAATAATCACAGTAAAACAAATTGTTGAAAAAGTGAAATTTTACTTAAAAACTGAAGATAAATTCCAAGGGGTATCGCCCATGCAAAGCAAGAGCACGTGAAAAAATGTATGAATAGTAAAGGGTCTTTTTTGAAAACCATTTATATCATTCTTTGTTTACCAGATCCCCGAGGCCAAAAGTATTGCGTCCTTAAATTGACAAATCCGATCTTAAGAGAGATTTTGCCTGACAATCTATAATTATGCCAAAGATTCATATATCTCATATTATCCAATAAATCATTTTTACTGTTCATTTCTTCTTTATAAAGACTAAGTCACTACTCATCCTTCTTCGACAGTCCATAGCACACAATGTATGCAAATCTATCATTCACTAGCAACTTGCAAATATATCTGCTAACATTTGAACATTTACATGGGGTGAAGGGTTGCTTGCCAAGTAGAGACTGCAGATTCGGGAAGGGTATGTTATGGCCTCCTATTATCAAATATTTCCCTGTTCCCAGAGAATTTCTTACCCATGCTACCCCTTCTTTCAATTTATCTGGTACCCCTGGTTGGAATGGTGGATTAGAACCGATGATCTCAGAGATTTCAAGTAACTTCCATTTTGCCAATATAGAAGCGTCTTTAAATTGACGCATCCAGTGACTAATGCGGTCTTAGTAAATATATTTAGAATTATACCTTGGTAATAACCTTTTTTAATTACAATTGTGAACATACAATACAATATTAATTTGTGCACCATATTTGCTTTTCGACAAGATGTGTCTTCTACTGTTTATATAAAAATAAGGCATTAGGAAAGTCCGCAATATTTGAAGAGAAAACATAGCGAATTTTAATACTAAGAGTTGAGGACTACTTAAGGATAATGCTATGCATAATGCAGAAGTTTCAAAGTTTTCAAAATATTCAAAAGTTATTACAGTAAGCCTGGGTAAACTTTGAGGTATATATCTAATGTCAATACAAACAAACCGAGTCGATGGTATCAAGGAGAACTCATAGTGCACCGGTAGTGGTCTCGTCCCAGTATTAACATTAATTTTGAGCATGACAAGCACATTTTGACATATTGCCTCTATATTACTCAGACAACGATAGTATGTGAAAAACTGATGTCAACATCAATAAACTGTACGAAAGAATAGGATGATACATAATTTTTTTCTGACAACCTATGGATATTTGGGGTTATTGTATCCGTCTCCGTTGATATAGAGGATTACTGTATGCGTCTCATTTAATCTAATATATAAATATTGTCTTGCTGCATTATCCCCTACATGAATTTATTGTAAACTTTATCTGGTATAAATTTGTTACAAAAAAGTGTACAGTACAGATTGATGATATCATATGTATTAATATAGTCAACTAGAACATTCGTTCTTTTAACATGGATATTACACTACCCAAGTTAGCTATTGCAAATTTTGTGTCTATTCTGAGATTTTTTTTTTTTTTTTTTGCATTTCTGTTTGTTGCACTCTGGAGGTGGAAATGATATACTGGTATCTCATTTGAGTTATAACAAAATCTGACTCAACTGCAAAATTATACGATAATTCTGCTCAGCAAAATATCGACAATGTAAAACCATGACTTGTAAACAAGATTTTGGTAAAACCAATATGAATTGAACAAGACAATATCTAATTAATCAATTGCTACACTCGAAGCTGCTTTGTATAATACGAAGGAATATCAAAGAAAACATAAAGGAGAAAATCGTATCATTGAATAGTACCGACATCAACCGTCAGAAGACTTTATTTAACTGTGAGATGTGACTCAATAAAACTGAAAGCTATTTGCAATATATTGAATGCCGAGTAGCAGTGAAACAAATACAGACCAATAGAAAATGCTATCGGATCATTTGACGAAATTCAATGGAATTACAAGACAGAAGCAACATAGCGCCGGATTGAATCATTGAATAAGACAAGCAATGAGCAACATAAATTAAACGAAAACCACACACACACACACACACACACACACAAAATATAAATAGATAAAAAAAAATAATAAATAAAAAAATAATAATAAAAAGAAAACAAAAACAGTAAGAACATTGAATGGTAAATAAAATTATAAGAAACACACAACCACACTTCTACAGAAAAACATGCTTTATCTGCATATATATACATTTCACAGTGTTTAAGCATATGACGTGATATTGCATGACGTTGTATCAACGAAAAATAATATAACTCGTAACAGACTGTCTTTACATGACATCGCCGTCACAATAATCATTACTACTAGTAAAATGCTAAAGTCAAAACACAGTTCAAATATCAGTCACTTGTGTTGTAGAAGATGTCATTCAACACATATATGTCATGAATTATTCACACTATAATAAGACACTCAATATATCTTGTAATCATAGTTTGCTCAGGAGTTTGGCATATTCTGATACTGTAGAATGCATTACAATAGTTGATGCAGACGATTTCTTTTAAATGCAGTATTTTAAATGACACATCCTACATTTTTATGAAGAGTTGGTTTCATAACTTAAAAGTTAGTTTTATATATTACTATAATTCCAAACATCGTGATGCCCATCTGTCGCACAAAATTATAACATATGTATTTTATATATTCTTAAAACAGCTTAATATCACAGCATCGCGTCCACGATATCCAGAACAACCACCGGAGCTATTTTGTGACCAGCAGACATTTACCTAAGTAATAATAATTATTACAGTACCAAAGAGATTGAACAATCAAGAAAGCAAATTTTAAGATTTTCAACTGTAACGACAAAAAAATTCCCTGAGGATTTCAATTAAACAATGTATATTGACCTAAAATTATATGACATGAATACAAATCTAGGAAATTCCGTTCAATTCATTGATTAGCTTCGTACTACAAAAGTAAGTGATTAACAGAAAAAAGTTTCTTAATGACAAACACTCAAATCTACAGATTAAAGAAACTACTTACTACCTACTGACATTTCAAAGTTGCAGGGGATTATTGTATTCATTGCTATTTATAAATGAATATCTCGCTGTGCTGTGTCGTATATATAATTAAATTATATACAGGATGATTAAAACAACGTATACCTTTGATCAGGTAGCCTTCAAGATTATTACAAGATTGTTATTATCAGGGACATAGACTATACAACATGTATTTTGCGACATTCGTCTTCATTTTTTTATTGAATACTTCCAGAGCATCAAGTCTGTCACATCCTGGAGGGGATAGTGATGTTCTGACAGAACGACAGAGTCTATCTCAACTGCAAAAAAGTCAAATACAAAACGATGTATACAAATTAAACAAGACAAACATAGAACAGCAGAAAGCTGTTGCAACATTGGAGAAAAATTAAATGCAAGCGACTCCCAACAACAGCAAAACATATTAAATCTACAAGGATACATTAATCGCAGCATAAGCACTTACGACGTCATATTGCATGACGTTGTCTCAACAGCGAATAGTATAAATAACAGCGTATCGTCTTTACAGGTGCAGGTGCATGATATTGTCTTTTCTACAAATAACATATCGAAAAATATGCAGCTCTGGCAAAAACAGGTTCAGTACGAATCTCTTGCTATGGCTAATTCCGTTCGACAGATGCTGGCCATGAACAGTTGCCTTCAAGGTAAGAAACCCACATGTTAATAATGAAAAATATTTGTTTTGAATCAATATATACGAGCTTGTAACATATTGATATTGGCTGCTTAAAATACAGACCCTATGTCGTGCAGAAGATATCGGGATTCTAAATGGTATTGTATAAAGATACGAAAATGCATCTTTACTACATTTTATCTAATAATTGATTCAGATAAATTCAATTTTCCTGAAGATATGGGCTATAGAATAAAAAAAGATGTATAGGTTTTAAATTTTGTAAACTTGTTCAGCTTGTATTTATCTGTTAAGAGCACGTTATGTTAAGGAAACGATTGTAGCACGTCACGTGATGACACCATGTACTATCTAAATCTTGAATTGTTACTTGTTCCCGTATTACTGGTGTGATGCGATACTGGAGCCCTTTTCTTCATGCGTAAATGTTAGACTAACTAAATCTTACGACAATGGCGTAAGTTTACAGACGTACATTCTGAGTTCAATGAAAAGTGTGTTTCAACAACCGGTGTAAGTGTGTACGTACGTAAGGATCCTACTAGCAAGTCGACTAACTTCACGCAGTACAAATGCATATCTCTACATCTGTACAGAGATCTTATCTATTTTGATCTATTAACCTAATAAGAGAGAAAACAGAAGGCATCTGACAAAGCTGTATAACACAAATCACCAAGGCCATGCACACAAAAATAATAGCAGAATATACACGGAAAAACGACATTACAAACAAAAATACATTTCAGCAAACAAACATAATGTGATCTTTCATTCGAGTATTGGCCGTTACAATTTAAAACGTATAATAATTGATAAATATGAATGTATATCCAACGCACATACAAAAAAGACGATTAATTAAAGACTATCCAATCATTATACATATATATGATGTTTCAATATCTTGTTCTATAGATTCGTCTATATTGTCAATTAGAAATAATGTGTGTGGGAAAAGGCAAAAGAATATCATAATATAGGATTTTGCGGTGCAAGTGTGTCAAATTCATAATTCGTAGTATTATTAAAAGTAATCAAAAAACAGCCTAACATTTAACTCCAGAACTACAATACTACAATCGTCGAAAGTCTTTTGGTAAATTCTTTAGATCTTAGTAGGAACTTTCGCTGAAATATGGTTTCGTGACCTTTCCGGAATATTTGTCCAAGCGATTCGCCAAATTTCATAGTGTTATTCTTTACAAATTAATAAGAAATGTAAAAATAGTCAGATAATTAATCGTTGGTTAAAACATCTTTAAGGAAAAGAAGATAATCAAAACATTGAATACACCATTAGCCGTTCATTGTCATCAGCCCCTCTACATCTCTATACGACCAGTTTTGTAATTTTTGCATTCAGAATAATGCGTGAGTTAGTAATCTATAACGGAACATGTATAAACCTTTGTCAGAGAAAATATAGTAAAATCATAGAATCTGGATGTTAATCGTAACTTCTTAATTCTTTATCTGAAGAAAGTGTTTGGTCTTGTTGAAACATATTTACTTGGTACATCAGGGAATTTGTGCAGGAAGTAAGCAGTCGTACAAGGGATACTTTAAAGGAACTCTCAGGATTAATTTCGGGTTTAAAAATAAATAGCAATATGAAAGAGAATTGATTCAAGGTCAACTTCACTGCAATATACTCTAAAATATAAATTATGGAAACCAATACTCAGGAGCTTGTTTTGCTCAACACAAATTAAATGAACGTAAAGCTCACATCACTGTACAATCACATTCAACCACGAGGACCCTCAATATAAAGATACACACAACAGTATTTAGGCTAGTTGAAAATAGCGCGACGCGCAAAGGGCAACTTTCCCAAATATAAGTCCCTAAATCATAGATAAATCTTTGTTTTAAAAATCTTACAAATTTGGTCGAAAAATTTGAAAATGATGCATCCCTTAAATGAATTCCACTTTTATTTTGATAAATTTCCCTTTTCAGAAAAAGTTACGCTTCTTTGAAATTACCTCAAAACGGAAACTATTGAAAAAGGACGTATTTTCAGCTTTAGCGGGAAAATTCAACGTGGTCGCATGTAAGCAACACGTCCTTCTTTTCCAGTGCAATAAAATAGATACTCTTAGAAGAGAAAACAGACATCTGACAAAGCTGTATGACACAAACCAAGAAGGACATGCACACAAAACATGATAATAGTAGAATATGCACAGAAAAACATTACAAAAATATTCGATTGTAATGCGGTTACGATACCGACTTAGGACGGCCAATTAAAGTGACAAACGGCACTCAATTGGTGTGGTTGACCAGTTTACGGGTGCCAAACTTCCACTCACAGCAAAAGCAGTGCAATAAAATAACGCTATAGGAAAATACTGAGCCTATCTCAATATTATTATTTTGTAAACAAATTTTTGTAGCAACACCAATAACACAAATGGAGTTATCTTTGTATTGAAAGAAAAAAGAGGAGTTACTGGCTCAGTTATGTGGCAGAAGTCACCATAGAGCTATACAGTAAGAAACTTCATTCAATTGGTGTGGTTAACCGGCTTAAGGGCGTCCACCTTCCTACTCACTACAAAAGAAGCACAATCAAAGGACACACATTTAAAAGTTTATAAATAAAGTTTTAGTATAAACTTGTTAACTTGTTGCGGCCACATATAAATCGATAAAAATGTTGTTGCAAAAGACGTAACGTGACCAGTTCCGTGTTTTTACAGTTAGTTGTGTTTCCTTCAATCAGTAGATGGTAGAGTAGTTTACCCCCTGTTGTGTCCTTTGTAAAAAAAATCATTGTAAAAATCCCACCGCTTCTTTTTTTTGGAGATAAAAGTATGTTGTAATACTGCATAAGAGCTGTTATTTCTTCATCTGCAGAAAAAAGAAAAGCATTGCATATGCCAAACTCAAAACATTTATCAATGCACATCATGACCGCTATGGCTTCACTCAGGTCTTGCAGTAGTGTATTCATGCGACAAAATGTCAGCCTCATGACACACTCAGACATTCACTTAAAAGCTTTAATATCATTTTTGTGTGTGTGTGTGTGTGTGTTTACCTCTTTCTACTAGACGGCAGGTTTTAATCACTATAAATAGCATCACATCACTGGTAAGTAAATTGAGAAATTTAGAGATGAGACAAGGTGCCCGGGAGGAGTGAGCAGAATTAATTACTCAAGAGTTTATAGACACCAAGTTTGTATTTTCTGCCTTAATGGAAACCATTTATTGCCACACATGGGCTCGGAGTAAAGGACACATTTGTGGCTGGATTACAAAGCAATTCTGGTCTATAGATCCACGATGTCTGTCCACAGTCCATCCGTCTGTGCGTCCGTCAGAATTTTGTTTAAAGTTTCTGGTTGAAGCAAGATATCAGGAACTAAAGGGGTAGAAAATCAATTCTTTATCTGTAGGTTGCCAATGACAATAACTTTCATTTCATTCTATAAATTTTGACCTGGTGACCTTGCACTTTGACCTACTTTTTAAAAAGTCATTTTTGTTTTATTGTCCGTGAGGTATATGGCTTTGATATTTCAAATGTAGATTCTCTCTGACCAGAGCTTTCATTTCATACCATGACTTTTGATATTGTGACTTTGAGCTACATTATATTGATAGATCTTAATGGAAAAAACTTAGCTTTGCAATCCGGCCATGTTGTGTTTAGCGATTTCTTCTTAATATCTCCTTTGCGACAGCTGCATAATACTTCACAAAAACTTGAAAATCAGTTTCAGGTGAGTAACATGTGTCCCCTTGATAGTTATAGGGTTCTATGTTAAAAAGAGCTTGGGATATTTATTGTGTGCATTTCTTGTGACAATAGGTTTCAGGTGATACCAAAATCGTTGATCTCCTGACCTTGATCTAGATATCTGACCTACTTAAATGAAATGATTTTTCTATGTCAAACAAGCAAAGCGTGGGACTACGATTCTGAATATGCTTGTATATAATATTTCCAGAAATATGAGAGTCGAGAAATGTTTTTTTTTCCAGGTAAAAATGATGATTTTTCAAAAATTGAAGTCATTAATTGTAATAAGTTTGATGAAATCCATTTACACTGAGAGACCTCCATATAAAAAATTTTGAGAAAATGATTTCTTTACCGGTATTTATTTTTGATTGACAGTTTTATATTATATTTCCAGAAATGGGTGATTTAGAGGTAAAAATGGATAATTTTCCCAAAATTGAAGCCTTTGGATGTACTGAATGTAAAGAAATCCTTTGATTTCAGAAATATGTAATTTTTAGATGAAAAATGGTGAAATTCCCCTTGATTAAAGCCTTTGATTAAAGTGAATGTATAAAAAACAATCTATTTATGGTAGTATACCTTTATGTTAAAGACCTTTTGTATCATACATAGTCATAGATGTCGTAGAAAAAGCAATATTGTTCGAAGCCTTCGATTATGTTGTGTAGACAAATTGAAGTTAAAGGTATGATACTCTATTTTCAGAAAATTCTTTTTGATTCTATTACTGAATAGTGTGTTGATCCATGTGCATATCCTTGGTGATTTGTGTCATACAGCTTGGACAGATATCTTATTTTTCTCTCCTTTACTCCAATGGTCTTTGGTGATTTGTGTCATACGGCTTGGTCAGATGTCTTATGTCCTCTCTCCTTTACTCCAAAGGTCTTTGGTGATTTGTGTCATACAGCTTGGTCAGATGTCTTATGTCTTCTCTCCTTTACTCCATATGTCTTTGGTGATTTGTGTGATACAGCTTGGTCAGATGTCTTATGTCTTCTATCCTTTACTCCATATGTCCTTGGTGATTTGTGTCATACAGCTTGGTCAGATGTCTTTAACCCTTCACTCCACAGGTCCTTGGTGATATGTGTCACACAACTTGGTCAGATGTCTTTTAAACTACAACAGTTTTTGCACATCCATTCAGGTGATTTTGATATTAAGCATTTTGCTCTGTCTCTGCAAGATATGATTCAGGGCAACAAGTTGTCATTTTCTTTAGGTTCTTTTGTCTCCTTTTCTCCACATGTCTTTGGTGATTTGTGTCACACAGCTGGGTCAGATGTCTTCTGTCTCTCCTCTTTACTCCTTATGTCCTTGGTGATTTGTGTCAAACAGCTTGGTCAGATGTCTCATGTCTTCTCTCTTTTGCTCCACATGTCCTGGTTGATTTGTGTAATACAGTTTGGTCAGATGTCTTTAACCCTTCACTCCACAGGTCCTTAGATGTCTTTTAAACAACAACAGTTTTTGCACATCCAATCAGGTTAGTTTGATATTAAGCATTTTGCTCTGTCTCTGCAAGATATGATTCAGGGCACCAAGTTGTCATTTTCTTTAGGTTCTTTTGTTGACTGATTTCAAGTCTGGGTCATGAACAACAATTGTTTCAAATATTGTCCAGATCCTACTTAAAATGGCATAATTTCGTATGTTGAGTGTTGAGAAACATCTATAAACTTATTTAGATGTGTAAAGAAATGAAAAAATAAATGTTTAACCACAGCGGGATTTAAACCGCTACTCTCTTTATTTTAATTACCAAGTGGTATATGTACTATTGTGAGACCCATTTTTTAGACATGGTGGCACCATCTGTTGACCAATTTGGATATCAATTAACTGAAAAACATGACACTTTTCTGAATTGAAATTACTAAGTCAAAAACAAAATGTCGAAAGTTTTATTTCGGAATGGAACCAAAAACAACAACACTTCTTCACACATCTGTATAGATCATTCCTATGCATTCGGTTTGTCTCTGTTGCGTCAAATTCTGTTCAGCGGTTCTGAAGAAGAAGTCGAAACTTTGAAAAGTTAACGACAGATGACGGACGGACGGTCGACGGACGTCTTCGACTCAGGTGAGCTAAAAATCAAAACTTTATCCAAGTAAGCCTTAGTAAACTTTGCGGTATATATGTAGTGTCAAAACCGAAAAACGAGTCGACGATATCCTCGAGAACTGCCAGTGTACCTTTGGTGGTATCGTCCCTGTGTTAATATAAGTATTGAGCATGACAAGCACATTTTGACATATATTGTCTCTATATGTTACTCAGACAACAATAATATGTGAAAAAATTGATGTCAATATCAATAAACTGCAGTATAGATGTTTCCGGATAGGGCGTAATCCTTTTTGACAGTCCAGGGATATAAGGGGTTATTGCTTTCGTCTCCTTTGATATAGGGGATTACTGTATGCGACTCTTTTGATCTAATATAAATAGTGTCTGCTACGGTATCCCCTATATGCATTAGAAGCATGCTATATTTGGTATATACAGGTTAAAAAGATGTGCAGGACATATTAACGATATCATATATTCACCTTAATGTAGGTAACTAGAACATTCGCTCTTTTACAAAATTCATATATATATTAGGCAAAATTATAAGATATTTCAGCACAGCGAAATATCAACATTGTAAAACCACATATATGAATTGAACATCACAAAATTTGAACAATAAATACTACACTCGAGATTTTATATTATGAAAGAAAATCAAAGAATACATGAAGAGTTTCATTGAATCGTACCAACATCAACATTCAAAAGACTAACTTTGGGATGGGACTCAATAAAACCGAAGGTCATTTGCAAAATATTAACTGCCACGCAGGAATGAGACAAACATAGACCAGTTATTGGATCACAGGACGAAATAAAATAGAACTACATCAGCAGTTACATAGCAGGAGGCTGAAGCATTTAGTAAGACAAACACAGAACAACAAATAAAATCAACACTAGAAACCAATTAAAACGAAAACCATAAACCAACAGTAAAATTAAGAGCACTGAATAGTAAATAAGCAACACACATAATCACAGCTCCATAGAGGAACATGCTTTATCTGCATGTATAAACATACATCAATCACAATGTTAACACATACATGTATGATGTCATATTGAATGACGTTATACAAACGAGGAATAATATATCTCGTAACAGTCTGTGTTTACAGACAAAATTCCATGAAGATGGTATCATAACAAGCAATATTATAGGTAAAATGCTAATGTTCGGAAAATAGGTCAAATGTCAGTCTCTTGTTGTGACAGAATCAATAGATACATAATAAATATAGAACATATATACCTTTTAATTATGTGCACCATATGCGCATTTCGACAAGTTATGTCTCATCACTGATGCTCGTGGCCGAATGATTGGAATTCTCAAAATATATAAAAATATGAAGAGCATTGTTGAAGCGAAAATGACCGAAAAGTGAATCAAAGAATCTATCTAAGGACAGAGCTATGCATGAGGGAGATACTCCTTAGTTTTTTTAGAGTGATTTACTTAATTTAATGACTGAAAATTTGAAGTATATATATTTAATGTCAGTACAAAAGCACTGAAATCTAGACTTATGATGCCCTCGGGGCTTTATCAGTCCACCAGCAGTGACACCGGCCCAATGGTTATAATAAATATAGAACATATATACCTTTTAATTATATGCACCATATGCGCATTTCGACAAGTTATGTCTCATCAGTAATGCTCGTGTCCGAATGATTGGGATTCTCAAAATATATAAAAATATGAAGAGCATTGTTGAAGCGAAAATGACCGAAAAATGAACCAAAGAATCTATCTAAGGACAGAGCTATGCATGAGGGAGATACTCCTTAGTTTTAGAGTGATTTACTTAATTTAATGACTGAAAGTATATATATTTAATGTCAGTATGTCAGAGAAGAGAACACAGAAGACACCTGACAAAGGTGTATGACACAAATCACTAAGGATATGCACCCAAAACATGATAACAGTAGAATATATACGGAAAACGACATTACAAAATATTCGATTGTGCTGCGGTTACGATACCGACTTAGGACGGTCATTTGAAGTAACAAACGTCACTCAATTGGTGTGATAAAGCGGTGTACGGGCGCCCACCTTCCCACATACTGCAAAAGCAGCACAATCAAATGACACTATAGGAAAATACTGAGCCTATCTCAATATTATTATTTTGTAAACAAATTTTTGTAGCAACACCAATAACACAAATGTAGTTATCTTTTCTTTACAGATCATATAAACGTTTCATTTTCAAACATAATATTGACTTAGATTGAAAAGCAGAATATAAAATAATGCACAGATTTAAGGGAGATTTACAAAAAAAGTCCGTTAAATAGACATAATCAAATGAATAAGAGTAATCCAAATAATAAACATTTAGCTGTAACTGTAGATCATACATTTAACTGCGACCCGTGTGCGTTCTGATTCGTTTTCGATTCCGGATTTTCCCAACGTAAACATAGAAAATGTATTTTACAATAAACAGAAAGTAGCGTAAGTTTGACGGCGCGGTGGAATTAATTGATTGTTATGGATCGAATGAGCAAACGAAGGCAGTGTGTTCAAATACCGTATTGGTGGATGGGTACAAAATGTTTTCTCTTTCCAATTCCATCATAGTAAAATTTCTAGACTATAATGAAATTACGTAAGTAACAAGAAACATTCAATGCAAACAGATTTTCAGCCACTTGGCCTTTATCAAGTGTAAACAAAAAGAAACAAAATCTATGAGTGAAATCTTTATATATGTCAGCAGGTTAAATCAAGTCTGTGCAGACTATGTGTATGTATTGTAGTGGTGGTGGTGGTGGTTGAGAAAGGGGGGGAGGTGGATGGTTGTATCAAAATTTTGTTGTGATCTTGGCCATATGTACTAAGTACTTTTAGTCTAGATGTATATTTAGTAGACTAGAAACCAGCTACATGCATTCAGATACTTTTTATTTTATTTTCAGCTAGCCAAGTAAATCTTGATGTCAACATTAAATGAAAACTTGAGACATCAGAATCGTTTGAATTGTTATTTTCATAAAGAAATACTATTAAAATTGCTTTATTTTGTGTTTATATTAAGTATTAAAAAGGATATACAATTCATCAATTTTTCATGTTTCAAAAATACACAAAATTTCTTTTTTTTTTTTCACACCCCAAGTGTTATTTTGAATCTCATATTATGCTCTATTCCATATATCATCAGTGATTAATAGAATAAAAATGTTTCTAAATCACAAACACTCAAAAGATAAAAGGAAATAGTAAATACCTGCTGACCTTTAACAGGTGCAAGGGATTATTGTATTCGTTTCTATTTGTAAATGAATATCTCTCTGCGCTTTGTCGTATATATAAATAAACGATATACAGGATGATAAAAACAACTTATATTTTTGATCAAAGACACTTGTTATTACCAAGGACATAGAACACACAAGATGTATTTTACGACAATCTTCTTTATTCTTTTATTAAATATTTCCAGAGCATCAAGTTTGTTGCATGCTGGAGGAAATAGTGATGCTCTGACAGAATTACGACAGAATCTATCTCAACTGCAAAGTCAAATGTGGTTTCTACAGAACAATGTATTCGAATTAAACAAGACAAACATAGAACAGCAGAAAACTATTGCAATATTGGAGAAAAAATTAAATGGAAGTGGCCACCAACAACAGCAAAACACATTAAACCTACAAGGATACATTAATCGCAGCATAAGCACTTACGACGTCATATTGCATGACGTTGTCGCGACAGCGAATAACATAAATAACAGCGTATCGTCTTTACAGGCACAGCTGCATGATGTTGTCTTTTCAACAAATAGCATATCGAAAAATATGCAGCTCTTGCAGAAACAAGTTCAGTACGAATCTCTTGCTATGGCTAATACAGTTCGACAGATGCTGGCCATGAATAATTCCCTTCAAGGTAAGAAATGCAGGTGTTAATAATGAAAAATCTTTATTTGTTTTTGAATCAGAATCTACGAGCTGATAATATATTGATATCGGCTGTTTAAATCCAGACCCTATGTCGTGCAGAATATATCGGGATTCTAAATGGTATTGTACAATGATACGAAACGCATCTTTACTTTACTTTTGTCTAATAATGTATATATTTTTGACAGTCCAGAAAAAAAAATCTTTGTTTCTTCAAGCTATTGCCATAAATCTCACTGCCCATTGTCGTACACGTTGGCCATTGATTTATGACAGAGGAAACGTTACTGTTTTTGTAGTTTATAATTGTTCAGAAACAGTGTTTTGGGGGTACAACCGAAGTGACCGCGTAATTGTCATTTGCTTCTGCCATATCCCAAATCCTTTTCTTGTGTATCAGTGGCGCTCACAGCAAATTGATACATGTATATTATTACTTTTAAAAACCAAACACATGGCAAACACTATTGATTTAGGTAGTTTTTCTCTCGACTGACTAGAAGAATATGATGTATGGGTTTTTATTTTCATGTTATTTATCGATTATTTATCTGTTAAGAGCATTTTATATTAATCCGTAATGTTAACATTTTTTTAAACCTTCAAAGCTTTATATATGATTATGTACATCTTTAAAGGAAAACCAAAATCATGTCGGCCATATCTTCAACGATTTACATGTATTTTTCAATTACAGATGTTGTTCGAAATGTATATACCATGAATTCCTCTGTGATAGGTAAGAAATGTAAATTATTTCACAGGGGTTTTGTTTTGCAAATCTAATGTATCATTCTTTGGGGAATGTATTATACATTGATATAAAAAGTTGGTTAATGGAAGATAAAACTGGAATATCTTTTTGCTTATATAATTTAGGACTACCAAGCATAATTTGGTCGGAAAGAAAATAAAATTTACATCTACATAGTTTACTCTTTGTTAGGAGTAGTTTCTACTTATTGGAATGGACATTCCTGCTGGGAAACCCCTGTACATAGATAACTTTCGGCTCTTGGTCAGAACTTAATATACATTTAAATTAATATACGCAAGTAATAGGTTTACATGACTATTGCACATTTGATTTTTCTACACTTTATACATTTCTACCTCATGGTTTGATTAAAAGCAAGTTGCTGTCTCTTATACAATGGTGTTTTCACAGAGAATCTAAAACGTACATATGTACTTCCAATAACTCTGGATTCTTTTCCAACAAACAATATACTTCATATAAATACTGGACTTGCAAGGAATTATGTAAAGCACTAGATTTTCTCATGAATAATATTTTGTGCAATTTGATAGCAAGATATATCAACAAATAGTTGGGATTCCTATGGGTACTAACTGCGCGCCTCTGATAGCAGATTTATTTCTTTATTGTTATGAGAGGGATTTTATGGTTTCTATTCAAAAATCAAAACGTTTTGACCTCATTGACAAATTTAATAATACTTGCAGATATCTGGATGACATTTTGGTTATCGATAACCCTGAATTCGAACAATTTATATCAGAAATATATCCACCAGAGCTCACATTGAATAAAGCTAATACTTGAGATAAATCTACACCTTTCTTAGATTTAAACATCAAAATTATCAACAACCTAATATATACTAATATTTATGATAAACGTGAGGATTTTGGATTTCCTATTGTAAATTTCCCTTACTTGGATGGCGATGTCCCTCGACTCCCATCATATGGTATCTATATATCTCAATTAGTTCGATTTGTCAGAGGCTGCACCGATGTTTTGGACTTTCATAAACGAAATTTACAAATTACTACTAAACTTTTAACTCAGGGTTACAGAAGCTAAGTAAAACATTCGGCAAATTCTTCAGATCTTATTCAGAACTTCTATCTAAATTTGGAAATATTTCTTTTCAACAGTATGTATCCAATGGAATTTCCCATCCTAATTTTTACGGTGATCTCGTATATAAACTAAGGAAAGTAAAAGGCTCCGATAACGTTATTTTATCATGTAATAAAATAGTTAAACGTCTCCTAAATAGACAATATGATATTGAGATCATCAAAAAGATTATAGGTCTTGTATTTGGCCCCTCTACAGCCTTATGCAGACTTTTACTTGAACGTTGCACGCTGACTAACAGGGCGGTGGGGACTATATGACGGGCCTTGTCCAAACCTCTTTCAGAGGAGACATGGTCCTGAACCTCGTCCCCTCTGACTGTTAGTCGGGACTCCTACAGATCTAGGGTCTTAGCTCGCTTTCAGACTGGCAGAGCACGGTTTATCATGTTGATGTCGCATATATTTTTATACTATTATGTGTTTTACAATACCTTACGTGTTTATATTTTTATGACATCTCAATATGCGATACCTGTTGACCCTTGTTCTTTACATGGAGGATTATTTATAAATTTTTAAATGTACGTCTTTTGATTGTTCTGCTGTTACGGTGAGTGGGAAGGTGGGCCCGTAAACCACACTATTTGTTTGGCTTTTGTCAAATTAAATGACCGTCCTAAGTCGGTATCGTAATTGCACTACAATCAAATATTTTTGTAATGTGTTAAATGTTCTATTATATTATTTATATTCATGTATTGTATAGCTCCATTGTGATTTCTGCCACATAACTGAGCCGGTAACTCCTCTTCTTTCTTTAACAACAATGTACCACAGTTTACCCCTGAAAATTATAGATGAGACTAGGTGCCCGGGAGGAGTGTCTCCTGTTTGGCTAGCCACACGGGTCGCGAATGCCCTTACATACAGACGAAACAAAATAATTGATATATATATATATAATATAACAAAATAAGACAAAACAAATCTGCAATCTTTAAATACACTGTATGGTTGTTAAGCAGAGGAAGGAAGATATCTGACTAAATTGTATGAGATAGGTCACCACGGACAGGAATAGGTTAACAAATATGGTATGTAAAGAACACACGAACACACACAGAACACATCCACACCCAGACAAACAGACACATACGCACTTGCTTCGAAAGCGACTCTTAAGGGAATGAAGATATTAAAATCAAAGAAATATCAACAAGTCAATGTTACATATGACATAATACTTACCATATTGCATCATTTCAGTTATATTTCTTTGCTGGACAAATTGTGAAAAATAGTTAATATCGTACAAGATTGATATAAATTGCATGAAAAATATTTCCTAATGTAGATTAGTTTAACAAGATTGCGTTAATGGTGTTTAGATAAATAGCTTTTGCTCTGTCTATATCAATTATCATCATTAGTTATAACACAATCAACAGCATTACAGACATTTTATACTTATTTTCATGTTTTCTTATCATTTTAGCTTTGAAATATATTAACAGTATTATATAAAAGGAATATATGAAATGAACTATCATATAATTTCATTACAGCTAAGTCTAACAATATTGCTTTCACGGTGTCGATAGCAACCTACGGACCTGTGGCTAGCCAAAAGATAATATACAACAGAGTGATCACCAACATAGGCAACGCTTACAGTACTCAAACAGGAGTGTTCACGTGTCCAAGTGATGGAGAGTATCTGTTTACGTGGAGCGTGCTCTCCGGTGATACATCACAACGCTGTGTTGTATATATTTATAAGAATGGAGTTCAATTATTGTGTTCTTATAGTCATGAGGATGGCGAATCTAGGAACGAAGCATCCAGTAATACAATCATCTTGTCCCTGGTCGCTGGTGATGAAGTGTGGACTCAGTCTTCACCATGTGGTTACTACAATGGGTATCCTTATACCGCGTTCTCAGGAATGAAACTTTGATTCTTTTTCTTTTTTAACTTTTGCACATTTCTCTTAATGTATACAGAATTGATGCAATCATTATCTATTTTGATGAACATTACATTTCAGCAAACAAACATTATTTGTTGTGCCATTCGAATTTCATTTGTTACAATGAACAAATTTAAAATAGATCTATATCATAAATGCATGTTAATCGCACATTATTTTTCTTTCAAAAAGATGATTAAATGAAGTTTATTAAATCATTCTACATGTACAAAGAATGCGAAAAAAAGGGGGGGGGGGGTAGTGGTTCAAAGCATTAATACCATGATAAAAATCTGTCCATGATCCGCCAAAAAGGAGAGATGTTTGAGTCACTTTCTCCTAACTGGTTCCTATGCGCCTGATAATTATTATACTGGTGTTCATAAAATTATAATGATGGTTTTCCATAGTTTTTTCTTCTTAGATTTTCCTGTTCGCTCAAAACTGACAATAAAACTTGAAAATCAGAATCGACAGATCAGAGATGGTCGGGTAACTGTAAGCATACATAATTTCCCTTAGCCTAATAGTAAATGCTTTTAATTTATGAAAACATTATCTATTATATGTGTTCATGTGTACTGATCATTAATACACTGATCCATTTTTCAATATAGAAAGCTATGGTTATCAGACTTTTGATTGTTATGCCTATGACGTCATAACCTAATGTCTGATTCGTCCAACCTTGCATGACGTCATCATAGTCGTATTTTGCGCTAAAGTGCTGGACATTTGACAAAAGTGGATCGATGTGTTGTCTAGGAGGGCGAGATGTAAATTAATATAGGGGAGTAAGACTGTAGTACCCGTAACCAAGTGTGTTGAGAGTGAGAGCCGACTATATAAGATAAATTACTGATCCAAATATCAATCTAGGAAAAGACGAATGACCGGTGCCCGGGCATTATACATAGAAACAATGTGTTATACTACAACAAACCTTTTTTCTAGTCTGTGTTTCTTTACTGCTTTGCGCCCCACCAAAATTATTTCACTTACAAAATAATGACAGTTACTTGGCAGGTGGCGTAATTTTTACCTTTGTAGTTTATCTAACAGAGATAGATTCGATGTATTCCGTGACACAGGTTCTCTGTTTATAATGTTTCATTCCGAAGGACCAATAGTAAGCGGATGATTAATTTTCTTTGAAAATCCGAGTTTTCCTTCTTCTTACACACTGTATAGTTTCAAGAAAAGCCAAACAATGTATACGTCTTTAATAAGTATGTTGCCAAAGAATTGCACCATCGAAGAACAAATTCAAAATCCAATGTTCAAGATCACTCAACTTGTCAACATACTAATTTTATTTACAAATCTATGTCAGGTAATATGCTGATACATATGAATTTCTTCAGGTGTGACTTATTGAGATAAAACGATAGATATGACTCAGCGGTGTAAAAATCCTCCCTTTGCATAGAAAGCAGATGAATAGGATATCAAACACAAATGCATCACAAAAATATGCGATTGCAAAGCAGTCCGTCTTTATAATTAGGATTAAAGCGACAGTAGCCACTCGATTAGTGTGATCAATCAGTTCACGGAGCTACCTCCTGGCTCACTGCAAAAGACAATTAGACAACTGGACAAATATAAGGTCACATTGAAGTCAAAGTCAAAGCAATATTGCAGTATAAAGAGGTCAATATTATTATATTTTTTCCTGATGTTATGTGGCAATGACACTTTCTACATAGTGTTGGTTCACATTAACTTATACATACAGTGCTGAGTTATATTTGTTTCGTCTATATGTAAGGACATTCATCGCGGATGTGGCTAGCCATTCAGGACATGCCTACTCCTCCCAGGCACCTGATCTCATCTCTGAATTTCAGGAGTTCATGAATGTAGACTTTGGTACATTCTTATTAGTAACATAGTCACCTGACACCAGTTACTTTCGTATTTTGCATTATTGGGTTATACTAAATATTTCATTAGATATTTCATTATTGGTGTATAATGGAATGGAAAAAGGTCATGTTCTTCAAGGTCAAGATAAATACATTATTCCCAGACACTATTTTTAACATTGCGCCATTCTGTCAATGAATGAAAATATGTTTTGAGCAAAATTCTTCTTTTCTAACATGTTTAAAGTGAACGTGATAGATGAATAAATTCAATGTAAAATGATATGATAAAAAGATATCTGGGATATTATATCATACTTTCAAATAATGAAATATATTTTGAGTGAATATATTGCAAAGTCTAATCTTCAGGCATTTGATCTCGACAGGTAACATATATAAATGAATTTATATCAAACAGAAATACCACTTTATTTATACAATTCTTCCAATCTTTAGTGACTTAAATATAACAATCTATAGTAAAAGGTCCTTATATAACAGTCGCAACGTAATTCAAATATATGGATTCATATGAAGACTGAAAAAAAACCCGACACGTTTAAGCTGTTATGTTATTGCAAACTTTGTCCGTGATCATTGAATTCTGATCTTGAAATAGGGTTCAACTTTCTTCAAGGTTTAGCAATTCTATATAGAGTATCTTAATATCCATGATGATAATACAATTCTGAATATATACACACAAGTATATATCACATTGATTGATTGATTATTGTTTTACCCCACTCCTCCATTATTTCATGTATATGGTGACGGCATCTGCCTGATGCCTTGCATACAAATTTAGACCTTTGCAACGGAGCCACCCGAAGAAGTGAGGGATCTTTTACGTGCCCCACCTATCGTGACACGGGACCTCGGTTTTTACTGTCTCATCCGAAAGACAGAACACTGGTGTGCCCAGGGCGGGAGTCGACCCCGAGACCTCTCGATCATGAGCCGAGCACCTTATCCAATAGGCCACAGCGGCTTCATATCACATTGAGGTTATGCTTTTGACATGATCAAGAGAAAAGAAAGAAGACTTGATTCCGTAGTGTGAGAAAAGTCATCAAGGACGATATTGCAGAAAATACAGGAATAATAACGTTAAAGACATACAAAATATTTTACTCTAACGAACGTTCGATACCGAATTAGAACGGTCCACTGAGGTTAATATCGTCATTCAATTGGTATGGCTGCTCAGGAAATTGGTGCATCTTCCGCTCACCATGAATACAGTTCAATCAATGAGCACCCAATTTAACATTTATGACTAATTCTCCATTTAGAGAACAGGGATCAAGAACTTATACTCAGTTTAAGAGGTAATGAAATATGAAATCGACATTTATGGAATATATATTGAAAAAAATTATTTGACAACAGCATAAGACACATTAAAACAAGGCGTTTCATAGAGTCGCCACAACCTTTTAGGTCAGATTGTAACCCGCAAGTAAAATGTTGTAGAAGACCACTACAACATATACGGTCTGTGATGTTGAAGGTAATTATTCGGGTTTGATTTTGAACCCAATGAGATGAATGTATTGGAATCTTTGACCCTCTTTAACTTGTACATTATATCACCATAGTAATAAGGATGAAAGATTCTGCTAAAATGTAACGACAGGTAGAAGGTCAATAACATCTGTAAAGTTTTCCAATTCTTTTGAAGTATGTAGAATCTGTAACACTTTCAAATGTTTGAAAGTGATCGGTAGATATTTGTATGGTGATCGAAATATTATTACAGGCTATCAGAAATCGAACCAACTGAGAAAGGTGTATATAATATGGCACCATAGTTTTAATTCACAAGCCCTTTATCAACCTCTGATCAATATCCACATCAAAAATCAACAAAGTATACGATATTCAAACTAATATTATTATAATGTTTATATTATTATAATGTCATTAAGTACACGAACTTTAATACTGGATTTAAGATCTGATCATTAAGGCAAGAAAAATTGTTCTTAGAAGGTAAAAATCTTCTGCCTGGCATACTGTGATTCTAGTGTAAATGCGAAAATGTTCAAATTAACTTATGTTGAAAATGAATATGTCAGAAACATACCACAAAACATTTATTCCTTAAGGTGATGGATACAAAATGAAGGAGAGGGGTGTTGCGTCTCACGCTTCCGGTTTTTAATTGACCGTCATTAGTCGGTATCGTATGATGCCATAATATAAGTCGAGTTATTATAAACTCGAAATGACATTCAGTAGACAATATATTACCGTAGTCATATTTGGTGAAACGTCATAATAAGTATTGTTATTGCAATAGAAATCCACAACAATCTAATCGATAAACAACATCTTTAACCAAATAAGGAAGTCAACCTGTCGGACAATGATATCAAATAATTGTATACAAGATCTTTGTATCGTCCGTATTCGTAAATTTGCGGATTGTTGAATTAAGTTGTTTGAAAATTGACCATATTTTATCACAGATTACTGCGTGTTTTCTTTTTTCTTTCTTTTTTATTTTGTATTTTGGGGTTTGTATTTATCTAATTTTTTAACGAATTTTTTGACAAAAATCAATATTTTCTGCAAGGACATTGTAGTAGAAAGTCATACTATACAATTATTCTGAGAAAAGTGAAACACAAACGAACAGGTGCCCACACTTTGAAAAAGGACCAGATCTTTATCTTCTTCGCCTTATGATGTAATAATATCTGACTCAGCCGTATGGCAAAGGTCATCACAGAAGAAAAAAAAAGCTAACAATAAAAACATAGAATGACATTACAAAAAATTCAATTGTGAGGCGCCGACTTAGGATGGTGATTTGAAGTAACGTTAGTGACCAATTGGTGGGGTTAACCGGTTTATGGACCCACCTTTGCGCTCTCCACAGCGGCAGAAGAATTAAATGATAGAGAGTGTCCCTTGGAATAAAGATAATTTTCTGGACGATATGGTTATCGAAAATAACATATTTGACCAATGAAAAATTCCACCTGCACACTTTCACTTCAATAAAAAATCAATCTTTTAATGGCTGAAAAGTTGTGCAATGTGTAATACATAGCACAGACTTATACAGCTGCAGTATGGAATAGGTTAATTCATCTTCCTAACTGCCTTGTTCGTGTAATAAAGAAACAAACATTAAAGATTTATAAACCAAATAACGTTATAAAGATTTATAAACTTAAATTTCTCACTGCTCACAACTTATGAATGGGCTCCATGGATGTCCATGGCGCAGAATGTCATAAAACTTTTGCTGTATTTTTGTCAGTCTTTTTATTCCCCAGCATATTTTGAAATAGGGGGTTATAAGATTCCCTTTATCTAAGCGTGTATTAGTTCATTGTCTCTTTCTCAAATTTTGTCCCAGTTTTAAAAACGCCGATTCGAAAAGATATGAGCAAACCTCACAGAAATATTTCTCAGAACCTTAATGTTTGTCATAGCATGACCAAAGATCATCAAACACAACAATTGCATCTTGCAAGGTAAATTACCTTACCGTTTACATGTGAGAGGATTTTTCACAAAGCTTTACTAGAGAACAAATTAAAGAATGTTACACTAACCTTGAGAGAAGCAGTGGCTTTTTTTGACTACTAGACATTTGATATGAGATAATGGAAGTCACCTTTTGATTTTGAGTTTGATCGGTTAGGATGTCAAGATTACTAAGAAAGGAAAATGAAGGTAGGTTACAGTTTCATCTCATTGCCTTTGAAACTTTGAACTTTACTGCTGTGCTTGAAAAATTGTATGTCTTTCCATTACTCTCAATCCTGCTTTACAGGTATATATATAACTTTGTGTTGTTTCTTTTGTATTTTAAAGCCCAAGGTTTACTGACCAAAGGGGGCATTGTTTGGTTACTCTATCCATCCATCTGTCCATCCTTTGTACAGTTGTCATTCCGTCCATCATTTCATTTCATTTCAATAAGAAATATATCTATTTGTATAAGGTTTTCATATTTCAAATATGGGTCTTTATGTCAATTACTTTTTATTGTTATCCAAGGATTTTATCTTATGATCTTGTTTCTGGAGTTTGAGTATTTTTTCAAATGAAAAATGATACACTGTACTGGACTGTTGAATCATATGAAACAGACTTCATATTTGACTTGCATACTTATCTAATAACACGTTCACATGACACCTGGCTATGTGACGTTGTTTATGCATAAAATAGCTTTTCACACTTTGTTGCTACTGGAGGCAGTTCTATTTCGATGTATTTTTTGCATTGTTAAATATGATGACTTGGGTTAACTTCATTGAATGTTCATGAAACAGCAACAAGTTAAGTCTCGAGAAAACTTTCGCGACCATGTTGGGTTATATCTCACTACTTTAATATAATATTTCATAAAAATATTACAAAAGAGACCCAAGGTTTGGGGTAGTAAAACCTTACGTTCGGATTAATCCCGTCCAAAGTAAGCGACGGGCGTATTAAGCCACACTAGGTGTTGCACTTGTTTTATATTCAGACTACGAAAATATGTGACAAAACCAAATTATGAAATAGCATACGAAATGAAGCACAAGATTAAAGATAAAAGGTGAATAGCTAACTCCTTTAGACACTTTATTGGTTATGGATTATAGTATTGCTTTATTGAATGTAAATTTTTATTTAACTGTACATCTTTTTAATGTGTGACATGCATTTTCTGTTATATATATAAGTAAAGAAACCATATGCAGTTAGAATAACATATGCTTTCTTTCAGTCAAAACTAAAACACTCAATTCTACCAGGGGACATACCATACAAAATGTATTTCTCGACTTGTGTATGTATTCTGGTATTATATACTTCTAGAGTATCATGTTTGTCGCATCCTGGAGGAGGGAGTGATATTGTGGACGAATTACAGCATAATCTAACTGAACTGCAAAACCAAATGTCCTTTCTGCAAAACTACGTTTACGAGTTGAATAAGACAAATACGTATCAACAGAAAATTATTTTGACACTCCAGACCTCAATGAATATCGCACTAAGACAGCAGCTAGAAATAAAGAATCAGACTGCAACAAGTAATCAGACAACTCTAAACCAGGAGAGGGAAATTTTAGCACTTCAGCAAAGATTTAAGCGCTATGAATCAACATTTAACCAAACAAGCACAGATCAACAGAAAACCATATTGGCACATAAGCAACTATTGGACCATCAAATTGTATTCATAAATAAAACCTACAAAGACCAACAGATTACCATATCAGCATTAGAGACTAAATTAAACGGATCCATTGACCGTCAACAAAAATTCGAACAACAAATGACAAATGTGAACAAGACTAATACAGACTTGCAGCAAAGCATATCAAATCTGCTTTTATATACAAATCACAGTATTAGTGCGTATGACATCATATTGCATGATGTTGTCTCAACAGGAGAGAATATAACTCATAACCTATTGTCTTTAGAGAAACAAGTACATGACGTTGTGGTCACAACAAATAATATTAGTAGTAAGATGTTGACATTAGGAAAACAGGTGCATTATGAGTCTCTTTCTATGGCAGATGTCATTCAGCAGATGCACACCATGAATTCCTCTATTTTAGGTA
This sequence comes from Pteria penguin, assembly GCA_035048485.1. Taxonomy (NCBI): domain Eukaryota; kingdom Metazoa; phylum Mollusca; class Bivalvia; order Pterioida; family Pteriidae; genus Pteria; species Pteria penguin. Next base: position 20,660,795 of record CM068584.1, read on the forward strand.
AGAATTTTTTCCTTATATTCAGCCAAGTTTTGTCATAGATGAGAATGGCATTACGACAGAAGAATTTGACAATTGGAAATGCATCTATTGGCTGTTAAAAGCAATATAATTTGTAACTTTTAAGCACTTTGTTTTTCTCTAGTATCTTCTAAATGGTTTTACCACGCAAAATTATTCAGAATGAGTGAAAAACAAGCTGATTTTTCATATTGTTTTAATAGTTAGATTGCATTTACAACAAGCTTGAAATTCACACATGCGAAAGACAGCAAGACAGAGGGCCAAATTCTGGGGCCACATGCATAGGGCGGATCTTATATACATTTCTTTTCGGGACGGAAAATGATGTGTAAAATAACTTATAAAACCACAGTTCAAATAATTCTGTCTGGCAAACTTAATTATTTTTAATCAGTTAAAATATTATAAAGGCAATGCAATAAATTGTGTTCGTGTTGCTCTGTTTCAAAGTTTTGGCCCGATCAGAATTTTATTATTTTTAGCAGACACCAGGTATTTGTGTATAAAAATGATACATGTATTAGTATATTTTAAGTGGAACTTACAGATTATATTGCTATATTGCTTTAAAAGGCGGGTCCTTTGAAAAATGAACTATTACGTTGGAATATGGTGAAAATCTGTATAATCAACTAGACGTATTATGAATAAAACTCTCTGCAACGACTCAAAACTAAGTGCAACCGTTATTATCGTTATCTGGACGCTTATCTATGCAATGTTCATCGGACAATAGAACAATGTTTTGAAGGCATGCAACCCACAAAACATTTGCGTTATTTAACATTTATGTGGACGTTAGTACAATACAAATGAAAGTTTTAATTTACCGCTTCCAGACTATCAATTTCTAAAAACTGGATAATACATATCCCAAACAAGTCACGTTTTTACTACTGAGCACATGAATTATTTTAACATTCTTGTTTATACTCTACATAATAACTTTCCAATTTATAAAATATACTACATATAACATTTATATTTAAGCTAATGTCGATGCAAAAAGTAGTGGCTTGAACAAATTTGTAGATTTCTTTCACAAGCAGAATCTATTTTTACAAATGCATTGACTTCGAAGCTTATAACTTCAACTTAATTATTATTTTAACAGAATTAGAATTGGTCTTATGTAATGCTGAAATTATAGAGGTTATCTGGCCGATATTTTATTTTTCAGATGACTATAAAACATATATTGGCTATTTATGTATTTGTATACTGTCGTGAAAAGTCACATGAAAAAGTTGATTAACGATTACATTTCGGAAAACAAACATAGTTATTTTTAATTCTTTATTTTTTCTTTTTCATTCTTCCATGTCTGATAGTGTCTGATAAAGTTATTGATGGAGATTCAGTTGAACTTCACTTTGCTTCCTATAGTGTCCATGGCGGAAAGCATTATTTTGGATTTTAAGAACAAACCCCTCCCCCCCCCCCAAATCTGAAATCTAATAACGAATGATATATGCTTAATCCATGTTAGCAATTATTAGTATATGAGAAAATCTCGATCAGTAGGTGGAATTAAGAGTATATTCATACAATATGTTAAAGTGCATGTAGAATAGTACATATGGGGTGAATGATATTCAGTTGAGAATAGTATATTGCAGTGTCATGGTCTGTTGAAGATATTTATTTCGGCTTATATATATATATATATATATATATATATATATATATATATATATATATATATATATATATATATATATATATATATATATATATATATATATATATATATAAGCCTTTCAATATATATGCAAATGTCTTTTCTGTTTTATGATACTACTGCATCCAAACAGTCTAGTCCCTAACTGCATAAATGTAGGAAACGCAGAGGTTTTTTTTATGCTCATTCTGGCAGTTCTTCAGCTACTGCAGTAAATTACACCATGAATCACATAGTTATGATTGTTGTCCGAAAATGTCATTCCGCGATAAGTCATGAGTGTCACTGCAATGTAGAATTCAATTCTGGATCAAAAATACTGGAATCGTAATTGCTTGTCGTTTCCGCCTAACTCGTTTCGGAATGTTGACGGAAATTTCTCTAATAATGTTTTGTTGTTTTTTTTCAACCGTTGTTTCTGCTTAGATTTACACCATGGCTCATGTTTTCCGTTTTTGGGGGGTTTTTTTGCCATTTTTCCAATGATTTTACCGCATGTGTTTCTTACGGGCCATACATCAATCTTGTTTTCTGAATATCCAAGTCATAACATCAGTGGCACCATTGATATTATTAGAACAATATTAGAGGTGTTATAACACATACTCAGATTATTTATAACTGTTATCTTCTCTTGTATCTCACAATTTGTACATTTTTATTTAAGTGGAAGTTCTTACATACCTTGCAACAGGGTTCAATTTTTACTCGTGTGATTGGTTTTCCAGCAATAATTTTTATCATGATTCTACCAAGTTTGGACAAACCACACTGAAATATAAGGCAAGGCACGCTGGCAAAACATTGACTCTATGTAATGTTGTTAAATGAAGGAAAGGTCCAAAGTACATGAAGCAGTTGCCGTTGAACACGCTAGTCTTTCTTTTAGTTACGAAATGTCATATTCTCTAAGATTTTCAAAAAGCTCTTGTACGGTTTAGAAGGTAATATTAAGTCACATATACGGATTCTCAGTGTAGAGTCATTTGCGGAATAAGTCCCTGATGAATGTGGGTTGGCGCCAGAGAAAGCTATGAAAATATTTTGATTCACTTTGTACCGATCTTTCCGCAAGTGCTAGTAGAATATCGTCAATGTTCTAGTTGAAACCACTACAAAAGCCAAAGGAAAAAAAAAAAGATCAGTAACCTACAGTAACGAATTTTAAAAAAGACATTTTTCAATGCCCAAACTTAACAAGCTGGATAGTTTTAGAGCAATCACCATATTATTAAGGAACTCAAAGACAAGTATTTGTTAGTGTAATAGTAATAAAGGAATTGGAAACCTCACAGACAAAAATGTTTGGTTTTACGTGAAATAACTTTTTAGAGATGTAAGATAAAAATTAACCTACAAATTTTATTGATGAATAGCAGTAAGATAAACAACTTTTCTAAGATGCAGTTGTTCGTCTTTAGTAACAAATGAACTCACCCTATACATTGTTAGGTACATTAAACTGAATATATTGCAGTATTTTATAAAGATTTGAGAAACTATTAGCACATAATTCTGCTTAATCTGATTAAAACCATATCTTTATTCCGCTTCTCTATTTGTCCCATTGCGGATAAAGATCTGGCGAAACTTCGTAAGGGGTCATGTTCTGATGAACTCTTATTTTCAGCCAATCAGTGGATCGGCTACAAAATCCTAGGAATGAAAGAAAAAAGAGGAGTTACTGGCTCAGTTATGTGGCAGAAGTCACCATGGAGCTATATACAATAACAACGTAACATCCACAGCGTGCGTGACCCACAGGGTAGTTTTTGATCAGTGTTTGTTACATACTGCGTCACTATCACGTGCCTAGCCGAGTCATTGATTGGTTATGGGAAATAACGGTTTCGGTGACTGAAACGTCATCAGAGTTCACCAGAACATGAACCCTTATGGGGTTTTGCCAGATATTTATCCTCGATGGGACAAATAGAGAAGCGTAATAAAGATATGGTTTTAATCAGATTGAATTCTGCTGTAAATATTGAGATTTTTAGAAATAAATTTTATAAAATTTTCACAATTTAAAAAAAAAAGATTTGCCTACTACAAAATCCAGCTTATTTCCGAACATTAACGATAACATCCAAGAGACTTTTCTAAAGAGGTAAAAAGGCGCGGCTACTTTCCTAATATGGAAAAATGAGGCCTCGCTTTAGAAATTTTAGAAACAAGTACATGTAATTCTTATAATTCTTATTTACATAAAGCCATCTGGCTTTGTGACCAACAGCTTGAAGATTTAATGCTATTCCTATTGCTACCTAAGCTTTTTAAAAAGCTACGCTTATATACTTCAGATTTTCAGTCATAGAATTAGTAAATCACTCTAAACTGAGGAATATCTCCCTCATGCATAGCTCTGTCCATAGATTGATTCTTTGGTTCACTTTTCGGTGACTTTGGTTTCAACACTGCTCTTCAAATATTTATATATTATAAGATTTCCAATTATTTGGCCACGACCATCACTGAAGAGACATAAGATGCCGAAATGCGCATATGGTGCACAAAATTAAAAGGTATATATGTTCCATATTTATTATAACCACTAGGCCAGTATGACTGCTGGTGGACTGATAGTTCCCGAGGGCATCATAAGTCTAGTTTTCAGTACTTTTGTACTGACATGAATATATACTTCAAATTTTCAGTCATAGAATTAAGTAAATCACTCTAAAACTAAGGAGTATCTCCCTCATGCATAGCTCTGTCCTTAGATTCTTTGGTTCGCTTTTCGGTCATTTTGGTCTCTACACTGCTCTTCAAATATTTATATATTATAAGATTTCCAATCATTTGGCCACGACCATCACTGAAGAGACATAAGCTGTCGAAACGCGCCTAAGGTGCACAAAATTAAGAAGTATATATGTTCTATATTTCTTGTATAGTCATCAATGATCCTTTTTTTCAATCTTCGAAATCGTGCTTTGAAATACATTCACCCTTCATTTTGCATGAAAATGCACATACATGTCTAGAATACACGAATTTCATATTTTACATGATACAAGGGGGCAAATGTCCGAAAAACTACTTTTTGCCGGAATTTTCATTATGACGTCAAGGCGTGGATTGTTACGTCAAAATACAATGACGCAACCTTGAGTGGAAAAAATCATATATGTCGGGCATTTAATAGAGGATAAAATTAATATGAAAAAGGTCCATTAGGTATAATAATGTGTATGTATTACAGAACATATATTCGACTTAATGGAAAAATAGACAATTATAAGACTTTTCATTTTGCATTTTAATACCTGTAACAAAACTTCTCTTTGAATATGTATGTAGTTTACATACGGAGTTGTAATGAACCAGAGAAGATTTAGTTAACCAGCCACCGAAGTGTGAATTTGTAGTTCTTTGTAATCCTTTTTCCTGATGTTGTGTGGCTGTGGCACTTTCTACACAATGTTCACATTTATGTATATACAGTGCTGAATCTTATATTTTTCGTCTGTATTTAAGGGCATTCGCGGCAGATGTGGCTAGCCAAACAGGAGACGCTTACTCGGGCACCACGTCTCATATCTGAATTTCACTTCGCATTTTTCAGCAAAAAGCTCTCCGACATGTTGACTTTCTTGTTTGATAGTAGTTCTTGTTAGACTGTTTGTTTTGTGGTAAGCATTATACACCGTTCGTACTAATTATGCTTTTTTTTTTACTGATTGTGATTACTGTTGTACTGGTACCACTTAATTTGGCTATAATACTACGATAGCTATACTAGTTATACTAGCTCGCATAACTTCGGCATCACAGTGGATGTGGCCGGTCAGCACGGGATACTTACTCCATCATGTCACATGATCCCACTTCTGGTTCTGCCAAAAGTTTGCGGTGATAATATTTCTACTTTTTCTTAATGATATATGTTCCTTTTCTATTTCAGCTCGGTCTCTTAGCATATTAACTAAAATACCAAAGAGAATATACAATGTGGACCATACATCCTATCATTAGTGAAAGTATCACCAAACAAAATGTAAACAAAATAGTCGCATAGTATGTGTATCAAAATGTATGCTCTTGTTTTTATTCGACACCCAGAAATCTTGTGGACGGAACATCCTTTTCCTATTCATAATATTCGGGACATTTATACACTCCTTGTTGTCTCATTAGAAATCAAATATCCAAAGTATAATAAATATCATAAGATGTATACGTGTATACATTATTAATTGTATAAAAACAAGACTAGCTTAACTTTCAACTTTTAAGTAGCAAACACTCCCTTATCGCTTTTATATGGTATGTATATGTCTCAACTAATTTTGTCGCTCAGCATATTATAACTTTATACGTCGGAGTTTAAAATCATTTACTTCTGTTTGAATTCCATAACCATGGCTCATGACAGATGTAGCCTCCTGGTAGGGGATGCTTTTCTCCATGACATTTGATTCCAACTTGGGTTTTATGAGGTCCGTCTTTGTCCACTATTTCTATTTCTGTGAAATACACATAACTTTGTGCACTGTTTTATCTTTGGTTTCCTTGTAACTTACTTTTTTACAATCTACAAGTATCATTTGGTATATATATATATATATATATATATATATATATATATATATATATATATATATATATATATATATATATATATATATATATATATATATATATATAATATATATATATATATATATATATATATATATATATATATATATATATATATATATTAAACTCCACATACAACGAACACGTTTCTTAAGAATTCATGCTTATTACGAACCAAGATGAATTCCCAACCTTATTGTCATGTAAAGTTATTGGAAATTTTCCGTTTTTAGCGAATTTTAATAGTACGAACTAATGCATATTGCGAACCAAACCCACTGGCCCCGTGTTTAATTTCTTCTTTAATACACAGTATTATTACGAAATGATTACCTGTGATTACTACAATTACGTGATTAGTAATTGTAATAACAACTTATTTGTCACCATAGTTCAGATTTAAGGTGATAATTGTTTGACAAAAAAAAGCGCGTCTGTCTTACCCGTGTTTATCTTACTTTGGAGTGGATATTTTAAACTTGTAATGGATTCCCCATCTAGGAAACGCATAGCGATATCATAGGAAACTAGTCGGTAAATACTAAATCATTGTTAGAATTGATGAAGGATAACGGACAAAGAAGGACACTGCGATGGACTTTCGTATTCGCAAAAATACATGGAGTACAATACTTGAAAACCGTGATATGATGTTGACGTTTTCAACTGTCTTCATACATTCACGGAATTTGTGTCAGATAAAACATCAAATACAATGACAAAGAATAAATTTAACCGACTTCTTCTGAAGATTGGATGCATTGCACAACCTTTGAGTGCAGACTACAACACTCGTATGATATATTCATTGTTAATAAATGAATTCAGTATGTAAACGGTCTACCGCGTTGTTCCTTAACAAAATAATCAGGATATATTTGGTTACTTAGCGAACTTTATTTCTTCTCTCGGTTTATTTCGTAATATGCATATGGCGAACTATGTATAGTACGAACAGCTTTATTGGTCCCTAGCGATTCGCTATAAACGTTTTTACTGTATATATATATATATATATATATATATATATATATATATATATATATATATATATATATATATATATATATATATATATATATATATAGTATCTACTGCAATACAAACGGTCTAACTAACAAGAACTACAAACAAGAAATTCGAAAAATTCGAAATGTAACAAATATATATTGCGATATGAATTTGCATAATTTTAATGATTACATAATTACTACATTATTCTAATTACAGCCAAGTTCAACAATATTGTGTTCACTGTGTCCAGAACAATCGATGGAGCTCTTTACAACAGAATAATTATCTATGATAAAGTGATCACCAACATAGGAAACGCCTACAGTACTCAAACGGGAGTGTTCACGTGTCCAAGTGATGGGGAGTATCTGTTTACGTGGAGCGTGCTTTCTGGGTCTACTTCAAAAGACTGTGATGTATTTATTTATAGGAATGGGATATCATTATTAAGGTCTTATAGTCATGAAGCTCCAGGGTCTGTCACTGAAGCCTCCAGTAATACCATCATACTGTCCTTGGTCACTGGTGACAAGGTGTGGACGCAAGCATCAAACTGTTATTTCTACTACGGATTTCCTAACACAGCATTTTCAGGAATGAAAATTTAAAGTAATGCGATATACCTGAGGCATTTTATTAAAGTCTTATTATTACGTAGAAGTAGATGAGGACTGCATAAATATAGATTTGTCACAACATTACTATTATTTCATTTCTCAATAGTAAGCTTATCTGAAGACGTAGATGGCGTTGGTATAGGTATACATAGACGCTGATTGAATGAGGAAAGTTATCTAAAATCTGCAATTAATTATTGTTTTTAAGGAAATATAGATCTTTTTTTTCTGTAGACGGAGAACATGACTATGTCGAATGCACCGTAATTTTTTTTTTCATTAAATCTAGACTTTGATAAGTTGTCTGAATAAAAATCTGTTTTCTGGTGTGGTAAAATTTGAATTTATACTTTAATGAGTTATATATCATCGAAAACAAAGCAGTCATGGACTCCTAGCATGTTAATTGAGGAGGTAACCGACGCCATGCAAGTGTGGCACTCATAACAATCTACGACGGTGAATATTGATGGATACCATAACTTCAGTGGTAACACGAAAAGGGAAAGTCCAGAGTTGCATTCATTTGCAGGGTATGATTTCTCTGTGAATCAGTGACTCACTTCGTGATACTTAAGTCAGAATTAATGAAATTTGTCGTTTGAAGAAGTCAATATATCATGTTTTATAGATTCGTTACATTTTCCAACGGACTCATCAGAAGCAATGAGTAATCTTTTATGTGCCACAGGACCACGATTTGTACCGCCTCATTCAAAACCTGAGCTACACCTGCTGCGAATTAGATGGTGAACGAATACCCGGAAGGTGTCCCCAGTATACGGATTCGAAAATATTTACAACATTTTGCTAAAAGAATTTTGAAAATTATTCTAAAACTAAGGAGTATCTCTCTTTATGCTTACCTCTATCCACAAATGGGTTCTCTGGCACTTACTTAAACTAAAGTCAATTTAGTAATGAGATTGGTCTTCAAACATTTGTACTTTAGACTTCCATAGGGGCTGAGTATCATTGAAGAGACATAAGTTGTCGAAGTGAGCATATGGTGCACCAAATAATTACTCGTGTATACGCTCTGATATCTATTATGAGAGACATAAGCAAGTGATAAAGATATGTAACTAGTATAATAGACGTAAATAAATGGAAAAACCTGGCAGATTTATACCAAATATGTCTGCTAGGTTAAGAATTTGTAATTGTCAGGGTTATTTTAGGGGTAAGAATATGTAACTAAACGGTAGACATGAAATAAATGATTATGAGTAAAGAAACAAAGTATGGATCCCAATCCGGAAGGCAGGTTATGAATTTGTAATGAATCGGTAGACATGAATTAAAACATCATGAGAGTCATTACAAAGTATGTAAGCCATTATAAGAGACAGGATAGGAATCTGAAATTGATCATTGAACATAAAATAAATTCCTCGACATCTAATAAATCTAAGAAAAAAAGGATAAATCAAAATGAGCTAAATGAAGAGAAAATCAGAATATACGAGGATTTTAATCAAGAAAGGAAAATTGAAATCGAATGTGAACTAGGTATTATTAATGGAAATGTTGTAACAGACGAAAAATGAAACACCAAGTTTTCTTATTATTAGAAAATCAACATCAAGAAAACAAGAGTATCAGTAAAAGTGATGGATGCTCCCTGAATGGCAGTTATTATGCAGGAAATTGATGAATCAATTCATATACAAAAAATCAGTAAAACTTATGGATGCTTCAAGAAGAACAGCAATAATGAATGAAATGAATAACTCGGTATATAGGAAATCATTGTATTAATTGAGGACGATTTCAAATCTCAAAGTATCATATGGATATCTAATGGAGTCCACTGTAGAACAACAAGTGATTACAGTATCTTAAATGAATAAGCTTGACTTTAATTAGTGATGAAATAAAACTGTTTATCGTGACCTTGCCCTTTCAGAAATGACCTTGAGTAACCTTTGCCCAAAAGCTCTTAACCTAAATAACATTTTGGTGAAGTATGATCAAATCATGATGAAAGCTGTAGGAGATATGAGTACTTCATGGTATTTCAAGTCATAGTTAATAAGTAACCTTGACCTTTCAGAAATGACCTTGAGTTACCTTCGGCCAAAAGCTCTAAACCTATATAATGTTTTGGTGAAGTATGATAAAATTCTGATGAAAAGAATTGGAGATATGAGCCCGCACAGATGGACAGATGGACGGACGGACACGGCAACGACTATATGCTCCCCTACAAGTTTTCCAGGAGCATAACAATATAATAAAAGAAATAAAAACTGATGAAGGAAATTTTATAATAATATTAATAATGACATTGACATAATGAAATAATAATGACATCACAATGTGTGATTTTTATTCAAATTCATACCAATCAAATAATACAAATGACAATAATATTGAAAGTTATCTTGTAGATATTGGATTCACCTGTCTTGCAATGCTAAGAGAAAATAGACAAGAGTCAATGTTTCCAAATAAGGAAATAAAGATACTGTATTTGGTATGAAGAAAAGGAGTAGCCTTTATCTAGACAAACTGAATACAGAATTTTACCAAAATTTAAGGAGAATATAGAAAATCTAAAAAGTTACTCTTTTACTAAAAGATGATTATGTCAATACCACCCATGTGTTGAATGGCAAAATCAAAATAATGGCTCACTGCAAATTTAATTTTCCTTCCTGAACCCAATTTCTTAGATACTGCTTACTTTGTAATTGGTGTCTACAAAGTTACACTGCAACAGACCTCCATTTTGAAATAAAATGAAAGATAAAGAGTAAAACTGAAGTTTTTATATACCAAAAGTAACGCACTTTATTCTGCAAACTGAGCCGAAACTAATAAACAACAAAGAATCGATATACAATTTAATACTGAAATTAAGCATTATAATAGTATTGCTCTAATAATCTATCATAATGAGAAAGCTATACACCATTACAAACATTAAGTAATCATCCGTATATACTATAGATTCTATATCATGAAAGACAACGGTACATAAAATATCCTTCACTGCTTACATTGGCTATATTCCATAGAATAAATAAATGGCATATAAAAATTTCATGTGTTTAAAACATTGAGTTTTTTAAATTAAAATGTGCTTGCATTTAGCTTGCATTCTGACAATCTTTTGTTCATCTTTTGAATGCAATGGTAAATGAATCACATCATGAAATACAAATCCCTCAGTGCTTCCACAAATAAAAATTTCTGTGTAAGGTATTAGATAGTTTTACAGTGTAATAATCTGGATTGTCATAAAAACAATAATGAAAAAAAAAACCTGAAAAAACAAAACAACAAACAAATCAATGATGTAGTATTTTCTTTCTCAAATATGACTGAAAGTATGTTGCAATTAGTTAGCATTTTGATAACCCTTCGTTCATGGTTTTATATTTTGAAAGTGCAATTAAATGGAATAGAAAAAAATAAACCTGTTGAAATTTCAGAAGAATATCTGAAAAGTGTAATTGATACGGTAAGAATTTTATGACGAGCTGGAAGACATCATCATACAAAAGATTTATTTGCAATTATACATATCTATCACATGTAATTATACTGGCTTTGTGTCAAATCCAGTTTGGATAACTTGTACAGAATCTCCCACACAGAGTTCTGTCTCTCGACTGATAAAACTGTTCCGTAAATGTATTCCAAATGGAACCTGAAATAAAAAGAGGCATTTATACATATATATGATCATTATTGAGAAAAAAAGTTCTGCTTTCACATCCTAGGAGGGATATACTGATTATTCCATGCTGTCTCAGTAGTAACTACCTTATCAGTGAAGAGAGTGTGGTTTTGCATCATGAAAGCAAGGAACCCGAGTCTGCAAATCGTGATTACTCTATTCATATGACAGTATAAAATAGCCACCTTGTTACTGTTGTTTTTTCATGAAATACAATAAATATATACTGTCCTTTGTTTGAGAGTCATGTGATAATGATGTGTGGAGCATTCGGTAATACTTACATGATAATAAATTCCTGTAAAAATAGTTGATTTCAGCAGAATAAAAGGATATGAGACAAATACATACTACTACAAGAAAATTATCATGGATGACTGGAAACCAGAGATAAGACCAGGGGCTCCTGCAGGAGTTAGCATCTCTTGTCTGGCAAGCCACACCCACCATGACTGCCCAAACTCTACAGATGTCACAAAAATATGTCAACAATGCACAGCCATGATGAATGTGCACTTTAAATTGTATAGAAAGTGTTAAGCCGGCGTGGCCTAGTGGTATCACGTCGGACTCCTGATCGGGAGGCCGGGGTTCGAGTCCCACTCGGGTCATGCCAGTGTCATGTTTTTTCGGATGAGACACTAAAAACTGAGGCCCCGTGTCGTGGTATGCATGGCACGTTAAAGATCCCTCACTGTTTCGGGTGGGTCTGTTGCAAAGGTCCGAATTTGTATGCCCCACATCAGGCAGATGCCGTCACCATATACGTGAAATATTCGTGGTGTGACGTAAAACAAAAATCAATCAATCAATTATAGACAGTGTTAGAGTCACACAATATTAGCACAAAGGTATGTTAAAATTCATGTCTAAATATTTGAAGAGCAGCAAGTATATGTGTATCAGCAAAAGATTCACAAATTCATTTTAATTTTCACTAACTACTAAAATATGGCTGATATTGGGAAGTATGAGAATCATCTTCAAAGTTCATCCTCTTTTGAGACGATAAACATAGACCTTTCAATGAAAAAAAAAATCAGTAGCATAGTCAAAGATTACTATGCTCACCTCGCTATACTTTCTCCAACACTGAATTTACATCGAACTATTTTTTCATGTCACTCAAGTGAAAAATGTAGGTCAGATGCATCACCTGATACATGGGCTTAAGTCAGCATCCCAAGATAAGCCTTAGGCGTAAGTTTGGTGACTATACTTAATTCAATACTGAGGTACCCAAAACTAGTTAACCAGACATAGACATGGACAGGAATGCAGTGGCGGATCCAGGATTTCCAAAAAGGGGGGGAGGTGCAAAATCTGTATTTTTCTAGTAAATATAAGGCTTAAAGGGGGGCCCGTCACTGGAATGCAGATACCGTGGGTATAGCATAAACTCCTCTCCATTACTTTGTTATGGTGAGTTTAAAATATAACAGCTAAATTGACCTTGGTTAATAGTGAAGAACTTTAGGAGTTACCTTTCCACCCCTCCACCTTACGAGGGTACGTAGCGGCTCTTTACTCCGGATTCCAGACGTCTGATCCAGACAGATCATTTGGCAGCGAGTGCATCCTCCCTGGCTCTGAAAACATCACCGATATAGGTCGTGATTATTTCTGCTTCTACATTTTCATCACAGCTTTAGTTAGAAACAAAAAATTTGAAATGACCAGTGTATATATTACCAGTTTCGCTAATTCAGAATTTATACAATTGTTCATTTTTGCCATACGTGTAGTTGTTGTGAACAAAAAAGATAACAAGAGGTTCAAAGGACAAAAAAAGCTCATCAGAAATGTGACTGGATATAAAATGCTGTATTTGATTTTTTGGTCCTCTCTCTAAATTTAGCATAATAAAGAAGAAGACCACAACTGCTTCATTTCTACAAAGTTTAATCATATCATGAATTTTAAAATTTTAAATAAAACAGTTAAATTCAGGTTTGTATTCCACAGCACAGTTCTCCTTAAATTTAAGTTTAGATGCTTATCCATTTGCAAAATGCAGAAGTCAGCTTTTTCACAATACAATTCAGACGGAACAAGGTCACTCCACCATATAACTAACCGTAAAATGATGAGAACCAATCAATATTTCTATCCAATCATCTTCTTCCAAAGGTTGACCTCCTTCGATGATCAGGTTGGCACGGAAACGACTGATTAAATTGGCAATATCTGGAGAAATAATTTGATTAAATTGGCAATATCTGGAGAAATAATTTGATTAAATTGGCAATATCTGGAGAAATAATTTGATTAAATTGGCAATATCTGGAGAAATAATTTGATTAAATTGGCAATATCTAGAGAAATAATTTGATAAAGTTACATATATTTGTGACAGCGCTTTAATTCTTTCAACTGGATGACATTGCTAAGCGTAGTGATATACTGGTATAGTTCTCATTAATATGATCATTATCACTCAGTACAGTGTTCATTAAAGTAAAATCACTAGGAATGAATAGTCCAGAGTATCAGAATAGTCCAGAGTGACTGAATAGTCCAGAGTGACTGAATAGTCCAGAGAGACTGAGGAGTCCAGAGTGTCTGAATTGTCAGGACTGAATAGTCCAGAGTGTCTGAATTGTCAGGACTGAATAGTCCAGAGTGTCTGAATTGTCCAAAGTGAATAGTACAGAGTGTCTGAATATTCAGGACTAAATAGTCCAGAGTGACTGAATAGTCCAGAGTGTCTGAATAGGCCAAGAGTGTCTGAATTGTCCAGAGTGTTTGAATAGTCCAGAGTGACTGAATAGTCCAAAGTATCTGAATATGCCAGAGTGTCTGAAATGTCCAGAGTGTTTGAATAGTCCAGAGTGTCTGAATAGTCCAAAGTGTCTGAATTGTCAGGACAATAGTCCAGAGTGACTGAATAGTCCAGACTCCAGGATGTCTGAAACATCAGACTGACTGAATAGTCCACAGTGTCTGAATTGTCAGGACTGAATAGTCCAAAGAGTCTGAATAGTCTAGAGTGTCTGAATTGCAGACACTCAAGACTATTACCTTCCTAAACTCCTAACGTTCCTTGATAGCTGCATGTCTACAATGATGTCATATCTACTCCTGTACTGTTTACATACCTATACTTTCTATATTGTCCTGTAGGTTACCTCCCTCCTGCAGTTTTTGTTGGAGCAGTACAATGCTTTGTGTTGAAATCATCAGGTATTGTGACTCATTCACTAATGATATCTGCTCACTTGATGTCTCTGCCAGAGAAAGGTATAATATGTTAGCTACTTCCACCCATAAATGTGAAGATGGCTTCCATAACTCCGTACTATCAACATATCAACGTATAATCTTTTTGTCATTGTATAAACCTTGTATTAGCGGATAGGAGAGAGGGAATACATGGTTTTCCAATACAACTACTTGTGACAAAGTATCTTTTACATTAAAACAACTTTCAAATAACTTTTTTCTAAATCAATGGTCAAGGAAATCTCTTCCTCTAGAAAAACTTCCTTATAAGGACGTCTAGATCCCTCTGTGTTAATATTCCATTCAGTAGTTATATCCTCAAAATGAAGATTTCAGGGATGCAGACATTTATCTATAAGCCTGTACATAGGTTTACTTTTGTTTACTTTCAAAACTTTAAGATTGACCTTCGCTAGTGAAATGCTATAGAAAGAACTTTAATATTTCACTTTATGACTTATTTTTCAACTAGGGGTATTAGTGCTTCACAAACACATCCAGCCTTTCCATTTGTGGTAGGTTTCTAGTGTACGTATAATGCAAATTCATGCTTGCAGTTTCAATTGAAATGAGAAATTGCCTGATCTGTTTTAACCAGCCTTGTACCCAAAGTGTCATCGTAACATCATAATTAAATAATTGTTTAACAGCAAACTTTTTTATGACAACACAGTGAGAAAGTGTGCCAAGATGGCAATGTTCTGCATTTGGCAATAGGTTGCTAGTGAACCACTGTGACATTTAGGATGACTGCTTGCATTATGCAGAGGGGTTTGAACCCCTAACTGCCGAGTGAGTGATATTGGAATTTTGTGATAAAATGCATAGTGACAACGAACAGTAGAAAATGAAGTGATGGTATTCATTTCTCTATACATGCACTTTAGTCCAATGGTCATCAAGCAGCACATCTCTATCTTGCATAAACCAAAATAGACAATGTATTACTAAACAATGAGTGGGGTGTGTGCACAAAATATGATCTTCCTCATATTATTGTAATTTGAGTTTTTATCAATGGTAGAAAGGTACATGTAAAAAAAAAATGTAATTTAGCTGGGATTCACATGCTTCAAGTTTGTGACAATAATCTACCTGCCACTAGTGTTTAAAAAGAAGTGCCCCCCCCTTTTTGGTCAAAAGTCTGTTGTTTACTCATTGTTAAATGTGATCATCTTATTTACTAATGTACTTTCTGGTATACAGAGAACACATAATTCATAATTCTGAAATTCATTTCCATCCGATGCAATCCATTTCAGTCTTATGAAATGGTCCTTCTCAAACTTTTTAAGAAAGAACTTTGACATTCAAATAAAAAATTTCACGGAATTTTATTGTCTACTGACAATTGAAAGCTTATTACGCAATAATCCATAACTTGTGATAGGCCTAATGAGTTAAAAGTATACCTTGTGACTCTGTTGATATGGTATTTGAGTCCTTTAATTTACTTGATCTGGGTCTGCTAGAGTCTTGCTGAATGAGCCGGCATCCAGGTCGTTTTAAAGCTTGACTGAGCCATGCCGAAGCTGCTTCACCACAATCAATTACCGCAACCCTAAAAGAGAATAATGAAAATAAAATTAGTTTGACCTATGACAAGATATGTAAAGGAGTGGAATAAAAATCTGTAGAACATCACATTGAAGTTATGTACAAGTTTCAGTCCAATATATCAAAGCATGTGAGAAATAAGTCAGGAAAATGAATTTTGGTCAAAGGGCAATAACTCTTGGAAAAGTGGGTCGATCACAACGGTGATTCCAGTATACCCCCCCCCCCCCCTACTTCGTAATAGGGTATATGAAAAGGATGTATGGAGACAATATGTTACTCATGTGACCTCACTACCATCAGAATGCCTTATCTTTACCTTCCCCTTCAACCGCCATGACAACCACTACATCAAATACCACCTAACTGTCCAGGAAACCAGATAAGTCAAATACAATAATTCATTGTACTGAGGCACTATATTGTCAACCCTGACTTTAAACCTTACAGTCAACCATGCTTTTGACCTTGAAAATCAATAAAGTTCAGCCACACATTATAAAGTAACAAATAAATACATCAAGTTTGATGAACCTACTTTTCAAAAATATGTCTCCAAAAGCATAAACAAGGTAAGTAGGATGGTTGCAGGAATGCAGAAATAATAGATAAATGGTCACCTAAGGATGTTATTGTTTGTCTTGGGCAAATCGTATTTAAACGTGACTTATACTTTATTCCTCTATGATACTCTTCATGTACAAGATCTTACAACTACCGATTCCTCTCATGATGATCTTTCATTACGACCAATCAGAATTTCAGTTAGAAATCTTTCATTATCACTAGTACGCAGAATAACACCGATTGGTCTTGGGTAACAAGTTGTCTGAAAGGATAACAATCCACATATACCTGTCTCCACATACTTTGCTACTACAACAAGTAGCTTGAGAGGATAACAATCTATATGTACCTGTCTCCACACACTTTGCTGTTACAACAAGTTGCTTGAGAAGATAACAATCTATATGTACCTGTCTCCACACACTTTGCTACTACAACAAGTAGCTTGAGAGGATAACAGTCTATATGTACCTGTCTCCACATACTTTGCTACTACAACAAGTTGCTTGAGAGGATAACAGTCTATAAGTACCTGTCTCCACACACTTTGCTACTACAACAAGTAGCTTGAGAGGATAACAATCCACATATACCTGTCTCCACACACTTTGCTACTACAACAAGTAGCTTGAGAGGATAACAGTCTATATGTACCTGTCTCCACACACTTTGCTACTACAAGTTGCTTGAGAGGATAACAGTCTATATGTACCTGTCTCCACACACTTTGCTACTACAACAAGTAGCTTGAGAGGATAACAATTTATATGTACCTGTCTCCACACACTTTGCTACTACAACAAGTAGCTTGAGAGGATAACAGTCTATATGTACCTGTCTCCACACACTTTGCTACTACAACAAGTTGCTTGAGAGGATAACAGTCTATATGTACCTGTCTCCACACACTTTGCTACTACAACAAGTTGCTTGAGAGGATAACAGTCTATATGTACCTGTCTCCACACACTTTGCTACTACAACAAGTTGCTTGAGAGGATAACAATCTATATGTACCTGTCTTCACACACTTTGCTACTACAACAAGTAGCTTGAGAGGATAACAGTCTATATGTACCTGTCTTCACACACTTTGCCACTACAACAAGTAGCTTGAGAGGATAACAATCCACATATACCTGTCTCCACATACTTTGCTACTACAACAAGTTGCTTGAGAGGATAACAATCCACATGTACCTGTCTCCACATACGTTGCTACTACAACAAGTTGCTTGAGAGGATAACAATCTATATGTACCTGTCTTCACACACTTTGCTACTACAACAAGTAGCTTGAGAGGATAACAGTCTATATGTACCTGTCTCCTCACACTTTGCTACTACAACAAGTTGCCTGAGAGGATAACAGTCTATATGTACCTGTCTTCACACACTTTGCCACTACAACAAGTTGCTTGAGAGGATAACAGTCTATATGTACCTGTCTCCACACACTTTGCTACTACAACAAGTTGCCTGAGAGGATAACAACCTATATGTAGCTGTCTCCACACACTTTGCTACTACAACAAGTTGCCTGAGAGGATAACAACCTATATGTACCTATCTCCACACACTTTGCTACTACAACAAGTTGCTTGAGAGGATAACAGTCTATATGTACCTGTCTTCACACACTTTGCTACTACAACAAGTTGCATGAGAGGATAACAGTCTATATGTACCTGTCTTCACACACTTTGCCACTACAACAAGTAGCTTGAGAGGATAACAATCCACATATACCTGTCTCCACATACTTTGCTACTACAACAAGTTGCTTGAGAGGATAACAATCTATATGTACCTGTCTCCACACACTTTGCTGTTACAACAAGTTGCTTGAGAGGATAACAATCTATATGTACCTGTCTCCACACACTTGCTACTATATCAAGTTGCTTGAGAGGATAACAGTCTATATATACCTGTCTCCACACACTTTGCTACTACAACAAGTTGCTTGAGAGGATTACAATCTATATGTACCTGTCTCCACACACTTTGCTGCTACAGCCTAAGACATTTTGAGATCGCTCATCTTCCTCGACATCGATGGGTAAACATAGTGGCTCCATATCTGTCAAGGATATAGGTAATGGTGGTTAAGAACAGTATCATCTATAAGATTTCTATATCTCTCTTACTTTTAATAATTCTAGTGGATATTTTCATTATCTGCAGTATTAGTATTACCACAGTTGACTTGTTGCCAAGAAAACTTGCTTCAGTGAATTTTGGTTAACTTCAGTAAATTTTGTCATATGGCATTCAGATTCATATCATCCACACTCATCAAATACAGTTTTACTGTAAGATCACATTCAAATAAACATTATTAATCTAAGGTGTAAAAATGACAAGTTTGTTTACAGATATTATGCTGGGCATTTTGTGATCGGCCAATCCCAGGTCAAAGAGCTTAATGGAATATTTATCCTATTAGACTAAGTACCAATGAATTTTGTATATGAAACCATGAGATAATGAGAATCTCTTGGTGATATTGTGTTTAAGAATATGTGCAGTGCACAATGTTTTTTATACCATTAATGGTATTTGGTTGGATTTTTTTTTGTTCTTTGTTATACAGTGCATCAAGACTGTTTAAGTTGTACCAGAGAACAACTTTTTGTTTTACCATAGAATGTAAGTGTAAGTGTTCGTGACTGAAGGTCAAGGGCAGGTTTGATCATGCACATTAGTGGTTCCCTCTTCTGGCTGATAGCAACACCTTGTGGTGACACCACCATCCACCTCCTGTCGTACAGCAAGCCTGTCTCACAAACTGTCCATGAAGACACCTAACGAAAGAGAAATGAAATGTATGCATTCTATGATATCACAATAAATTTTACTCAAATCTAGTACATGTATATACATGTATATATCATACAGGAATAGTTATTATGCTGTTTTACAGTTAAATCCAAAGTCCTATGTCATGTTAGATGTTGGTCCTTTAAAGATCTCTCACTTTGCTTGGTGTGGTCTGTTGCTTGAGTATAAATTTCTATGCAATGCATCAGGCAAATGTCGTCACCACATCAGGCAAATGTTGTCACCACATAAATGAAATGAGATTTGCATGATCTATAACAATAAATGAAAAACCCAGATCCTTTATAGACCTGAACCCAATTCATATAAAAGCAACTACATTATACAAGTGAGAATTAGAGACTACATTGAACTTTCTGTGATGAGTGAGGGTCAGAGGAGAAGTATACGCAAAACCTGTGTAGGGACCATTGACTAAAATCGCATTAGGCCTAATTATTGCCTGGGCACTAAAGTTGTATACTTATAATATATAAATAAAAACTACTAACAACACCTTTGATATAAAAGACTTACTTCAAAAACATGACTTTGGCCTGCTGCGAGACAGATGATGAAAGATGGGATATCACATATACTTGACTAGTCTGTGATGAGTATAACTAGAAACACATGTACAAGCATCTAGTTATGTGTCCTGAGGGTCGGCACTTACCCTAAATGCTCCACAAGATTTTACAGGATACAAACAGATTGCTGATAGTCTTCTTGTATCACCTTGACAACCAGCTTTCGTCCCTGTTTCCTCTTTTCTGATATTATGCTCTGCGTTAGCATCACACTGTATCACAGTGTTGTCCACATGTGCTGGGGAAGTCAGTGTTACAGTTTTGTGTACATCCTTTTCTAGTATTTGAATTTCTGTTGTCTCTTTTTTTGATAATTTCTCTGTCGGCATGTCATACAAATGACTAGTCTCACCTCGAGCAAACTTTGGCACATCTATTTTGTCTACGTCATTGTTTTGTAACACAGCATCACTCTCTGTATCACATAAGCTTTTGTCACTCTTATCAAGGTGTAATGGCCCTGTTTGATTAACCATAAAATGGGGACTGACTCTGACATCTTCTAGGAAGCAGTTAGCTATGAACATAAGGCAGTTCTGTGCATCACGTATGGTAGACATGTAGCCGAAGGAAATCCTAACTGACCCTGTGGGCTGACCGTCAATCAAGTCCTTGTCATCCCCGCATACATGACCAGACTGCAAAATCAAATTCTGTCATTTGGCTTTTTGTTTTATAATACAGAGTTATCTACCATTTGAGTTGGTATATGATATAGAATGACTGTGCTGGAAACCAATGCTACATAAACTGAGGCAAATATACATGGAATGAGGAGATAATAATGATGCCTCCACAGAAATTTTTAGACGTCACAATGTTTATGATGTCAGATTTCTACCAAAATGGGAAATAACTCTATATTAAGAAAATCATACATTAGTTTATATCTATTTGAAAGCACAATTATGTTAGTGTATTTTTATTCAGGAGTATTTTCCTACATGGAAATGAGATTTCCTTAAAGCACTCGCATTGAAATAGAAAATGAACTCTACATGAATATGTTTTTACCCATGCAACATAATGTATTTGATGTTTCACAGAATAAGAAAAACCTTTCTGACAAAATTATTTCATGGTATATGCAAGAGTTGCCTTTCTTACTATAAATTTCTAAATACTTCCTTTGTATGTTGGAATTATCTTTCTTTACTTACGTTACCGCCTTACCTGTAGATGGTATTTTATTTGCTTGGATGTTAATCTCAGGTATTTTTGACAAGCTCCAATGTTACAGAAGCAACCAGTTCTCAGATGGACCTTGTATAATTGTGCTAGTTTATCTACCTGAAAATATTCAGAGTATGATCTCAAAGAAATGATTTATAAATCAGGGGCGTAGCTAGAAATATTCAATGTGCACGCAAAGAAAAGCTTCTCACGAGGCGCGCGCAGCTCTGAGAGAGGTAAGGGATTAGCCTCTCTTGCAAGTGAGGGTTCGAGGGTTCCCCCCGAGAAAATTTTGTAAAATTCAATGCAAAGTCGTGCTTTCTGGACTACATCTTGATAACATTAAAACTATTTTTGTCATAAGAAGTGACGTTTAATATTGAAAAGTATATGTCGAACACAAAAGTTGAACTTGAATCTACCTCTTAACATTAAAGTCTTTTTGATTTTGAGAAAGTTGAAGATTATTGTTTTCACAAATTGATTTGACACTTACGAGTTGTCATATGATATGGATGTCTTTGAGTCACATTTTAATTTTTTTTGTTCCTGTGATGTGCACGCCATGGCGTGCTGGCGTATAGGCAGCTACGTCCCTGTAAATTGGTTTGCGATTTTCCATCCCGATAACAAGTTATTGAAGTACCGATACATGTACATGCAAGGTATATGAAATTTCTATTTCGCTGAGATTTAACATTGAGTTGGTTAGTATTAGATATAATGGAGCAAAGAAGCAAGAAAATTCTGTGTATTAGGAAATGTTTGTACTGGCGTTATGTCAGCTGACCTCGCAGCCTTTTGTATAAATACCTAATAAAGCTTTCTTTATAAAAAACACATCAAATAATTGTTACAGACTTCTCTCCCCTCAACATAGAAAATCTGCCAGTGTGGATTCGTTGAGCAGTCACTACTTGGATAAACATAAATATAAAAGTACCTCTGCAAAACCAATGAACTCTCCATTTGCTCTTTTCAAATTGAAATTAATAATTGCTCCTTGGATATTTTTGTCTTCAAATCCAGTGTCACAATATATGACGGCAAGTTCCTGTCCATTCCCATGCCGTAGGCTTCGGAGACAGCGAAAAAAGTAATTAGCTATGGCGAACGTATGGTCAGATATCGACCTCATCCCCCCTGTCAACAAAAGAAAGAAAAAATATTTGTGCTATATATATCGTGAGATGATCAGCCCATTTTGTCAATTAGTTTGTCTGGCACACGGTCATTGCTTTGGAGTGTTCATGACAGACCTCTCTGGACTGTCGGAGAGGATTATGCTAAGATGCTTTAGTGTCATGACGCCGAGGGTCACGAAATACATCGACACGTACCATATCCTCCCTGCTTCGGAGGGGTCCGTTGTATAACTAAAACAATCCCTTCATGCACCGGACAGGTGCCGCCAAAATATAGGTGAAATGAATAAATCTCGGTAAGCCGTGACCAAAAAAAAAAAATTTATAATGATGATGATGATGATGATGATGATGATGATAATAATAATAATAATAATAATAATAATAATAATAATAATAATAATAATAATAATAAAGCAATTTGTCAAATCCTTTTGCGATTGATTGATTGTTTGTAGGCGGGTCAATGAGCTTTCCGAGTGTGGGGACTTTTTACAACATTTTTTTTATGAAGTTATTCACGTGAGAAGTTTTCACTGGATTAAATCAAGGATATTGATAAAATATTTTACGGAATGGCTAAAATGTTTAGTACACGTTTATGACAGGGATTTACAGCCCAATTTAATCCTAACCCCCTTCCTGGCCCCATATAACATCTCCTAGATCTGCCAACAGAGAAACAGAGGAAAGCAAGAAAACCCATAGATACTCCTATCTGCGCATGGTACAGGTCGAATATGAAAAAAGGAAAATTAACAACAAGTTCTAGCCTATATGTGGCACCTAAAGTCAATTCAGCCTGAAGGTCAAGGTCATAATTTAAGGTGGAGCATGCCCAGAATATGGATCTTGCTAAAGAATTCCATCAGCTACAAAGGCGCCATCGCCATTTTCAAAATCGACTTGCGCCTGCCAATCAAACTTCAATTAGTCTCCCACTGGTATCCTCTTCTACATCAGTATGTTCAATGCCAGTGTCTATTTATAGACGTAATTGATTAAACTTTACAATACCTGACATTTATTTGAGTTTTCATTGTGAATTTCGATAATTACCTCCTAGTTTCTCAAGAGCTTCAAAACCATGCCGGATAGCTAGTATTTCCAAGAAAGGAATTGTGCCATCTTCAAATCTGTAAATAAAAATTTTCCGATAATGGTGAGATGAACGTTATCACGACTAAGTGTAAAGTGTTAATTTCTTCTTAGTAATTAGCCCCTCCTAACAAAACTAAAATGTACATGTATATCAAAGACTTTCAAGAAAAAGAAGAATAAATAGAAGAAAAAGAAGAAGAAGAAGAAGAAGAAGAGAGAGAGAGAGAAGGGGGTGTATGTGCATGTGGGAGCGTGTAGGGGTGGTGAGGGTGGTGTTATTTCGCACTAAAACTCAAATGCCGGTATGTGCAAGCCGGCAACATGGCAATTTTTGAGTGTAATTGAATAGTACAATCACAGTCCGAAAGATTCCATAATAGGGGGAATCACATTACTACGGTAAGCGATTACTAGTAATTCTATTATTTTCCATTCATTCGGAAGAGACAATGATGTTATTGGCCGTGTGTGATCGGATATGTCTGGATTATATATTTCGTAACTTGATAGGGATACAGCCACTCAAGCTAGCTGTAAAACGAAAGTATCAGCTCCAGGACAAATTTACTAGCCTTACAGAGATGATGTTATGTAATCAAATATGCAACATGTTTTCTTGAAAGCATTTGGTTTTTAGCTGTAGAACATTATGACATCTGGCAACAGAGTATGCAAAACGTGTCCGTAAGTCTTATGTCGCTAATGGTTCATAACGTGATCAGAGCTAGAATCCACAGAACGGTATACGCCTAGATTTATATTAAGTCGGTCGTTAAGTTCTGGCTAGAATACGGATATTATAGTCGTGTCTGTATGTATGATAACTGGATACAAGAACAAGTTTGGAGAAGAATTTACAAATAATGGTGAAAATAATTATGTATAATTAAGAATTCCCCAGAGACGTAAGCTATTTGCAACATCACCCAAATCTACGTGTACATTTTGTGAAAATCGGCTTTGGTGATCATAAGTTTAATTAGCCAATCTTACTAAAAAGAACGGATAATAAAATGGTGTGTGCCGTCCACAGGCATTTGTTTTTACACCATCGGGTTTACTTATGTATAATACCTATTTAATATTAAAATGTCATCCACACTGCTATTCGCATTTGTCGGGTTTTTTTGCGATACTCTGTTTTACAATGCCAACCTCCCCCCACCCCACCTTCCAAAGGAAAAAAGACCCCCAAAAACCCAACAAACAAACAAAAACAAAACAAAACAAAACACACACATATTAAAGACAGCTGATTCCTTTGTTTTCATCGTTTACAATGGATTCCAAAAAGAACCGCAAAATTTGCGTCACATTTTTCGGGTTCAGTGTGAGCCGTGGAAGTTGACCAGTTGATGATCTGATTACATTTGTCTTTTCATGAAAATTTTCGATTACGGAAATGGCTAAATAGTTACGATTAACTTCTGGAATAAACATCGTCAAATGCATATCATTCTCAATCGCTTTATTTTCACGAACTTTACGACGAAGATTCATACGCCAACATAATTATATCACCCGCAACAAGCTATTGGATTAGGTATAAGCTATTAAAATGTGATAAGTGAAAGACTTTATTGCAAAACATAAAGCCGCGAATTAGCCCTTCCAACGGATAAAGAATGAACGACTTATTGCGAAAATATAACATCGCAAATGAACCCTTCGATTAAGTATACAGATGTAACCATGTAACGACTTTATCGCAAAACTATAACATCGCAAATAAGAACTTCGATTAGGTATATATAGATGTAATCATGAAATGACTTTATCACAAAACCATAGCGCCGCCGCAAATAAACTCTTAGGTTTTAGGTGTGCCTCGTTCTCACGAAATACTTTATACCGAATATATATGACCATGAATAAGTTTCGGATTTCTCAGAATTTTATAGCTGCAAATAAAATCAGTTAACAGTAGAAGAGAAATTCGTCTTGAAGCCTTTTAAGAACATTAGTCATGGCGAATGTACGTAAAATTTGACTTAAAATCAGTCTCGTGTCAGATTAATCTTGGTTCATTTCCTAGATGTTCATGACAAAGATGCTCGGCAGAAACACGGAGTGGCATATATATATGGTTGGTTTCGTTCAGTCAAACGCAAAATGTTACTGAAAGTAACAAAAACAATAAATAAAACAAAAATGGCTTTAGACTAAGGATTCATATTACATACCGGTACATATATCTCTGGAATTCTGAAGCGTCCTATATTTTTTTTCCATGTAAATCATTTACTTTATGTCCTTAGTTCTTGAGAATATGAGCGCTTTAGATTACGCTCCGTGCTGAAATCAACAGTAGTGGGCGCGAATCCAGGTAAGAGCAAGTCGTAAGGTAAGTCCATGTACCTGTCGCAGTAAGGTTAGGGTTAGCTTATGTACTTGTCAAAAGAAGACTAAGTTTCTGTCCAAGTATATGTATACACCTGCTGAAGTAAATTTGTGTAGCTGTCGAAGTTTGTCTACATCTGTGTACCTGTCAAAATAACTTTATGTACCTGTCGAAGTAAATTAAGGTACCTGTCGAAGTAAATTTATGCACTTGTATATTATTGAAGTAAGTCTACATGTATGTACCTGCCGAAGTCAGTGTATCTACTCGTCGAAGTAAATTTATGTACCTGTCGAAGCATGTCTACATGTATGTACCTGTCGAAATAAGTGTACATTACATGTATCTGTTTAAGGTGTTAGGTTAGCTAAAGTACAATGATCTCTTCAATTACTTAACACTGGTTTTTACCCTATGTAATTCACTTTTATCAAACTTCACTATCAATATTGCATGCCAACCTCCAATCCGAGTCGTGTTGCCATAACAACAATAAAGGTGATTGTACTGCTCTGTCGGTCATCTGTATGTCGTTTTGTCACCGGAAACTGGGGACAATTTTCTCAGGCATCAATCACCCAATCTCAATCTGGGCGGCGAGTAAAGAGAAACCGTTGCCTTGAAACGAAAATAACAGGATGCCGAAGTTTGTGTTCTAATCAATACAGACGGAAGACTTTCAGGAAATAGCCTCTATTTAACTATTGATTTCTCAATTATTTCTCCCAACTTGAGCTATTTTGCTTTGAGTCGCATTTCAACAAGAGACCTTTAATACGAATAAAACATGAGAAATTCTTTTAAGAATTCGCGAGAAAACGGAAACATGTTTACTCTTGTGATTTAGACTATGCTTGTCTCTATCCCCAAGATGTGGCACGTACTCCTAGGAAAAATTATATGTCATACTCTGTTAATCACAATGCGCAAACATGATCAAAATTAATGATAAAATAAATATAAATAATATAAAACAAAAATGCCCTGCCGGATCTAAGCAAAAACAAAGAGGAACACCCCCTCGTGTGACCTAGACTTACATGCAGGACACTTAATCTCGTAGATCGACAGGGTTCATGGAACGAAGTATATGTTAAGTGCACAAAGTCTGAAAAACCAACGTGGTAAAACCCGCTTTCTAAAGTGTTCATAAAATAAACCGGATGAACGCACGACGTCATGGATAATCGACACGACATCTTTACTATATCCCGTAGGCAGTAAGTTTCGCCAAGAGTTACTAAATTTAATTAAACGCAAAAGAACGAACTGACGGAAAGACGATTATAAAGACAAAAAACCCTGTAATTACGTTCTTTATACTGATTTGTTGTACATGCAATCAGTAAAATTCTACATATATAGCGAGTCACTAAATTCAAATTATTCTCTACCAAACTTTTACCGCCAAAATTTCAGCAGCAGGACACTGACCGATATGCAAAGCAAATATTGGTCGGTAAGTAATACGTCGGCTCCAGCAACTCTACAATCATATTGTATTATGGAATCAGAGATTTACCGACTTTTCAAACACAGAGGCGATTTCTACTGGAGTCGGCGAATAACTCCGGCCTACCTCGGTCAGCAGCGTGCCAGAGGACCAGGGTTCGAGTCCCATCAGTGGCAAGCAAAGACCCCCCCCATAAAGGAGAAGTCCCTATCCGTCATGATACAAAAGTTCTGGCCAAGGTTAAAGTTGACAACAGACAAACAGATAGACAAACAGGAGTAAAATGGTTATCGACCTAGATGATATCAAAAAGGGCTTCATTATTTGAGTACGCATTTTAAATATGAACTCTCTATCTCCATCTCTCACGTTTCAAAAGTTATGACCAAGGTTAAAGTTGTCAGACAGACAGACAGACAGACAAACAAACAAACAGGCAGACGGACAAACAAACAAACAGACAGGATAAAAACAATATGATCCCGATTTATCAATCCAGGGGCATAAAAAACCAAAAACCAATAACACCCCCAAACCTCCTAAACAATTCTGCCAGATGTGAACTCAGATTGCCGATATTGCTTTAAAGACATGCGCTTTCTACACCACACCTTAATACGACTGTGTGACTGCTTGATTCACGTGACTAGTTGGAGCAGGTCTGACTGTACACTGCGGGGAAAAACTTCGTTATACCTTACTTTTTGCGAATAGAAGGCGCAGGTCAAGAGAATATTTGCCAAATATTGAATGACCTTTCATTTTCCCTTTCTCTCAATTTTTTGGCATCCTTGTTCACAGTTTTTACATCGATTATTATAGACACACCTCTTTTCAAATGTCTGAGGACAACGATTTGATTATGAAAGAGCTGACAGTTTTATGGGAAATTGCTTCAGATGGGTGCGTTGTAAAGAAGCAAATTTCTACCTCTGCAATGTGATGCATCTGTGAGATGCCGTCATCATATACGTGAAATAATGGTGGAGTGACGTCAAATAAAAAATAATCAACACTTAGCTACATGTGCAAATCGTTTAACGAACCCAATCATCTCGATGAGGTTTACATAGAAATGTACTTTCCCTTCTCACGACACATTATCACAGGTAGATATAAAGAGAATAACATGACATCAATCTGCAAGAAAATTCATATTTTGTCCCACACTTGTTTGAAGATAATGACCTGACGAATCCCAGACCCCAAACCTCTCAGAATCAAATGGTCGTTTCTGGCTAAACATCAATGTTTTTTTTACCTCTTGCCTGCATAGAAAACAGCAGCAGGCAGGGTAATTAATTTTAGTGTCTGAAAAAGTGAAGAGAAAAACTACGTATTTTTCTTGAAAACCTCTACTTCGAAATAAATGGACATAAGAGATTAACTGTTGCTACCATACTGACAACATGCTTCAGTTTTAAAAGAGAAAGTAGTAAGTTGCGTCATCGTGTTTCTTACTTTCTCTTTCAATGTCACTGTGGTAGTCCGAAGGTAAATACACTTTGATTTGAATTCCTCTTATACAGAGAATCGATGTGAATCGAAAAATAATCGATTTTTTGATAGAATATTACACAAATTTCACTTTGTCATTCACTGTTTTACGTCCAAATCATAATGCATTTACATTATCAGAACGTTCGATAAAGGACTCGTAACGACCTTATTTAGATATCTTTAAGCTGAAGTTTCCCACGATTTCTAGTTTTTTGGACTATGGTAAATTTCAGATCAAATGAAATAGGAAAAGATTCGGTGATATAATGTTAAACATTACTTTTAAAATACAGGTCTTATATAAACTTTCTGATATGAAGATATTGTAGTTTAGATATAATCAGGTGAAAGAAAGAGCGGTTTATGAGTAATGGGTGATAAATGATTTTTTTTTAAAGTTCCCATCGATTCTTTCTGTAAGAGAAATTCAGATCCAAGTCTTATGCTTAGATTTGACATTTTGGACTAGAATTGTGGGTAACAGATGACGATAGTTTTTTTTTCGGATGTAAGGATGCATGAATATCACTGGCTTTTTTTCTTTATTTTTCAGGATTCCTTATATTGAAAAATGATTTCAAGAGACCAAAAAGGGACACAAAGTTAATTTGTGCTAAAAGATTTCATAAAAAGCAATAAAACCTTGGCAGTATTTTCACATTATTTGTACCAAAGATTCTAACCTACCTTGGCAGTATTTTCACATTATTTGTTACAAACATTATTTGCTTGGTATTGATGAATATCTAAATAATTCTAATTATTTCCGATTTAGAATCCCTCAGGCACAACATACACAGTAAGATTTTTTTTGTTGAGGAGCAAGGCAAGGAGGGGGGGGGGGGGTTGTTTTTGCTTGACAGCGATGACACACGAACCAAGTACCCTGCCAACTGAAATAGACCGGAGTTACTCGCCGATTCCACTAGATGTCGCCTCTATGATTGAAAGATCGGTAACTTTTTGATTCCATAATAATCAATGTTAGCATAGCCGATAAAAATTTGAAGAATACACGAATGGTATTGTCACAATATATGTACAATTCCTGAAACGTAGACAAAGAAAAGTATGCATGAACCGGAAAGATTTTTCTGTACGCCCTATAAATAGCTTGTAATTTTCTATGCAATAATTGCGAAGACATAATTGCGAAATACCATCACACCATTCTATAGAAATTCCGGGAAAATGCAACTAGAATGAACGTTAATTCACGTGCGTCTACAAGAGCTTCGCAAATTATCATTTAATACCCCTTTCAAGCTCAAAACGAGGCAAGCTAACACGTAATTACGCGGGAAATCAGATTAACCCCTTTTCATTAGACTTTACAGCGCCGTGTAGCGAGCGTTATTTCCTGTAATTATATTACTATGACTTCTTTACGAAAATCCTGACACTTATAAAATTGGTCCATTCCTAAAGCGCCATCTTCAAGCCATAAGTTAGGGGCGAAGCCTTATATTCTAATTGGGAGAACGGTAGCAGCGTTCAGATTTATGGAGAATTACAAGAGCTTTTCAGTCCTCTGGAATTTTATGGAATCGTAGAGACCTGAATCGATGCGTGTCTTCCGAGAAAGAGTAGGTAGTGTAGTCACGTACTGCTTGCTCAATAAATGCAGGAAAATTTCTACTGGTACATTCAACTGTTGTGAAAATGTAAACAGATTTTTTTTTTCAAAAATATCTTTAGTACATAAATATGAAATAAATAAAATCACGAATAAAAGAAAGTAATAAGATATAAATGTAATGGGATGCCACTTTTCATTGCCCTTCCCCTAAACAAACCTCCAATAAAATAGTAACTACTGTGACCATGAAAATGGGCATGACCTTGTGTCATGGTTATGCAGAATCCCTAAATAAACTTTCTCCTCCAATTAGATAATTACTACTGTGACCTTGAGAATGGGCATGACCTTGGACCATAGTTATGCAGAAATCATTAAGTCATGATATCGGACTAAGAATTATCCATTTATAAACGGCAGAGATATAGCCCTGGGATCGAAGACCTTGGTTCAAGGTCGTGACACATCATACGGTCAAATGTATTTGTGTGCAGTTTGATCAAGCCAAGACACAAAAACTGGATAAACGGACAGCAGCATGATCATTATCAGCGCCCATCTGAGGTGGGACACTAAAATAAATAAATAAATAAATAAATAGATAACAAATATATAAACAGATATGAAATAAAATAACATTAACAAAATAAAACAAAATAAAAGAAATAAAAATCAAATTAAAGAACAATCAAATAGATCTTCTTTATACTACTACAGATGTCGATGAATGTAAAAAGTCAATTGTCAACGGAATTTAGCCATGGTATTATAATTCTAGTGTGTGTGAGCAAGCCGGTTTCAGTTTTTCCCCGGGAAAATTAACTATTTCAATTCATCTTTAATTGAATAACATAAATTGAAAGAAACGCATGCAGAAGATGTCCCGAGAATTTAGAGTCGTTGGGGATGCACAAATAACCGGCAATTCTAAGAAATGATTGATTTCGTTACGGGTTACACGACGCTTTTGAGAAATACTTCTGTGACATCGTGACTAGGAAGTAGAACAATACCAGTTTCTCAAACCGAGTGACACATTCTGGATATCGAATCTTGAACTGCTACACCGCTGATCGAGCACGTAATCTCTCCATATATACAATACAGTCAGACTTGTTTTAAGTGGAAAACACAGGGGCGGCGGAAAAGTGGTCATTTCTGACAGGTGACTTCCGAAAACAGGTTGATTAAGTACAAACAGTAAGGTGAAAAGAACAGGGAAAGTTGACTGCTTAAGACAGGTGACTGCTCAATAAGGTGTTCTTTAAAGCAGCTTTGAATGTACGAAAATGTGTACTTCAAGTTTTTAAAGAAATATCAACATAAGTTAGTTTATAATCAACTTACATTTTACATACACACGTATAACGTTAACTACTATTTATAATATAATTACCTGTTCATTCATTCTAACTACTGATGCTATGTCGCCATCATTACAAAATTTGTGTGTATATATATATATATATATTGTAAGGAAAGGGCTCAAATAATGTTATAACTTTTGCCCAATCCTATTTCACTTTATGAAATAAAATATTCAAATCCAAAGATGAAATGTAGTTCAATAAGATATCGGTCGAACGTCATACAACTTACGGATTTATAGGTTATCTTAGTGATCTCAGACTAAGCTATCAATAACCTAACAGCAACATAGATATGAAATGTACCGGTATCCAGTGAATATAGGTAAACACAATAGTACTTGTTGTTATGTTTGTTTTAACAATTTCTTGTTTCAAGTCAAGTTAAGAGTGTTTCACCTAGGCATCGTCTATTGGATATTCTGTACGACGGGTGGGGGATGGGGGGGGGGGGGGGATGGGTAAAATAAAAATCAATCTTGCGTTGAATTTGACCAAAAAGGAATTTTGTCTAGTGACACTGTTAAAAAAAGACAACACAGTTCGCCGATGGCAACTAACTTTAAAAAGCTAAATTGTGTTGTAATAAAGAAAAAAGAGGAGTTACTGGCTCCGTTATGTGGCAGAAGTCACCAGAAGGAGTGAATATAAATAATATACTAGCACATATAACACATTACAAAAATATTTGATTGTAGTGCAATTACGATATCGACTTCGGACGATCATTTAATTTGACAAAAGCCAAACAAATGGTGTGGTTAACCTGTTTACGGGCCATACCTTCCCACTCACCGTAACAGCAGAACAATCAAAAGACGTACATTTAAAAATTTATAAATAATCAAGGTTAATCTTCAAATTCAAGGTTAAAATGTAAAAAAAAATGATACCTAATGAAAGGTCTTCTCACAAAGAATACACACCATTAAGATCAAAAACTTTAGTACCCAATGAAAGGTCTTGTTACAAGAAATACACACCATTAAGGTCAAAACCTTTAGTACCCAATGAAAGGTCTTGGTACAAGGGATACGCACCATTAAGGTCAAAACCTTTAGTACCCAATGAAAGTTCTTGGTACAAGGAATACACATGTGGCATATTAAAACCCTGTCTCTAATGCTTCTATAATTATGATCCAGGTTAAAGTTTTTGTCTATGGAAGACGACGACGTCGAGGGTACGACAATGACCCTCCGGACATTCGTCCCAGTGAGCTAATAATCTGTATCCAATTGTGTCATCTAAACTCATACTTGGGAATAAATAAGGTGTTAAAACATAGTTTTCCTTGGTGAGCAAATCTCGCCGGAATTATACATAGCACAACATTTTATGTTATTATGAACTTTTGTTCTCCATCAGCTCAATCATGGACAAAGCTATCATACTTGTTACTTGAGTACTGAAATATTTGTACTGGATATTTCATGGGGGCAGAGAAGGGTTAGCCTTCTCCCCCTCGCACCCTTCACGCAACTCCTACACACCGCCCCTACCGCTCCTTGTCTCCCCTACCCTTCCCTCCCTAAGTAACCCTCTCTCTTTCATTATGAAAAATATACTGTCCTAGGCCCATAGCGCCGTCTTGTATATTTTCATAGTGAACTGTTTAAGGTATATATTGTAGCGGTACTTAAAACATTGTCCATTAATATTACTGTGTCACTGTTCAATTTTCTAACATACCAGTATCGGACAGCTGCGGTCAGACGTGGGACACTGGTGTGAACGCATTTTTGGACTGGGAGAACAAAGGTACAACATCTCAACAATGTTTAAGCCGTTTTCTTTCCTCTCAGTATGTTTTGGTGACACCGCCCTTGCTTGAACCGGATGTCTACATTGAATTTTAGGGTACCTATGGATCTTTTTGCAATGGGAGTTGTGTGCCAGCAGAATACTGCTGTATTCATATTAGATTTATAAAGTGGTGAATAAAGCAGAACAGACGATGTTTCTTTTCAAATTTATGTTAATGTACAGCAATGTTTTATTAGTGAAAAAATATATTGCCCTTACTTAGAAAATCCCATGTCCCAAGGTTGCGGGATTAATACTCTGGCCGAGATGAAGACCCATGCCATCTCCAATGTATCAAATGGACGGTGCCTTTCACGGTATCTGTCAAATGCATTGATCACTTTAAACCTATGAAACGGGCCTATCCAAAGCAGTGAGGGATCTGCCGTATGCTATGTCTGCCGCGACAAGGGGCCTCGGGTCATCAGAAAGACAGGGACACTAATAAGCCTCTGTCAAGACTCGAACCTGGTACCCCTCGGTCACGACTATGGGCATCACGACGACTGAGCCAAACTGAAGAGATTATCTTCCTTTAACTGCTGAGGGTTTGGTGTTATTTGAGCTCATTAGTTGCACCAGTTTTAAATTGCGACTTGTACATCTCTTTCTCTGCAATACTCTAGTCTTGAATGGACATGGAGAGATCGTAGAGGAACGAAAGTACAAGCAGCGTTTTAATATGATATAAGGATCGTAAAACTACGATTTGATAATTTTTTATCTAAATAAGTAAAACTGGAACTTTGCAAAACGAGCACGTGTCGCCAGTGACGATAGCTAAATCACAAGTGCGACAGATATACTGGCACATGACTGACAAGTGATCCTTTTTTTAAAATGTGGATATTTTTGAAGTACCATTTCATCTGGTAGATACAAGAACGAATGGATCCTTGACGGAGACCACTGAAATTTTCAGAACAGGATTTCATCCAAGGTTCCCAGATATTTATGGTGGAATAGAGGTAATGTAATGAATGGGTTGTACGTTAATTATAATACCTGTCTGACACGCTAGTTCTGAACTTGGTAAACATATCCGTCGCAGAGCTCGCCATCACTGTCCCTCCGCCAAAATAATTTTTCTGGAGTAGATGTTCTACATCTTTCCTAACCAGCAGGCATCCTGTTAATAGAAATATAAAATGCCAAGGTAACAAATGTTATGTAATTGTGACACAACAACGTAACGCAGTTGACACTCATATACTTCTTTATTTGAAACTGTAAGAGTAGACGATACTAGATTTCATTTTATGACTGCTCTACGTCGAGTACCTTGTTGGCATTTTCTATGTATGGAGCTTTATTCAGTGGATGTAAATATGTGTCGTTTTAATTAAATAGAAAATGGTGGGTACGAAAACCGGACAAATGCGAAAATTGATTTTGTAAATCAATTAACAATTGTATGTCATTTCTACCCTGTACTCAAACACTTCCGTGTAGTTCAGTTACATATTCACATTCAGATCTCCAGATAAGGCGTGTAAATCAGTAAAATAGTTATTGAATTTTGTTTTAAAACATCGTTTATGAGTGTTTTAAATACATGTACGGTACTACATATCATCTCTCAAAGTAATTTCTGTCAATAAAACAAATCTGAAAACAGTTTTTAAAGACATCTTTACTCACGCGCATCCAAATTAGATTGTATTTTTAATAAAACTTTGTCGAAAATTGAGGACAGTTTAGCAAGAAAAAAAGTTAAAATCGATTTCACGAACATATAAATGGACTGATAGATTCCAACGTACCGATGCTTGTGGGAAATCCCATCATTTTGTAAAAGGAGAGGGTGACGAAGTCTGGTTTGTAGACGCTTAAATCTAGAACAGACGTACTGACGTAAGCAGCTGCGTCTAAAACACTGAACCATCGTCCCGGGAACCGATACTGAAACGCAAATTCCGAATTCCTTAGTTGTTGTATCCATTCCAAAGGATATTTTCGACCAGAAAAATTTGACTGCGCCGGAAAAGCAAATAAGGAGTTACCTCCACCTTCGTAATCGGACTGTCGGTAGATGACGCTGCTATCGACGTCGTCTTTGGAAAATATATCATCTTTGTCAACACATAAAATGGCACCAAGTCTGTTCTTCATAGCGCCTCGCATTCCCTGAACTGACGTGTGATTGTCCAATAAATAGCAGAAGCAACCCAGGGGACGTTTCGTACCACCATAATCTGGACGGGGTGGTGAAACGTTCTCATTACATGTAGTGTCTATTGTATTAAACTCAAACCGTGTATGACTTAGAGTCGATGGATCTTTACTCTTCCTACTCGGCCCCAGACCGTCGTCCGAGTCACCTTTGATGATGTTCAGATGTTGACTGATGGACACGTCATTTCCGTAAGATTCTTCTGATGTGTTTGTTGTAAAGTGCTCTGCGACTAGTTTCAAGGCTCCGGTACAATTTGGTGTAAATATAACGCTATACTCATCCTGATCGACGTTAAAGTGACGAAGTACTCTGAAAGAAATGAAAATATATAATGTATTTGAGAAATTAACGTAACAATTACAACGACAATAACAACGAAAATATCGAATTTTCTCTGTGCACAATGTTTGCATAACAAATTGTTTTACGTCACTCCAAGATCAATGCATTATATATATGGTGATACGATGGCGGCACCTGTCGGGGGTATGACTATAATTCGGCCCTATGCATTAAAGCTGTGAGTATCTGCTACGTGCCTACGTGATTCAAGAATTCAGTTGATACTGTCTCATCTGAATGATCGATAGGGGAGCACGTTGATGAATCACTTCAGGACATTTTAAAGCGACAGCCGGGATCGAACCCTGGATGTGAGTTAACAAATCCAGTGCGATCCCAATGGACACCCCTTCATCATCCAACAATAGAATACTTTGATTATAGTCATGTCTAGTCACAATGGTGCAGCTCAATTTAATCAAACGTGGGCGCAGTACATTGGAAGATGACCAAAGGTCGAGTGTGCCTGCAGGTGTCATCCCTCAAGAAACGTTAACTTTTGTGGAGACCAGCTCCAAATGAATTATTGGCAAAATGAGGAAGATGAGGTAGTTAGGGAGTGTGGAATATATTATCATGACAATCGTTAAACACTTAGGATGTTTAAAGTATGCGCAAGATGGGTAATATAATAATGTTCTAGATCGTTTCTAAGGTCTTCCGTCAAATAAAGTTTCCTTTGCTTTTATACTGATAACCCTGAGAGTTTCCATTCACGTTTAGGGATTGATGTTGAAACATGGCTTCATTAATGGTTTCCAGAAAACAAAAAGGGTAAGTGCAATGGAAGCACCTCGGCTCATCCCCGCAAACGATATTCAGAAAAACATGATGATTGTTCTTCGGGAGTCTAGAGGTGTATTGTTAAATGTTTATTAACCTACTGCAAGTCCTATCACCGGGGTTTGGTATGCAGATCTAATGAAGCAACTGAAAACAATTTCATAGAAACTAGCAAACACTTAAATGAGAGATTAGAGATGTTCCCCGCTACACGGTAATAGACAGGTTTCACTGAATTTAAATTGGAGTTACCTCCCGGGCAGATAGATGGATCTGCGAATCAATGTACGAGGCTACCTCCGGAAAGCGGCATATTAACTTATCTTCTACTATTTTTCCTTCAATTATCTGAAAATACTTTTATTTCTACTACTAAGGGCAATAACCCTGAATACTGAAACAATTGAAGCGAGCATTGAACATTCACATGTACTATATATTTTGGTTTGTAAAAAGAGCTATAACAAATAAAACTACATGTATTTACTTTATCTGTTCCTTTTTAATATCTGGAAATACTTGCTGAATAGATGGACAGACAGTCGCTCAGACAGACGAATGGACATGTGAACCACTATACACGGTACACCCCCGGTATATAAACAGGAGCTGTCAGAAGACAACATAGCACGCAAGTGCAGGTCATAATCATCTCGGGTACATTAAAAGCAAAGATTTATAAGTCTGTAATGTGTTTTGAAAGTGTCAAAGTTCAAAGTCAAGGTCGCGAGGTCAGAAGAGATGACTCAGAAAGATAGTTTTTGTCATAGGATACTTACACATGAAATATCAAAGCCCTATCTCTAACAGTTAAAATACAGAATATAGTTTTTGAAAAGTAAGTCAACATCCAAGGTCAAAAGTAATGACATCAAATGAAAATTCTTGCCATAAGTGAGTCTGAATGTGAAATATCAAAGCCTTATCTCTAATGGATAAAAAGATAGAGCCAACTTGAAGTGTTTGAAAAGTAGGTGAAGGTCTAAGACCAAGGTCACGAGCTAAAAAGTGCTGGCAAAAAAATGAACATTTTGGGCATAAAAATCTACATGTGAAATATCAAAATACAAAGATAACGATTCAAAATATACAGCCTAGGTTAGGTAAAAGTTTTTGAAAAGTGAGCTAAAATCCAAGGTCAAGGTCACAAAGTCAAAATACATCGTAATAATGAAAGTTCTGGTCATAAGGAATCAACATATGAAATATCTATCTATCTATCTATCTATCTATCGTTCTTTCTTTCTTTCTTTCTTGCTATATGAGGTAAAAGTGAACTGATCAAACCAGCCATAGATAAATTGAATTTATCAATGAATCAACATGTAGAGACCATATTGACCTAAAGAATTCTGTGGTTTGTTCATCACCTAAATCTTAAATCAAATTACCATTACGGGAGTTTTATTTCCGGATCCCCTCAAACCTACATATTGAACGGAACAGTTGATAGCTTGATAGCGTAGGTGATACTCCATCCCCCCTTTCCTGTCTAAAAATACAGGAACCATACCCGTATCATATCGTTATAGATAAAGTTGATGATGGAATGCCAGTTGCGGATTTAGAGGAGATTAGGGGCTCTTTTTCACCCATATTTATCAGATACACATATTTGACACAAATATTTTTCGCATTTTCCCCTTCAAATTCTTGTGGAAGAATCGAGCCACAGAATGAGATACGAATTGACCTACCTGTACCGGATATGGTCAGTGGCATCCGTGGACAATGAACTGCTTGGACTTCGACTGTGAGGATTCCCATATAGGTTACCTAGCAACTCTTTGTTATATGCCTCGATCTGACTTTTAGCAAAAAGAGTTGCTCCCACATGTTCCACGTATGTCACATCTGAAGAGATACACAATTTATATATTTATACAAGTATATGTATATGACATGTACATGTATTACAGATGAAGAAAGAATATCAATTCAAGACTTTATTTTCTACTAGTCTAATCACTACGTATTATGTTATATATATATAAAAAACGCCAAAACAAACCCCCCCAAAACAAAACAAAAAACCCAGAATACAAACCAACAACAAAACACGGATACATTTATGTTTTATGCTTCAATTCTTGTGAACTAAGTTTTTGCACTTTGTCATAAAGAAACCAAGTTTTGTTCTAAAGGTCAATCTAACAACATTGATCAGGAAAGTAAAAGTTCCCATTAATAAAGAAAATCATTCTGGGATACTTTCTAGTTGAAGACTCTTCGTTTGTAAACCTTAATCACATAGGGACGCCCCAGTTTTTTTACCTTGATAAAATTTTACCACAAATTTGAACTCACTTGAATTTTTATGGATTTATATTTAATAAATGACGTTGGACTAGGACAATTAACTTGTAGGATATATCTGAATAACTCTGCTGTACAGTGACATACGTTTCTGTCCGGAGAGATACGTTTCTGTCCGGAGACGTGCATTTCTGGACTCGGTTAACTTGTAAGATATATCTGAAGATCGTTGCTGTCCAGAGACATACGTTTCTGTCCGCAGACATACGCTTCTGTCAGTAGACATACATTTTAGAATACAAATATCATAACCCTTGACTTACTGAATTTGAATACGTTTTAATGAAATACGTTTGAACATAGTACTCATAACTAGAATCAAAATTCTACCATTTATAAATCGGAGGAAATTGTATTTCACTACATATTGAGGGTTTTGCGAGTTTGATTGATTGGTGGCACTTGTAAAGCCCATATATAAAGACAAGTTAACATGGCAACCACACTATCTTACAGTTCAATATACACGTATTAATTTGCAGCAAGTGTGCAATATTTTTCGAAGATTTCGCAATATGACAAAAATATGATTTAAAAAAATCACATTAGAATAAAATTACTGCCATAAACTTTTTACTATATTAAAAATTATTCACTAACTATGACAAAAACCTGTGGGCATTTCTCAGATAAATGGCATTGGAAAATATTTCTCCTACGGAGTTATTGTTTTTGGCCATGTTAATTTCACTATTCGGTGTTCTGCCTTTCGGATGAGACAGTAAAAATGGAGGTCCCGTGTCACGGTAGACGTGGCTCATAAAAAGATTCGTTTCTGCTTCCCATGGGTCCGTTGTACAGGACGTAATTTATGTGTATGGCATCAGGCAGATTTCATCGTAATATAATAATAATAATCTTCGTGCGACGTAAAGCAAAAACGATACAAAATGAAAAAGTACATTTTCGTCTTACTTCATTACAAAACGTGTCTGATGGAACTGTAAAGATGAATTTAGAAATATAGAAATAATTGCATGATTGTGTGGTATGGTCAATAATTAATGAAAGCAATGAAAAATTACACGGTTTTATAATTTGAGTTATCTCTCTTTTTCAGAAATGGCGTCTGAATAGTCAACGATTAAATGGAGATATCGCATAAGGGAATTAAGGAAAAATAATAATTAGTAAAATAAAATGATATAAAAGATAAATGAATAGAGTAAAAAATAAATAAAATACAAAATTTACATTAGGTGTTTCTCTGACGTCAATGATTATAGATATCTTCCATGATTGTTACTTAACTGGTGTACAGAAGGTTACCTTTACACAGAGGTGTCAAACCATGATGGCGCTATGTCATAAAATGAAGATATCATTCTGATAGATTTGTCCTACTAAAATGACAATACTTTAAATTCCATGAAGGAGAATATATTACAAAATTTGCTGTGGATATTTTTCTGACATCGATAATTCGGAACTGTCACTTGTGATGGATTAGAAAGGGCTAACCGTTTATGAAATGTTTTCTCATTCATTATTTGTATCCTATCATTGTTTGACAATAATCCATCATCTAACCAAGACACATAAAAAGTAAAAAAAAATGTTCGTCCTATGAGAAAATGACCTATCAATATACGTTCCTTTCCCTGTTGGCACATTACAGTTCAGACCTGATTGTTTCTGAGTAAATCTCAAAATCTAATTTGTCCCCTTCTTGATCGATGCATCACGTCGGAATCTAGCTTTTACGGATAAGTCTTGTAATGGAATTCATGACATCGATAATAAAGAAAATTCAATATTGCTTCGTCGTAAATCCCATTTTATCACGAGAGACGCTGTTCAAAACACGCCTGATTTACCTCCACCTATGGAGTCCGGAACTGTCGGTATCGACCCGGGTTTTTATCTTTACCTTTAGATATCAATAACAGGTTCCGGTTGAAGTGAACGATGATTGGTTTCAGAAAATTTTGTCGAAGTTTGGTATTTTATTCCGTATCGAATCATTAGTTTTGCGCAGTGATATTGAACTGGATAAGTTTGATCAACGCAACAATTACCAGAGATTCGCGCTGTGCTCTATATTATTAGCGTAAATGGTTACATCGCTCATTGTCATTGTCGCGCCGTTGCTGGTAAAATAATTTGAAGTATTTCGCTGACTATTCATTATTCAAAACATTTACTGATTCAAACGCATTACGAATTAGGGTTTACATACGGTTTTTAAAATCAAATGACGCCCTTCCTATCTTTCTTCAAAATTGATTTTACATTTTCCATACTGACAAGGTGGCCACGGATTCTGTAAAACAGAACCTACCATGAAAGAGAGAGAGAGAGAGAGAGAGAGAGAGAGAGAGAGAGAGAGAGAGGGAGAGAGAGAGGGGGGGGGGAGAGACAGACACACAGATAGAAAAGAAATTAACAATAATAAATAAATATACAAATAAATAACATTAAAAGAGGTCAAATGGGCATATTACGTTTACCTGAATACATGAAAAACTTCGAAAGTATCAGAATGTTCTCTACAAAAAGTGTACTCACACAAAAGAACATCACATTATTATAAAACACTCAGAATATACTATGAAAATAAAAGAAAATCCCTAGAAATTGTCGAAAACAACATGGTCCAGAAAGATGTTAAAAAGTGTCGAAATTTATTTCGGAGTGGAATCAAAATGACAACGCTTCTTAACACGCCTTTCCAGATCATTTTGTAGCATTTAGTTTGTTGATCTTTTCCGTTGGTTTGAAGAAGTTTACCAAAGGAGGGTACTCTCTAGGACTTGTGATACTCTGCCCTGGGCCCATTCCTTGACGGATCTGGCCAAAAAACAGCAACAGGCGAACTTGAGTAGGTAACAAGTTTCAATTAGTTCGAAGGAGTAGTTGATTAAAGCTTATTATTACATTGTACATACCAAGTTTATCATTTCCCCCTTTTTTCCTCCTTTTTTAATATTAAGAAATCCAAAAACTCCTTCAAATTATTTTTGTATTGCATTTCTTTCTAATTACATTTATTACATTGAAATCAGTTGAAATACACAAAATCAAAATAATATAAACAAACTACAGTAGGTAAGTCTGAGAAATTATTTAAAAATAGGCAAATGTGACCAAAATGACATCAAAATAGCGTCAAAAATTTGATTTGAATGCAAGCCATATGACTATACATTTTAGACACCCCTCTAGATCACTTTTATATATTCAGTTTGATGATCCATGCAGCCGGTCTGAAGAAGTTTGTCTATGGAGAGTGTCCTCTCGGGCTCATATCGTCCAAAACTATCCCTTCACGGATCCAGCCAAAAAGTAACAACACTTGTAGGGGGCATTGGATACTTCATTTCTACCAACTGTGATCAAAATCCCTCTAGATGTTTTGAAGAGGAAGTCGAAAGTATAAGAAAATTTTGCCAGACAAACATACGGATGGACTCCGGACGAAAAATGATCACAATGCCTACCTTGAGTCTTCGGCTCAGGTTGGCTTAAAGCTCTTTGTAGAGATTTTTTGTTGGTTAATTTAATATAAAATTACAAAATAAGAGGAAATTTACCACAGAATAATATAAAATGACGAGGACATTCACAGTTAATACATGTAGTAATGGACCTGCTTTAGAGAAAGCAAAGATATATCAAAATCCTGAAATGGACGGACAACAACAACATAATTAATACAGTAACATTATTACATGTACATCTGATCTTTTCATTAAATATGTAACGGATGGCACAGCACATAAAAGATCCCTCGCTGCCTTGGGTGGGTCCGTTGCAAAGGTATAAATTTCTATGTAATGCATCAGGCAGATTCCATCACCATAAGTAGGAAATAATTAGGGAGTGACGTAAAACAATAATCAATCAAAGAATGTGCGAATTCAGGGGAGGGGATTTGGGAACCGGGTCCATTCTGGGATTTGACAATTGACCAAGACTTTCCAGATAATAAGATAAATATAATACTTAGA
This sequence comes from Pteria penguin, assembly GCA_035048485.1. Classification (NCBI taxonomy): domain Eukaryota; kingdom Metazoa; phylum Mollusca; class Bivalvia; order Pterioida; family Pteriidae; genus Pteria; species Pteria penguin. Next base: position 20,704,191 of record CM068584.1, read on the forward strand.
GTTGGACCCCCTCTCCAAAAACTATATCTAAGGCGGATCTTTCTTTAGTAATCTGGATCCGCGCCTGCATAATCAATCACGTTAATGAATCTGTTCCCTCCATTCCAATGCGTCTTTAGATGATTAAAAAGTATCCCATCTTTTCTGTTTATGCTTTAGCCATATGTATAAGCTTTCTGGTAAAGCATGCAATTAAAACTAAAGTCTTGAAATCAAGAAATGATGAGGGCGTATGATTCGTCAAATCATATTTTGCTCGAGAAAACTTTAATTATATACTACGGTATGTCAAAGATTCGTTCCTACTAGCATGTCATACCCGGATTCAGGATTTTCCGGGGTGTGTGTGAGTGTTTGAGGGGGGTGGTTGGGGTGTTATTTTAAACTTTTGGCAACCCCCAAATCCCTTAAAATGACCGCATCTCAAACTTTTCTTTTCATAAATCATGGTTTATATTTTGCAAATTCTAGATGCGCGCATGCCTGCTTAGGGCAGGCTGGTAATATAAACAGAAGTGAAGAGACATTACGCCATACGAGTACCACCATTATATTGAAAAAACTCTGGTGTTTAACAATAAACGCAAATCAAACGAAAACTTAAAAAAAGGGAAAACCTAAAAAATATTTGTCCAAAACTGTTAATTGTCTTGTAACAGGGACACGGGAGGGTTCTGTCAAGTATCCTTCCCTTGTTCAAAAGAAAACGGACAGAGGATAAAGGGAGAGTGTTGAAGGCTTCAGAATCCACCTGGATCTGTCGATGATAAATATAATTATATCGTACACAAAGTAACACGTCAACATATACTGACATGAAGCAGCGCTTTACAGAGAAGCATATGTGCCACCTACCGGAGGCAATGTACCAGGGGACACTTAAATGACATAATCTACATTGATTTTTGTGTTTTCATGCGTTTTCCGATCCCAAAATTACAATCCAATGGTAAAATTATTCTTGTTTGATAATTTAATTTTCAGAAGTTTTGCCCTTTTCAAGAAGTTTAGTTGTGAAATTATGAAAAAAAAAATGCATATAATGGTATTAGTGAAGACTGAGATCGCATCTACCGTAATTCCTTAGGGGAAAAGAAATTCCGAATATGATATAGTACATTGGCAGATTTAGGTGGGGTGGGGTAGGGATGGGTTGTTCAGGGGTTACAACTCTCCTTTAGTCTGAACCCCCCCCCCCCCAAAAAAAAAAAAAAAAACAAAAAACAAAAAAAAAAAACAAAAACAAAAAAACCAAAACTAACAAAGGTCATTTTCCATTATACTCTGAAATTCGGGAAAATGCATTTTATTAATATAATAACAGTAATAGACAATGGTGTCAGGCGCGGATCCAGCCGGAAAGGGAGGGGGATGGGGGCATCCCTTCCCATAACCTCCCCCACTCGGCCGACAAACGCAAATGAAGATACTGAAGATACTAAAGTTTGTAGTGCATATGTCTATTATGATTAATATTTATAAGTATTTGAATGTATACAGTTCTTGTAAAGTTTTAAGGTTCGATTTGTTTTTATGGAATTTGTTTATATCAAATGCTAAAACCGCTGAGTTACGAGGAGTTTCGCCCCTTACTCTGACTCAACCCCCCCCCTCCCCTCCCCCATTCCAGGGATTCACCCTGGACCCACTTGGGCTTTATGACATCCCCAAAGCCCTTGCCTTTTTGCTTTATTTAATTTTATTACACAAAGTTTTAAGCCAGCTATGCTACTGATAAGGGCTTCCGAACGCACTTGGTCTCTATTGTCATAAAATAGATAAAATATATCAAAGACATAGATTACTTGAAACAAGGACTTAATAAATTAACTTGCTTATAAGTCCTTGCTTGAAAGTAGTCTATCTCTCTGATTTTATGTATATATTCAAATCAAAATTCAAGGTTGGACCCCTCACCGAAAATCAGTCAGAGATGAATACCGTGAGGTCTCTCAAAAGAATTTCTGAATCGGTGCTTGAATGCTAGACATTACAAATGATGCAAATACGCTAATTATGCAATCATTCTGTAGATGCCATACAGATGTTTAATCACAAAATTTTAATTTATCATTACTAGCTCCTTTAAGAAAAATAATTTAGGATACACTAGCTCTACATTTACTGGTGTTTGGCTTACAGGCTACTCTAAATCAACAACAATGATCTACACTTTTCCATCTTCTAGAAAATTGTTATGCATTGATACAAAGTTTCATTGAAATCCATGCAACATTTTAAGAGAATTAATTTATGGCTGGACAAGTGGGACTGATGACAGGTAGATAAATACAAATGTAATTTCATCACATTAAACTTTTTTCTAATTATAATTTTTTACTTGTATGAACTATTTATAATTATTTATTATTTACGTTATACACATGTAGATGTGTCACTTATTTTAGTCAGTTTAGCTTTTGAACACTTTCTTGTCAGATGCTTATTATCAAGACAAATGGATGATGTACCTGACCATAAGAATATATCTTTTCATACATCTTAATAATCAATAAGGGGTGGACCAGGTAGAGGGAGGAGAAAAGGAGACATGAAGTTGGAGGAAAGAGTAGGGGAAGTGAAAGACCACAAAGGCAAGAAGAGATTAAACCCTAAAGTCTGCTCCTTCATTGATAGGTGTTAATCAGACATATATAACTGGGGCAGATCCAGCAAATTTTTCAATAATAGAGGAAGATGTTTCAAACTTGACATTAACTTAATGTTTTCAAAATTCTCAACTTCAGATCTGACCTCTACCACTCCTTAATGCGAAAAAAGAAAAGGAAAAGATCTGAATCAGCTGTATGAGAGACCACTACAGACACATTAAAAGGAGAAACCCCACACTTCAATGACAGTTGCAGTACTTATGGATTCGTCAATGATTACTACTGTCTGATAGTAGTCTGGAAATTAATTCTCCCTCATCTCCAGTTCTTCTTTCCTTTTCAGTCTCTCGATGTTTTTTTTTGTGGGTGGTTGGAGTTGAAAAATAAAATAGAGAGGGGAATCCAACATTCTGGAACCCTCCTCTTTCCAACCTGTATCAACCCATGTATAAATTTGATAGGTGTTGATAAAGATAAGGAGACTATGTATAACCAGTTGTGTCAATCACATCCAGGACATCAAAAGCAAATGGATATTGATTGACTGCAGGGCCATGATCACCCCAACATCCCATGAAAGGACAATATTGTCCTTTTAGATTCAAACTGATTGAGAAAGAAGGCATGGGTAGCAAATCCATAAAGTTATACATGTACAACATGACAACACTGGTTTTTAAGGATACATGTATTCCTTTGTTCATTGTGCTTTAATTACTGACAAATGATTGTATACTTTGTGTCATCAACCTTATGAAGCATGTCAGTTCAGACCAACTGAAATTCAAAAATTTCATTAACCTAAAGAAAATAATTTTGGGAAATGACATTTCCAAATTACACTTGAATTTTATAGATTTAAATGAAATGTAGCAAACAAATTCTCTTACAAACTGTTTTGATGCAAAATGAAATAAAAAATTAACCTCTGCTTTCCAACATGAGGAAGTGCTTTCCATCATCATGCCAGTGTTGGCTCAAACATACAGTAGTAAAAAATTCATATAAAAATCAATAACATTATGTTTTTATGGTATAAAACTTTCAAATATCTCTGCTAAGAAAATGAGTGCTCAAATGCTTCTCTACATTAAATAAATCAAATTAATGATACAAAAATGTTTGAAAAAAATTAATTCTGATTTCTTTTTTTACTTTCTTCTAAAATGACTTAGTTAACATATATGTTTTCAGTCCTGCAAAACATTTCAAAACTTGTTTTGGATATGAAATAAATGAAAAACAAAATACAGTGGCGGATCCAGAATTTCAAAAAGAGGGGGGCCCACATGTGTATTAGCCAAACTACTCAGCCATTTTTGGTGTCAAATCTGGATTTCTACTTGTAAATATGTGGTGAAAAGGAGGGGGGGCCTCTAAATCTGCCACTGAAATATGCCTATACTGTGATTTGAACTGCTACACAATAGGGTTCAAAAACTGGGCTGCATCCAAATTAGAGAATTAAAATCATATTAAAATCAAGAAAACTTATTTTGACATTAAACTTTCAAAATAGCCCTTGAAATAGATATTTTCAAAATTTAGCAAAATATAATGGCTAATAGCTTTTTTGTTTTGTATTAATCAAGAAAATGACAACCAGGTATGAAAATAAGTAAAAAAAATAAATAAATAAGGCCAATAAAAGTGCCAAATATTTGATTAAGAATGAAACCAAAAACAACAACTCCTCTGAAAACACCCCTATAGACCACTCCAGTACATTTGGTTTGTCAGTCTATGCAGCCAGTCTGTCAAAAAAAAAGACTGTCAAAGGAGGGTACTATTTGGTGCATTTGTGGCCCCGCAGTGGATCCACCCCTTGACAGATCTGGTCGAAAAACAAGAACACTGGTAAAGGACTTTGAGTGCTTCATCCATACTAATTTTCATCAAAATCCCTTCCATGGTTTTAAGAGGAAGTTTAAAATGTAACAAGCAAATTCAGAGAATTGTGGTCCACCTCTTTGGGGGTTCTGTCAGTAAGGGTGCAGTGATCTGTGACATACTGCCATGACTGTGCATGTCTACAGACACACATGCCAAATATATGAAGGCCCTACATCTTGTGGTTAAAAAATTACATTGAAGTAGGTCAAAGTTCATGGTCAATTGATAAAAAATTCTGGTGCCAACGGAAAGGTATTGCAATTAGGGACAAACATGCCAAATATGAAGGCCCTACATCTTACAGTTAAAAAGTTACAGTGAAGTAGGTCAAACGTCATGGTCAAGGTCACATGATAAAAATTTTGGTACCTATGGAAAAGTATAGCAATACAGGACACACATGCCAAACATTAAGTCCCTACATCTTACATTTAAAAGTTACTGGGTATGACCAAGGTTAAAAGTTTTTGTGACAGACAGACAGACGAATGAAATTTAAGGTCCCCACGCTTTTGCAAAAAGTGGGGGACAAAAAGCTAACAAATGATGGACAAACCCAGACAAAAAGCTAGAACCATTACTCACTTGAGCAGTTTGCTCAGTTTTAGTCACTGTGAGAGACTACTTTTATATGATCTTTTTGTCATGAAAATTTTGAGATGTAGCTGTTTACCAGGTCCAAAATAATGTAATAAAAGGACAGGAAAGATTTGTTGGTAAATTTGTATGTGCATTGTGTATAGTAGCATTAACTTCATAAGTAGATCTTTTCCATTATGTTTAAAAATTTTAATGAAAATAAGATGCCACTATGTTTCAGAGGTTGGTTACCTCCTGCTTCCATGTCGCGATGTAACTGAAAAATTGTTGAAAGCGATGTAAAACACCAATCAACCAACCCACCAACTCATAGAGTATCCAGAATAGATCATTCCTCTAAAGTTTTATCAAAATCATTACAAAAATGTAAGGAAAGGAGTACAGATTTCCATATGAATATTGACTATATCCTCTCCTGAATCCTAGTCTAGGCCTAGGGTTGAGGGTCCAAAACAAAATCGAATATGTATGACTAGACGACATGAGAAAATGTAAATAAAGGTGACATTCTGTGATTAATAGTCTCAGGTGAGAAGCAGTCACATAAACTTTGTTTGCAGCCAGATGGATGGATGGAAGGATGATTGGATGAAGGAATGATGAAACATGCATTATAATTCATCCCTAGATAAAACACTGATGAAAGTGTAATGGATGTCCCACTTGCACATTTTGAAAAACTGACTTTGTTAAACATCTACACCGGACAGACAGATGGAAAGGCAGAATGATTCCTATATACCTCCCCAAACTTTGTTTGTGATGGGTATAAATATGGCAAATGCTGGATACCACTGAATGATTTTTTACAGATGGAACAAAAAAGTTTGCTTACATGTTTAGATATTGGAACTAGATTTATACCTCCCCCCTCCCCACTTGTGACTGATGAATAGTAATACATGTATACATTTATCATGGACAGGAACAAAAGGCCTAGATGTCAAATTAAGGGCAAAACTATTTATTCTGACATTATCAGAATTCTGTTGGACAAGTTTTACTTCTTTTGCAACTTAAAAATTGTGTGAGTATGTATAATATGCCATGTTTTCATCAGGAAAGAGAGATATTTAAAAAAACTGTTACCAAAGAATGCTAAAAAAATATGGGTTAGTTGGTAAAATTTGGGCCTACTGACAGTAGGAAAAAGGGGGGGGGGGGGTTACATGTAGCTAAAGAAATACTACAGCTTCAGGTAATATTAATATCTATTACGTTAATCATGAAACCTGACAGTGTAACTGTTATATTCATATTGAAGAAAAAGACATTATAATGTGACGTTATATGCGGCATGCTTTGTAGGCTAGGCGAAGCCGCCGCACGGTTTAAATTTACATGAAAAAGACATAGTTCTGTCAAGGTGTGTGTTGTTGGGAGTGGGAGGGGCACATGTTCACCCCACAAAATTTTTGGGATGGGGTTCAACCAGGTCATTAATTTTCAAATTACCCATTTCACACACAAACACACAAAAGTATCGGCCGGATAGCTCAATAGTGAGAGCATCCCGCTTGACACTGGAAGGTTCTAGGTTCGATTCTCGGGTTCCGCCTGTTAAAAAATTGGTACCGTGAAAGTGACCGTCATGTGAGTGAGAACCAAGGTAATTTCTCTGTTGGGTTTTGAGATTTGGAAACCTCTGGCAGGTAAAAAGTGTGACGGATTACAGTATCAGCCCGAATAGCTCAACGGTGAAAGCGTTCACCTTCATGGTTGAAGGTTCTGGGTTCGATTCCCGGGTCCAGCCACAATTTTTCACCCTGTCCGTTACACTTTGCTAAGAAAATTTAATTGTGTTGCTTTGCCTAAAGTTGGGTTATAACCCTTGCACTCCTTTCCCATTCCAAGTGGCAAAGAAAAGATGACTCAGCATAAGTGACACTTGCAGAAGTGATGTACAAATTCAATTATTTAAAAATTGTACTGCCTCAGTATATAATTTGCAACACATGTACAAAAAGATATCCAACAGTCCAATACAAAGCAACAGGTGTCATAAAACAAAGGTATGCAGTAGCTTGAACCTTAATAATGCAACACATAATCACACGTGTAAAATTCCACAGTTAATATAAGGTTTATAATGTATTAGATGGATCACACAGCTGTCGTTATCTCTTCCTGAACTGAAATTAAATTCTAGATTCGACACGAACCATTCAATCGATGCGTGTATTGTATGAGAGATAATACAGTACGAGATAAGAGTCTGTGAGACCAAAAGGTCACAAGTGTCATCCCGCTAGGACAGAGATAGTGGTGACAGCTAGAACAACACATACCTGTTGTGCTCAGGTGTTCTGCAACAAGTGATTGTAAACAAACCTTAATATCGGGTCAATATCTAGGACATTTTTGATTGTCATTACCTTTGAGTTGTGGGAATTCACTCTCTCGTATATTTTCGATCTCTGGATGGTATCCTTTTAAGATTTCCATCTTAAGTTTTGATGTAAGCAGCATCGAAACCCGAGAAATTTGCCATTGCCTTTCTCGTGTATGTGCGCTGCCATGTTTTGGTCACATGACTTCGTAATACACAAATATCGCCTTTGACACGTGCATAAGATTTTAACACTTGTATTCCTACGCGATAAAAATTATACATATGCGAATTTGATTGTTTACCTTATACCATATCTTACATGTTAAACATTTTATTATCGTGATTTCTAAATACTAATGTAATGATACTGTCGTTAATAATAAGTTTTGATTTCTGAAAATATTCTGCTGGCGGAAGGATTAAGTGCGTTATAAGGCTTCCACGACATGATTACCATATCTCTCTGTGTTCTGTCGCACACCTCATTATTTTAGCATCTCTGCTGGCAGTTGTTTATATCAGTGTGTCAACCCTGCCTTTACCCGCTAGCATTATTCCCACATAAGGTATGTCACTTTCAACCTTGTAGTTCACTCCTGGCATTTGTTTAACTGTTGTTTTTATTTCTCTACTTTCACCAGTGTTGTATATTATCTCTCTTAATACAGTACTCGCACGGGCCGTATGTATATACCAGCTTAGCAAGGCGCGTGCGAGTGAAATCATCTCACCAACCTTTTTTTACCTCGGGTAAACAAACATGTGCTTCTTGTTCAATTCTCCGCATGCATGCTAATATAAATCGAAAAGGAAATTCATTGTAGAAAATTTGCAGAAATATATATATATATATTCAGAAATTTTGGTGGTTTGGGTTTCTTTGAAAATACAGAGATAAAAAGAACAAAGGGTATTTGCCCTTAATTCTTGCTATTTCCAATTCATCCCCTTTCCTCCCGTACCTTCATTAGCTCGCCTCCTAACCTACGGTATTTTTTAATTTACGTTTTCCTCATCTTGTTAACCAACCCTACCGTACTCCTCCCTGGACCGTGGCATGAAGACAGAAAGAAGAAGAAAATCAAGTGATGCATGGATGTATATGATGTTACTATATAATCTTGCACTAACTTTTTCCTATTCGGACAGTAGTCTTTCACGCTTTTATGCTCATTAACGTACTACGTTACCCCCCCTCCTTCCTTAGTGTGCTTCAACTGTGTATTTCAACTTTCATAACAAGCGACGGAACGAAAATCGCAAAGAACACATGGAATGGATATGTATGTATTTCATAACAATGGATTTACGCAGCAAGATGACATTTCAAAAGGTGAGACATTACTTGTGTTTAACCATGGCAAACTGTAGCTGGTAAACACAGTGATTGAATCGCATTGATTTTTCATTGATTTAAGACTAGCTCTATGTTAGAGGGAAGACACAACAGGTCTCCGACGAAAATAGAATGTACTCACGAGTTGACTCTGGGAACAACAGACTGCTGAGGAGGGCGAATACAGTCTGTGTTTACACAAGTGCAGAAAACAGGAAAAATGTGAAAGATCTGGACTAAAAAGGTGTTTAAACCGAACCTTTATACGGTGAGAAAATCAAATAAGTCTCAATAATATGGATATGAAACGACCATGTAATTGAAAATCAACATGCTATACTGGGGTTATGTTTAGATAAAGATCAAGTTTATTAAATCTCTATCAAAATGTCAATGTTTGTCTTTTTGTTATACAGTACGTACGATATTTTTATTTTCGATTAAATGAAGTACATACACAGTTACTTTTTGATAGGATTTTAATCCTCAAATCTTTAAAGTAGTTCTACCTCATGGTGTCTCTTAGTGCATTCAATTTCAATGGCGGATAACGAGACAACCTTCAGGCCTGACTCCAACTTAAGAATTATTAAGAGTGATGTGATTCCTATATGTCCCCAGATTATGTTGCCAGGAGGTATGAAAATAAGAATGACAAGGTGCTTTAATGATGAAATTCTGAAACGTACATGCCACTTTTGGAATTGGAATGCAATTTTCTATTTATACCACATCCTCCTTTTAACGGAAAATCTGTGTCCGCTCCTGGATTTGAAGTTTAGGAAAATGATAAATCACTTTGATCGATCGGTGCTGTACACAAATAACAAAGAGAGATCAGGGATCAAAGCTCACGAGCGACTTGAATCGGTTCGACGAACCGTAAAACTGGGATCCTTGCAAATTGTCGTCAAAACCATTTACACAGTCAGTGTTGCAATCAAATATCTCCGATTTTAATTGTATCCATTTCATTCCAACAGATATGGGATTTTTCCGTTTACAGAATTTATAATGTGGGTTTTTTTTCGTGATTTTTTATCAGTTTACATTAATTGATTTTCCATACCAAAGCACAAATTAATTTACAGTTAGTTGTCAAGGGATTGGGAAAAATCACACTATTGATAGATAAAACATTCGGATAAATGTATAATCATTTTCGGTCCGAGTTGTCTTTTGGGGTATTACATGCGCAACAAAAGACAATAATATATATACTATACAAAGGCGGGGACATATAATCATTATTGTAGGACACACATACCACGTACGGTAGTGGACCACATGTCATTTGATGTATACTAAAAAATCAGCCATCTCTCTCAACAGCGATCCAGGCGTGACCCCTTCTTTCTGAAATATCTTAGATATTCGCACGGCATTTTGGATCCCCCACAAGTCGACCTCGATTTCATATGAAACATTTTACAGAAACACAAAGTAAATTATATTAAAGTGTTGTATGTTTTACACATTCATTTCGCAATTAAACTGGTCGTTGCAGATACGATTCTGTGTATCACACCGTCTCTGTATCATGAAAGTTCACATCAAAGGCAGCGAGCTTGTGCCATCTATGGTGCCGCCATTATACAAGTAGAAAATGCAGTGTTTATCACACACAGCTACATTTAAACCAATCGATCATTTTGTAAAAAGCAGTAACAACTAGAATATTATGTGAGTAAATTGAAACATTCATGAATTCGTCCCGATACTGATTCACATGTAGATCTACACAATTAGCGGAATGGGGCCACATTATTTACTTTACATAGGAAAGGGAAGGGGTTTAGGTTGATGCTTCATTTTTGGGATGACAAAACGCTGATTAAATATAAATTGGTGCACTATGCAAATAATGTAACATCCGTTCTGGCCATCGAAAATAGATACTATAGATTTTGCCCCCCCCCCCCCCCCCCCCCCCCCCCCCCAATCACGCACACAAACACACACACACGCTCTCTCTCTACGCCCCTTTTGTTTGTAGTTTCTGAAGAAAAACTCAAGTATCGTCCGGCATAAATCAGCACAGGCATATGTTCAAAGCAAATATGTGTTGGATGGCAGAGGGGGTCGAAGCAGACGGTATTCAAAAGACTTTCTCTAGTATCAAAAACATGTGATCAGCCAAAACGTGGCTGCTTTCCACTTCGCACACGCTTGTGATCAGATCTTAATCGTTGGATTCCTGGCACATGCTATATTACATCGGGTAGCCGAATATTGCTAGATATACGGTGTTATGCATAAAATAACCCCCCTTTTTATACACACGCAAAAACGATATACAATGTGAAAGTAAAACAAATGTAGAGATACAGAAAACCCTCTTTAGTATAGAAAGTGAAAAATAGCGTCAGTGTATCCTGAAGAGATACGATTTTGTAGCTAGCTCTGAGTAAATCTTCGTACACATTAACATGTGAAAGTGACAGGTGCTGCCCACTCCAAAGTAAAGGATGATAACGTTTCGGTAAATAAACAAGAGTAAGTGACCGGTAATCCGGAAGTAGAGGGACAGGATTGGCTGAGAGAAAACGGGGGGGTGGGGGTGGGGGGGGGGGTGTTAGATAATGAGGAGAAAATTTAAAAGGACACTTGAATTTACGATATATGCCCCATTTTTTTTCTAAGAAATCATTTCGTTAACAGAGCATTAAGCATGTGTGTAGAACAGGGGTGCTACTAATATATTCTAGAGAAGTAAGTGCGAGGGAGGTGAAGGGTTTAGCGTCTATGACGATACCGAACTTGGTGACCAGAATATAAAAGTGCACTTAGGTGAGATATCTTAATGTAAGTAAAGTTGGTGACGTTAACTTCTGTTACCTTGTAAAGGGATCACACTTGTGTAGGAGCAGGCTTGGTGTAGTGGTTAAGCGCTTGGTTTGTGGCGCCGACGATCCGGGTTCGATTGCCAGGTTGCGCCACTATGTATAAGAGGGTGGTTACCTCCTGCTTCCATGTCGCGATATAACTGAAATAACGTTATTGTTGAAAGCGACGTAAAACACTAATTAACCAACCAACCAACACTTGTGCATTCTGCATTTTTGTTTTGTTTGGGAAGGGTTAATCCTAGGGCCGAACGGTTAAGGGTTTGAATCCAGTTCTAGGTATCGGAAGTTTTAGTTTCGTTTAAAATAAAAGTAGTGAAATCTTCTGCGACGGTTTCTTCTTGGGGTTATGGAATGATGAACATTTTCTGTTTCGGTTGAATTCGACTCGATAGCAATCAAATGATCGTTCTTTTCTTCCGAATGGGAGGAGGGTTGGGTTATTTGATTGGCTAAGGCACTTTTCTGAAACCCATTCAGGGACATAGATGAGAAAAAGACAGTGTAGGATAAAAACGTCCGAACCCATGGACACCGCTTGGCCAACCAACCTTCACTCTATTGTTGAACTAATTCTGCAATTTAAAGCGAATCAAAAGATTAAACTAGTTAAAAAGGTGTAAAGTTATAAACTTTTACAGTACCCAAAGTTGTACACTGGAATGTGATTGAATTTTTTTTCGTGAGAATTTTGAAAATCTTGACAATTTCAATAAACCAGCACATCATGATAGGTTTTTTTTCTGACAATAGGCACGTTACATGTTTTCTCCAGATTTTGTGTGGCGTGAATGTCTGTTCACTGACACATACATTATTACGTATATTTACATCTTTTATACACATTACGATGCAAGCTTCGAGACGGCATTCACGAAATTGAATGCCTCTTCTTACATCAGCTGGCAAACATAAACAAAGTCAAAATCGTTCCTCAGTAGGCGTAACCAAGCTTTAGACAGCTGTAATGCATCTATAAGCATATTTATTGAACTGCAGTTGCCAAGATTTTCTATATGTTTATTCCTCACGTTTCTGAAGGGTACTTCATTATTAAAAAGTTTTTGACATTTTGTCAAGTGCCGAATAATCCTTACTCGGTCCCTCTTTAAAGTGCACGGGTCTGAGAGATTGTAGCATCGAAACCATTCCCGATGACTTTCAATCGGAACACATCGTCCTTTATTCAGTAAAGTCATAATGAAGCAAGAAGTTCCGATGTATATTCTTTCTTTGGGATGTTAATTTATATACATATTTATAAATACCCCCTTTAATCTTGTCAGCTAAAATACCAATTCGAAGAAGGAAGGGATGGTGTGAAAGGAAGGAAGGGGTTGTCTGAAAGGAGGGAAGGGGGTATTTAATTCTACTTACATGGATTTTACACTGATCTCCTGGCGGCGTTACCAAACCTATAATGGCAGATATTATTGCATGCTATGCATGTCCACAGTCCTGCTGAATGTGCAGCTGAGCCTGGTTTTACATATGTAGATGGCTCTATTTTGATACATTTTTTATATAGATTCCAGAGTGAAAAATTAACACATATCAACGAAATCAACGATTTAGCATTACGTTTTAGCGATAATTATTACATAATAAATATTTCACAGATGGTCCCCATGTCCTTCCTGAGTTATTGTATTATATACAATACATGTACATACATACACAAACAATATCTATTGTAAAAGATATATATAGGCGGTCTAGTTCAATCAGTTACGCGCTCGTCTCTAGGTCTAGAGATCCCACGTTGGAATCCCACTAGCAGTATCTCAGCTTCTAGTCTTTCAGATAAGAAAGGAAAAACCGAGGTCCATGGACCCTAGCACTCAATAGATCCCTGACACCTGCCGGTGGGTCCACTGCATATGTCTTGGTTTCTTTGCAATATACATCAGGCTTGTAACGTAAAACAACAAGAAACAAGAGAAAATATATTTGTACACAATTCTGTCATATACGTTTAATTCTATGTTTATGTACATACAAGGCATTCTGTCATTCATTAAAATCTATATTATGTAAATTGTATAAATGTACATGTAAAGTATTTTTAGACAAATCCTGTACACATGCATACATGTTTTATTTTAATGGAAATACATACAAACATTAGATCTGTATATTTTGTCAAGCTGTTTTACGTCATATTCAGAGGTTTCTCTTATATAATGGCGGCACTGAAGGAGATGCAGCATGAGCCGATTTCCCAGAATTCCCTCAATCGAATTAAGATTATCTTTACAGGTTCCGTATACTATCTTACGTAGATTAGATAGTTTTAATTAGACTGAGATTTCCTTAAACTAAAGTTTTTCCATTCCTCTGCACCTTGAAATCCTCTATATGTATCCATTTTCTAAAGGTACGAATTGATTAACATTGGCTAAAATAGAACATTTCAACATACCTTTACAGTCATGCTCGATCCATCACGGTAATGTTTAAGTATCAATAAATTTCATAAAGGAGTTATCGTATTCCATCAGCATTAGAATTATGCCTCTTATCCGGGGGGGGGGGGGGGGGGGAGAATGGTCCACCTTAAATTATCAGAGTATACACTGAAAATGGAAAGACATTCATACTTCTATGCACAACGGATATGAAGCAAGGAGAGAAAGTTCGAATTTAATATTCTTTACATTTCAAAAGGTTTTATTACACATACCAAGCTTTGCTCAGTCGGTAGCATAATTGACTTCGAGCCGTGAGGTTCCATGTTCGAACCCAACTGGTAGCTCACCGGTGTCTTGTCATTAGGAGACCGTAAACAGGTGGTCCCGTGTGACGGTACACGTTGACGTAAACACGTGGTTCCGTGTGACGGTACACGTTGACGTGAACAAGATTTATCGGTGCTGTCGGTGAGCTCGTTACATAGGTCTTAATGTCTATTCAAGGCATCAGGCAGATGTCGTTGCCATATCATTGAAACAGTAAACAAAAACGCAGAGAATGCACAAGTTGCAAAAAAGAATATTTTCATGATGTAATTAAAAAAAGGATCACATAGTTACTAAACATTTTTCGCTTAGATTTAAACCTAATGTGTTGTTTGATCCGCCCCTTTGTATCTTTAGATCAGTTGTTCGATGTTGATGCATACACCTTTTTATAAAGGCACAAAAACACAATCACACGCGAGGAAAGCCTCGGATTTACATAGAAAACACGATTTCATTATTGTCAATGTATGAAATTTACATATTTGCATGAAAGGCTGTATTCTTTAGCTGGATCGAGGTGAAAGCGGGACCAGTGAATTAGATCCGCCCATGGATGTATAAAGAACTGTCGGTAACACAGTTATTGCTGAAAAAAGAAGAACAGAGAAAAGAAGAAAGGTAAAACGATGCTCTTGGAAATCGACAAATCGAACAGTATATTTTCCCTCGCATAATGCGGCGTTTCGGAGGCGAGCAACGAGAGAGTAACCCCCCCCCCCTTTTTCCACCTAAAACCTTTTCCACCTCACCCAGTATTTAAAAAACCCCTTACAATACAAGATAGTATGAACAAGTAAGGAAGATTAAGTTTGTTTTCAGGTATACTAGTACTATCTAAAAGTTCTTCGAGTGGATGCTACAACAGCATTTGCTTCTCCTTATGTATTGTCACTTTTACATCCATATAAAGATTGTTAAACATCAATAAGTACGGAGACCGGGACAATATTGCAGCTACCAGCAAACACTCTTAAAATCATCATTTAATGTAAAGTTTGAAGGTATTGAGATGACAAGTGTGAAATTTGCCATAATAACGGACAATTTTGCGTCATTTTATCTTAATTTAATTGAAATGTAGACTTTGGCGACATCGATGGAGACTAGCTCTGGAGGACTTAATATGAAAAAGTACACGCCTTTCCCTTTAACAAGTCGCTCCTGATGACTTATACAGATTATATTGTGTGCTGTCTTTTACTTGTACATATTGTAATGACAATGGTCGTATGATTCCTCTCATTCCTTATGAATATCGATCTACATGCATGAAGTAAATGTATATAATAGGAGGGAAAGCGAGCCGGCGTATTCATCAAATATAATGACTTGATCATGTTGATACTTTCATCATATTTGAGTTGTGACAAACGATCAGATTCATAATTAAAATGTGCAGAAGAAGAAGAAGAAGGAATATTTTCATATGTGTGAGGTTGAAATATCGGTTAAAAGATATGAGTATTAAAAATATGTACATGCACTTACAGTCAAACCTGCTTTAAAAACCACCTGTATTAATCAAACACCTGTCTTAAACGACCACCTGTCTCTATGCCTTATTACTGATTGTCTATACAGTGTAGACCTGTATGAAGAGACCACCTGTCTTATGTGACCACTTTTCTTACTTACATTTTGTATTCACTTAAAACATGTTTTACTGTACTTATGTTAAGAAGCCCAAATGAAAAAATAGATGTATATTACCGCACTCCTATTCCATAATTCAGAGTTTTAAGCTTATATAAGATAAATCAGAACAACACCGTACAGGTCTGTTTTAACTTTGTATTAATAAGTACAAGAAATCACAAGAGTACAATTAACTTTTAAAAGAGTAACAGGACCTTGATTTAGAATGTGAAATATGTTAAATCAAATCCGTAAGCCTTATAAATAGAGCAGAAACTTAGCTGAGCGTCCACTGAGATTTCAAAATGTTTTGAGTCATTTACCACAATAAATCTATTGTGCTGACCACATAATAGCGATGTGGGATTGACCACAGATCTGGAGTATAATCCCATGCCTGGGACACGTCTCCGTTGATCTCTTCTCTTGGCTGTTTGTACAGAGAATAAAGAGTGCTTTACCAATATTAGATGGGCGGTTTACAGCCGTACATATGTTAAATCTCTAAAGTATGATGTAACAGTTGGATTATCTTAGAAGCACAGTCGGATAATTCGCCAAATCAAAGGACTTTCTACTAAGAGCATTACTATAGACCTAGCGACGACGGACATGAATTGATTTTCTTAAGCCATATAGTGATGTGTCGCATTGGTTAGATATACTGATGGGATATAGACATTGGAAGAGAATGTTGACCCCGTGCTTAGTCCATTTCTGCCCCCCCCCCCCCTTTCTAACCATATCTTGTATCACATCTGTTGTGAGACCCGACATCAAATTGTCCCAAATTTCGGACCCAAGCTTTAAACTTGAATCCTTGAATCTGTGTCAGGATCTGACAGTTTTGTGTTAAGATCAGGCAGATGTCGGGTCAATATCTGTGTCAGGATCTGACCGTCTTGAGTTATGATCAAGCAGATGCCTGGTCACTATCTGTGTCAGGATCTGACAGTTTTGTGTTAAGATTAGGCAGATGCCGGGTCAATATCTGTGTCAGGATCTGACCGTCTTGTGTTATGATCAGGCAGATGCCGGGTCAGTATCTGTGTCAGGATCTGACCGTCTTGTGTTATGATCAGGCAGATGCCGGGTCAGGATTTGTGTCAGGATCTAACCGTTTTGTATTATGGTCAGGCAGATGCCGGGTCAGGATTTGTGTCAGGATCTAACCGTTTTGTATTATGGTCAGGCAGATGCCGGGTCAAGATCTGTGTCAGGATCTGATCGTCTTGTGTTATGCCGGATCAAAATATGGGTGAAATAATCCGGACATGCCGTGAAACATCAGACGATCCCCATAATGATTATTAACACGGAATGGCAAGTTTCAAAATCCATTGTTGCTAAAATATAACTCGGGAAAATCTTTCGAAACCATCTAATTAGCAGAGGAGTGCAACATCTGGTCTTTGATTAAAGAATTATAATGCTATCAACCCCGTCCAAAGCGAAGCCGTCTGCTTTCTCTACCATCTTCGTGACGTCAGCCACATGTTTCTGTCTTCTTTTTCCTGGAGGGAAAGAAGCGGTACGCATCGGTTCAGAAGCGATGGTGCCTTTCTCAGCAATTCATGATACGAAATTTACATCTTGATACAGATTTACGGATGAGCCAAACGCTCGAGAAGATGAAGTGGTTTGCAATTCTGACACGGGATGTGAGGTTCGATTCCTGCAGTATGCTTGGTCAAATCGGCTGTAAGTGTATATGCAGGAACGTCCGCATCTTTGTCAAGGCAGTTTTGGTACTGTCGTTGACTTATGTTCATTTCGATAGGTAAACATTCAAAGTCCTAGCTAGAAATGGTCCTTTACTCACAATGTGTGGAGAGAAAAGTTTCAGTTTTCTCCAAGTCCTGTCTATTATCAGACGAAAGTTCTACGATTTGATCTGACATGTCATTCTATCAGTATTCCTTATAGCTCGTTGGTTTGAAGCCTCATTTTAAATTACCATTATATCAATAAGTTGTTAAAATAGCATACGTAAAACCATGGGTACCTTAGGACAAGGTTATTGTGAGATCACCCCTCAAGAATGATGGGATACCTATAGTAAATTGGGGTTTAGGCGCCATTTTACGGGGTGGTCTCAGAGTAAACATTTGTATTCTTGATAAGCCATTAAAAAAGGTGCATATCATGCACAGCAGTATTGGGGTAGTAGATACCTACGAGCGCATTTAAAATTTGCGCAGTTTCTTGTATTTTTCCTTTAGTGGAGAAATATTCTTGGTGAAAGAAATTCTGTGACATGGTTCATTCTGAAAGAAACATTTCCCCATTGTGATATTTCGATACATGCTTGAGTAATGACTTTGCATACGGTCTTCAGATTTGAGAATCATTTCAGCATCTGTACCCCACGTGTGCGCGGATACCGGGATGCCCATTCCTGGCAGTGGTCCAAAATCCATACCATATCTCCATGATTTTGACTATTTTCAGTCAAAATCTATAAATAAATATGGTTTTCATACCCCTTCTCTCACAGAAACGTGTACTGGTTCCGCCATCAATATAATCTATTTGTTCTGATAACGATTACCTAATAAATCAAGAAAAACCTGTCTAGCGACACCTCCCCCACACTAACCGCTTCAAGAAATCTGACGTACATAGGTGAAAAGGAGAAGGTAAGGTGTCGGAGTGAATCAGTGAGGGTTCTGGATGAATGGCGATGTGTGAAGTGCTGGTATTAACGGCTTTGATATGCATCTCTAATCTGCTGATCTGACGGTCTGATACAAGATAGGGTATGACTTTACCCCTCTTGCAGCTCGTGACAGAGTTACGTCCCTTTTGTAGTTTTATCGCCATGAGATCGAGCCCGATGACATTATATGCCCGTACTCTAATTGTAGCAGTTCTCTGTATTATATTTCTCATGATTACGACGATCTCCGGATTCTACTCGTTAGGACTGTATTGAGGAAAGGGGAGGGGGTTGACTTGACATAATAGCTAATGGTGTAAATAATGGATTCGAAACCTGGACTGGTTGATAACATTTGATCACATGTGGCGATATTGTTGAAAGCAAGTCAAACTTCCAAAACATCCGATCTAACTTTTGTCGTTTTCAACAAATCGGACGAAAGGAGAACGGATTTGCAACCCCCTTGCGCGTAGTGTCACATTCCAGTGATTGTACCCATATCCTTTTGAACTGCTAATTCAATACTCAGATCACCGATACGTGTCGTTGGAGATTTTCTGCGTGGTCGATTTCCTCCGTCAAAGCAGTATCTTTCGGTCCTCCCTCCCTCCTCTAATTCCGGCACTGTTAAGAAAAGTAAGCTCGATATTTTGTTTACATATATTCAATGTAAGATTTTGTTGCCATCTTTTGCATCCGACCGTAGAGTTACCGCTGTTGTTGGTGTCGGTGGGTTTTCATTATGAGAGCTATGGGGAGTTCATTATTTCTTTCTCATGGACTTTCTCCGTACTGATATACATTGGCGTTCGGCGGCTTGTTGTAATTTTCTTCAGATTTCACGCTGTGCTTTTATCCACCTTGTACGTTTCTGAATGGAAACAAGTTTTGTGTCCTTCGTTGATGAATATTATTCCGACTGGAAGGGAGAGCACTGATGTAGAAGATTTCTTCATTATCTTTTTCATTGAGCGCCTACAGCATTATGTACCCGGGGAAAAAGCACTCATCCATGACAATTGAATAAAGAATCGTTTGCTATAAGTGGTCTGAATTATAAAAGAAAGTAGTTCCGGTTGTTATTACAGTGCTTAATACATTTTAACAACCGTGCGAATATTACAAAGTGAGAGAGAGAGCGAGAGAGAGAGAGAGAGAGAGATCTTGATCTTGTCTCTCTCTCTCTCTCTCTCTCTCTCTCTCTCTCTCTCTCTCTCTCTCTCTCTGTGTGTGTGTGTGTGTGTGTGTGTGTGTGTGTGTGTGTGTGTGTGTTTCGTAACCATAGTTTCTCATTCAATATGATGAAGTATTCAAAATAGGTTGAGTTTTTTAACTTAATATTTTGAATGAAATAAATTATAAACGGGACGTGCTAGTCATCTCGGTCTCTTAATATGGGCGTGGAAAAGGGGCGGGGGGCGCGGAAGGGGTTAAGAAAAAAAAAGGAAACGAGTAATGTAAGTAATAATGCCTATGCGATCCCTCCGCCCTTTGTCACGTTTAATAGAATATAATTTCATTCAGGTGCCTGTATCATACACTTACTCTTGTAGTTGATAGCTTGTGAATACACCCATCATTTTCAAAAAAAGTAAAAGATAATATCGACAATTTCACAATCTGTGATATAAACGTTCAAATTATTACACATTGCTGCTATAAGAACACGATAGACGCCAGAAGAAAATCTGTGCAACTCAAGATATTTTCACTAATGAGTAGAAATTGTTTCCTAGTGTCTAAAAGACAGACCGATAACTGTTCGTTTCGCCATAGGGGGTGTGTTCCAAGGCAGCGCCATTATTTGATCGCTCAGCTGCGAGCGTGTGCTAATCTGGAAATGGCATTACACTAATTGCCAATGGATGGGAATCGATGTTAATTTCGGATTTGAGAAGTGAAGCTAGACTAAAGATACCATCAATAAAACGAATGATATATCTTCTTTTTCATGTTCGGAAAGTAGTATTTGTAGGACTGGAGTTTAAATAAATAATAAATAAACTGTGTCGCAGTTCATCCAGTGGTCGTGTACTGATTGATTCTACAGCCGGCATAGCTCAGTCGGTAGAGTGCATGGTACGGGGCCGAGAAGTCGCGGGTAATCGACTTATAGGTGTCCTATGTTTAGAATGAACCCGAGATCCCGTGCCCCGGGTAGACGTTGAAATTTGCAAAATCCCTAGCCTGTCCAGGTGAATCCGACATTTCTGGACAGTGCCTCGAACAGATATATATTTTATTCCATACCAGATTTTACTCTGACGTCACTATTCTAGCATTGACGTCATATTGAAGATCCCAGCAAAAATATAACGTCTGGCATGAGACACTTTACATCGTGTTTCAAACATTGAAAATGTATTGTGACGTCACGAAATTCAATAAATATTCCCGCAAAAGCTTTGGGGCAGTTGGAAAAGTGTCTGTTGGAAAAATGTCTTGTATTGACGTAATGTTGGACAGTAAACAAATAAACTGATTAACTCAAAAGCAGGCATGTATAATTTAATAATTTATGTATTTAAGATAAAGTGAATCTCGGCACTACCGGGAAGCCGTTATGAACGACAATTTGCTACTTTCTATACTTGTTTTTGCTACTCCGAAATAGAATTACAAAATTAACACATAACAGCAAACATTGGTCTAAACGTCTTCTGACATGAGTGGAATGGGGAAAAGTTGCTAAGCAAGATAATATATGATTACAGACTTACGTAGAAAACAAAACAATGGGTTGTTGAAGACAGGTGATTATGTAGCACAGGTGGCCTCTACAGCAGGTTTCACTATACTTTGTAGTTTAGACTCGTTGATACGAAGCCTAACCGTAAATTTTGATCCATTTAATATTATTAGTACATGTATTTATAAGTGGAGCTCATTGCAGAATTCAATGTGAGTTTGGTGCTCATACTTGTTGTGCCGCCACAGTTTAGTCTTTTAGTTGCCGAGTGCATTCTGGTAAAGTAGCCAAGCAATGTCTGAAACTAATGACGGGTAAACGTTTCAAAATAGCTGTCAAGGTTTGCAGTATGCTAGTTATATACTTTCGCAAAGAGTGCTTGGTGGCGGAATGAGGTGGATTCTCCCTGTTAAAGCACGTGGAAAGGACTGACAGGTATCAGCAGAAAGTTGGCGATGCCGTCCCGGAAAATCTAGCTTCTTCTGCTTTTTAGATTTAATTCCATCATATGGGTAAAAATGGGTAATGGCATTGAATATTAAGAAAACAAAAGCAAAAATAGATTGGAAAATAGACCTTTTTCCAATCTTAAATGATATAAGAGGTCTAAAACCGGACAAACCACATTTATCCGGAATTTTCATTATGACCTTTATGCTTGGATTGTGACGTCACAGTAGTATGACGCAAATGTATGCGGCAAAATTCATTTGTCCGGCATTGCCCCTTACACCGTGTAAACTTGGTGAAAGGTCTATTGAGGCATCGTTAATATTCAGAAAACTTGACACATTAATCACACTTTGGTATTCAGTGGGTGCCGCCATTCAACATTTGGACAATAAGTATTGTAAAGAAATACTGATGGTAACAAGTGAATTCTTCAAGGAGCTATTTTTTAGCCTTTATTTACGAGAAGGTAGTGCATTCACGAAGATTTATTTTATTTACGAGGGAGTAAGTACATTACCTGCAAGGAAGGACGGAAGACTTGACATACGAGGGAATATATTATCATGAGGGAAGACAAAAGGAGGGAATGATTTATTCACTAGGGAAGGCTTTATACAAGGCGAAGTTGCACAAGAGAAAAAGGAGTTCGTTCGTAGGGAAGTCTTTCTCTAAGGGGAATAAGTCACGCGAAAATTTCATTTCCAAAGCTATAATTTACCAGAAGGAATAACTTTATTTATTATCGGGAATTATTTATTCAGGGAAAAATCTGTCTTTGAGGGAATATGCTATTTACTAGGGAATATAGCTTAAAGAACAATTGTAAATCACAATGGGAAAGTTGGAATTCCAAAAGGAACGGCTTATTGGAAAGATTCGGGGAGGACATTAATTGATTCACGAGAATACACTTCGGGGAGGTGTTTGTTTACTGGGAAGACTTTATTCGCCAGGGAAGACAATTCATATGAACATTAAAAAAGAAAATAAAAGAATAGAATAGAAAAAATGAATTGGATAGTATTGAAAGGGAGCGCCACGATGTATTAATTTGTCATTAAGTATGGATATAACCACATTCACCCTACCCTCTTGAAATTTCTTCGACACGAAACAGATATGAATCTCCGATTTTCATTTTTAAAACATACTGTTTACATGAGATTGCGAAGCGCATGCGTAAAAATCTCTCATTCAGAGAATGAGTTTTCTTTTTGTTTATCAAGGACATTTTTAATGGCGCCATTGAAATCTTAAAAGTACACAACACTTCATACTCCACGTCTTAAATTGGTCTCAGTAATTGAATAGCTACCGGGATTAAATGATAACGAATTCGTAATATCGCCAATACATGAAAGTTGCAGCCTCATTGGACGGGGCCGGCGTTGCTGTCAAAAAATAACCAATCACGTACGATGTTTTTATTCAGTGTGTATTGTTTGTAATTAAAATGTAATAGATCAAATTGTCGCTCTTTCAGACTGATAATTTATCTTTTACGAAAATGTGTAATGTAGTGAAAAACTATAAATTTCAGTCCGGATGACCACTGTCATGGAAATGCTTTATGCGGAAACATTGATTAAAATAAACTTAAATGGTAAGTTGCTGATGTCAACTAGTAAAATGTAACAAAACTTGTTTTGCATTCAACTGAACTTCTACTCAAATCTATATCCGTAAAAGTTTTTCGTGGATTCATGATTGAGATCTTTTCGGAAGAGGGAAAAAATTTGATTTGTTGTTTTGTTTGGTTGTTTGCTACTTTCAGTTACATTAAAGTGGCACTTTCTGTTTGAGAAAAAAGTTCAAACTAGGGATTTTCAAATGTGACTTTTGCCTTGGCTCTTGCAATCGTCACCATAGTTTGAGATAAAATTTTCACATTACAACTACACGGAAGTTACCGATAGCGACAGTACTCCGAATCCGGTCCTAATCCGGTCCCGTAGAATTTGAATGAAATGGCTGAAGGCCTTCTCTATATTATGGTACCTGTGGGAAGAGGGCTTCCTGTGGGAGGTGTTCCTATTGGAGGAGGAAGGTTCCTGTGAGAGGAGGAGGGGTCCCTGATCCACCTTGAAATTTGCGTCAATGACTTTTTCTAGTACTTTTTCTTCGACATTTGGGTAAGTCCGGGAGACGTTCTCCCTAAACAAAATTTCTAGATCCATGTTTTGCCCTATCCACGTACTATTTCCATTAAGGTCTAGATTTCTTCACCTCTATATTAATAGATATATCTGTGTATTGACCCCATATAATGATAGTTTCAGCCTATATGTGTTACAATGTCAGCTTTATTATATAGGTAATGATCGACAAAAAAGGCTAATGTAAGGAGCGCGTGATGGATTTGTGACTTGTTGCGTGTTCCGATCCCAATATATCATGGTCCAATCTCTCTGTAGTCCCTAATTTAGTCTCTCTGTAGTCGGCGGTCTAATTTCTCTTTAGTCTCTGGTCAAAGCTCTCTCGATAGGTCAAGAATTGCAGTTAGGATTGGCTGATCTTTTATTTTTTTATTTTTACTACATTGTAAACTATGTTCATTTATGAGAATAAGATGAATTTTTGTTTTGGTTTTTGTGAATAGCTGAACACATAACATGGTAACGGGAAAAGGTTAGGAACTGATAGATTTTACCTTAAGCGTTTTAAGCACCAGTTTTAATGATAAATCTTTATATTAATTTGATGAAAATATACTATAAATTGTTTTAATTGGTATGGACGACGAAACCTCTCTCCAAGGTTTATAAAACATGTGTTGCCTTAACCAGAATATTGCTTTTATCTTAAAACGTTCAAAGGTGTCAACAATTCTTATACTTAAGTGCGATTTTAAACGAGATTCCGCTATCCGGGTTCTCATTTCACCATTTTATTTATTCATTCATTTATGTTTAAGCATATATGTAATTTAAGGGGAAAACTCTAATACAATTAACGGTTATATAAAGAATGAACTTACATATATTCAAAGAATTTTTTAATGAAGAAGTTTTTCACGCATTGAAAAAGGAATGTTATTTCAACTAATTGCATTTTCTAGATACAATACTGGAATGGCATATATATACACAGGGGAGATAAAAATACATATACGAAAGAAATTGCACGTGACCTAGCACATTTCATCGCGTATGTACGCACAAACCCCCTTATTACACCCCCAGAGCCGACCTTATGTTGGATACCCTTTTCACACTGTACTGATTGCACCGTCTGAAACATGTGGAAAACTCATTTAGATTTTCTTTTGCGCATTATGTCAGTCGCTATGACAACGTAAATTGAAAAAAGGTACAAAAATACTTGTGGCCCGTAGCTAATTACTAAAAATATTTGTGTAAATCATTAGCAATGTGTTCGTCAGCTTCTTACAGTTGAAACATATCATCGACTTGTCTACTTTCAATTTTCGAAAGCGTAGAATTTCACTTGGTACCAAGTGTCGACTAGATTCCTAACAGTGTTTTTTCTCGCGACTAATTGAGAAATTAGGCAGAGGGATAATTTAACTAAAAGGACAGCATAATTGATATACAGGGCCTTAGGTAAATTTAACTGCTATTGCTCTATGACCATCTTCTTTCATGGCAAATCATAGCGAATCGTCAGTAATGAGACTATTTGATACTAGTATTTGTAAAAATTTACTGAAAAGTTGCATTATGGCTTAGGATAAAACCAAAGTCATAACCCATCATGCATTCGGAATCTCTCGCGTTTCTACTCACAAAAGAATGCTGCAAAATGTAAAACATAAAGCGGATACGTACAGTGAAATATCCGCATTCAGTCATTATCGATGTTAAAACCGCAAAACCACAAAACAACTTATTACAGATGAAGAGTGATAAAAAATTTTCCAGTGGTTATTATTAGCTGATAATAACATTTTAGTAATGGCGGACAGTCATATGATCAGAAAATGGCTGCGCCCTTGTATATATATTGTATATACAGTTCAACATCGAACTACATGTATTTATATATTCGATTCGTCATTCCATCACTAAATATTTCAATGTTATCCACATCGCCGTTTTGCAGTGAAATCTGGGGAATGACCTGTAATCCCAAGCAATTTAAAGTCTTCGTAATAGTTTCATTAAAACTGCGACAAGAGCGCAGTTTGTGTTCAACGCCCTTAGCAGACATGTGTAATGAGGGTTTCGAACTCTGATCCCATGCACTGGGAATCGAACGCTTAACAATTACACCAAATAGGCCCTGATGTTAATACGTTTATGAGAGACGATGATAAACCTTGAAGCTGGTGTCGCGACTTTGTAAAATGACTAATAAAGAATACAGTCTTGTAGAACTCTGATGAAAGCCTGTGTGTATGTGTGATTCTGTTATGGATAAGTTTCTCTGTAATTCGAAAAAAAAAAATAATGTTGTAATTTATCAGAGAAAGAGGAATATAACCAATGAAAGTCATTACTATACAGATGTCGTAGAAAAGTGTATCACTACAATATCAAATATGAACAAAAAATTTACCCTACTACATCAACTCTCTGTCTTGTTGATATACATAAAACAATAGAAGTGTATTTATTAAGTCTTCTAATAACTAATGTCCCCCTCCTTCCTATATCATTTTTAGAGGGTTATATGAATGTTTTTATGAGCAATAAAACGATCCCACTCGCACGAACGACAGTTGATAATGAAGTCGCGCGCACCTTGCAAGTTTTACAATGTCCCGTAATGACACAAGGCGCCGTACAAATCGTTATGGTGCTGATCTATAATCAAGTATGTCTAACAGGTGACCACTGGCTATTTCTCTGTACTACCTTTATGGAACATTCATGGTTTTATGAACCTTTTATGTCGTGGTGTTTATCTTTTG
This sequence comes from Pteria penguin, assembly GCA_035048485.1. Lineage (NCBI taxonomy): Eukaryota > Metazoa > Mollusca > Bivalvia > Pterioida > Pteriidae > Pteria > Pteria penguin. Next base: position 20,730,863 of record CM068584.1, read on the forward strand.
TGCACTGGTCACATATTTACCGCCGTCTTCTCGTACAGTATGTCGACCGACCATTTGACCCCTTTTTCGTTTTCTGGGTCTGGTTTTCTCCTTACAGATAACTGGTTATGTTTATGAAGGAACCTCTTTGAATCTCTCGTTGGAGAGGTGTTCTCTTTATAATATTATGGCACTCTATCTGTGCAAGTCGTTCGTTCTCTTTTTTACACATGTAACACGTTGTAAGACATGTGTCAATCATACTTTCTATGCAGTTTGTATAATTCACGATTTATAATAGTCTGGTCACTCGGTGCAGCGGCGGAACCGGGATTTTACAAAAAAGGGGGGAGGGCACACACACACACCCACACACACACACCCACCAAAAGAAAGATGTTTCAATGCGAATTTTAAACTTTAAATGGTTTCATTTTTGAATGTGTGAAATAAAGAAGGGGGCGGCTCTGTTCTCCACTGCAGTTACAACTCTTTATAATTAATCTAATGATTGGGCAAAGAAACCATGCAACTTCCAAGCGTCTTTATTATCAACTTCGCCAAGCATCAGTTTGTAGGTCTTCGCAAAATCTTATAATCGCATTTCCAGAAAATCCAATATGCTAGTCTAAAGCGGATTTATTATGGTTATTTCTCATGACAGTATTCAAAGATGCAATGCACTAGCATGTTCCCACTAAGGTGTTCTATTGAAAATATTTTCAGTTAATGAAACCTTAATTTATCAAACCCGGAAGTAAAATACGTGGTGGACAAATTCATGTACTTAAAACTGCTATTGATTTATAATTCGCTTAACGATGATGAAATGAAAACACTCACTCCAGGCGCGTAATACAAAATTAAAAAATAAAACCGGACCGGCCCAGTTTTTTCTGGAAATTTGAAAAAAGAAAATGAAAATCGGAAAAATTGGAGCGGTGATTCCGTCGAACATGACATTGATTTGTTCTGGCATAACTGATAATAATGTTAATAAGGTATAATAATAGAATTACAGTTTATTTTGTTTAGAATGGATTTTATGGAAATAGGCGGGAGAGTGGGAATATGGCTACTTCTATATAAGACAAGGACTCTTCACATAAGAACTTTCGAACTGGTTTTCGGCCATCTTTTAATTTCTGAATTTGCTTGGTGGTAACGATTTTAAATGGAGAAGACGACACGTCTTACACTGTATGTCTTAATATGAATTCCTATCCCATGATGGATGATATGGAGATGATATGGAAATATTTAATGTTTTATTCTAAGATATTTATCACTGACATAAAGTATAAACAAATGACTGAGTATCCACTGTTTTGCGCATGTGTACGATATTATCCCTGAAACCTATAACGGATTATGAACATCCGTCTTCATTCAGGTGTTTAAATTAACGTATAATCAACAGGGAAATTGATGTCCTTTTGATAAAAACCTTCATCTTTGTCATTATTTTCAAGGAAAAAAACATTATCAGTCTTCGAATTTGTTTTAAGTGAGTGTTACTCACCATTGTTTTCATTTGCATGTACATTTTATGATATCACTGACCAAATGTGTGTTCACAGATTTAGTACGTTCGCCAAGGGTGCAAACGGTCCGGGTTCGATTCTCTGAATGTGTCATTGTTTTTCAGAGGTTAATCACCTCCTGATTACCGTCGCGGATTGACTGAAATTTACCCATACGTGTAGCACAAACACCCTAATGTACCGGCTAACTAACCAGAGTTATCGTTCCTGTTTGTTTCGTAATATCAAAGGGAACATAGAAAAATCTTTCGTAAATTCGTCGTTAGTTCATACTGCATGTAAATAAATACAAGAAGGCATTAAGTGGCAAGTCATTCTACTACAAGATCTATGTCATATATGTTAATTGAATGTTTTAATGCAAGTTATCTGTCATGTAACTGTAATTTTAATTACTAATTACTAAAGTGTATGGCAATCTTGGAAATACAACACACCTCATAGTTATCATGTTCGCATGTGTTTCACGTCAATTACCATTATACATATCCGACTCCTCTGTATAAATCTGTCACACTGGCGGATCCTGTGGAAAGTTGATGTACTGTATAATTTCCTTTTTAAGAAAAAAAAAACATGTTTTCGCGTATTTTTATTCGCCTTTTGTCAATGATTTTAGTTTAGAGTTTTAAAATTGGGGTTGTGTACTAGAATTGAAGCTTTTTGTTATGCTCGTGTCAAGAAAATTACAAGACGTACTTAATGGCATAAAAGGAAAAAAAATATATATATTTTCATTCTTTCGTCTTCCCCACACACGGTAAAGTCAACTGGTGTTTGTCAGACGTTGGTATAGATTCCCATCCATTTGATCTTACAGGAATATCCCTCAGCGCTTGTACAGCAAAGGGTAAAATTTCCTGTAGCCTTTGAATGCTTTACTCTTTGTCAGTTTCTATCCAACAAGATTTGAACGTAAATACCTACTTATCACGAGCCAAACTAGTCACTCAGTCTAGAAAACTTCTCCAATATTTATAGACATTTACACATTAGTTTTTAGGTTTTGTTTCCCTTCGTTTATGCGTTGCCACTGCAAATGGTCGGGACATATGGTGTTACTCTTGTCCGTCATCCCGTCATATCGTCATCATTTCGTTTCCATGCTCTATCTCAGCAACAGAGGCGCATATTGAGTTGAAATTTGGTATACAAATACATCACGAGATAATCTAGGTCATACTCTGATTTTGTTACGGTTGAAGGTTTCCAATAATTAACAGTTTCCGTGCTTTATCTCTACAATGAATGCACATATTGAACTGAAATTTGGTATATATATACATACATCATGAGAATATCTAGGTTTAGTTTTATTTAGGTGATGGTCGAATAAACGGAACTTTGCTGGCGGCGGGGCATTTATGGTGTAACGACGCATCTAGTTTGCCTCATGTTCGACGCCATTGCTTTGAAATTTAGACGAACGTCACTGACCTACTTGAAGCTTTGAGGGAATTTTACGCGTCAATCTTTTCTACGGAACCTCGGTCTTACTGTCTGTCATGAAAGACAGGACACTAACGATCCACCGTGAGACTTGAACACGGGGCCTCTCATGCCACAAGCTAATTACGTCACCGAATGGGCTACTTCGGTTCACTGCACAGTGCAACTCCACTGTTGGTTCGGTTTGACTTTTTTCGGTTTTTATGCCCCACCATGAAATGGCCGGGGGCATATAGTGTTACCCTCTTCCGTCATTCCGTCATCATTCTGTTTCTGCTCATTTTCCCTTTGAAGGTTTGATAGATTGAATTGATATTGGGTATGCAAATGTATCAAGGGAAGATGCAGGTCAGTTTCGAATATGGGTGGGGTCCGATTATTTTGGATAGAGTTATTACCCTTGAACATAGAAAATTTCCTTAAAAATGACAAGGTTTAATGGATTGAATTGATTTTTGGTATACAGATGTATCAAGGAAACGTGCAGGTCAAGTTACATTGAGCATATAAAATTTCTTTAAAATAACAGTTTCCTCTCATTTAAATTTTCTTAGTGAAGGTTTGATAGTTTAAATTGATATTGGGTATACAGATGTATCAAGGGAAAATGCAGGTCAAAATTGAATATGGGTGTGGTCCGTTAATTTTTGACAGAGTTATTGCCCTTGAACATAGAACATTTCTTAAATATGACTTTTTCCGCTAATTTTCTCTCTGAAGATTAGATGGATTAAATTGATATTGGGTATACAGATGTATCATGGGGAAATGCAGATTAAGATCGAATATGGGTGTGTTCCGGTAATTTCTGACAGAGTAATTGCCCTTGAACATTAAAATTCTGGCTTTTGTATATCTAAGTTTTTTCATAATATCATTGCTTCCCTGGGTCTTCTTTGATTGTATTGCTTTAGTGGTAAATGGGAAGGTGGGCCCGTAAATCGGTTATCCACACGATTGTTACTTCATTGACAGTCGTAATTCGGTATCTTAACGGCATAACAATCACATATTATGTACTTTCTGTTTATGTGCTTATTTGTATGCTCTTTTGCTTATATTGTGAATGCTTTCCGTGGCGACTTTTGTCATGCAGCTGTATGAAGTATCTTCTTTCCTTCCTTTTACGTTGCTTGAAACTATTTTCCAGTCATATTCGCAGTTTGGGAATCGAACTGCAAACGAAGAAGTTTACCACTATACCAAGTTTGTTTCTACGGTCCTGTTCTTCCTCTGAAAAATCCGCAACATTTCTTCTTTAATTTCAGCATGAAACTGTGAACGTGTTTTAATGAAATGCTATTATTACACGACGCTTCGCGAAGTGCACAAAAATCTACACTTTGTTGTATGTGAAATGTAAACAAACGAAGGGATTCAATCAGCTCATTGACACGATGTTTACTTTCAATTCAAATATCAAGGGCCTATGGCAGGTACAACTAACATTGTCTCAATGGTTGATCTGTAAATAACCTAATTAAGTGGAGATTTTAAACAAATATTTGTGAATATTAAGCAAGAGAAGAAAATGAGAAAATAACAAGGGGTCGGGATTACTTTACACTCAAGGAGCATATCGCAAGGTTAAAGGTAATTCGTCATTTAAAGTGAACAGTGATAGGAATTTAAACGTGCTGTGGTGTTATGGATAATGTAATGGATTTATAGGACATGATTCTAGATTCAAACCCAGAAACGGGATTGTGTGTATGTGTATGTATGTGTATGTGTGTGTGTGTGGGTGCGAGTGTTTTGAGCTTGATCATCATAAGCTGTGAAAAGCATCTTGCGATAAAATGATGTCAGAAATGTCAGTGCAATTGGAAAAGTGAATGAATTTGATAATAATAATAATGATGATGATGATGATGATGATGATGATGATGATGATGATGATGATCACGATGATGATGATGATGATTATGATGATGATGATGATGACGACGACGACGACGATGATTGTTTGGTTGGTTGAATTGTATTTTACGTCTCTTTCAACAATTTTTCGATTATAACGCGACATGGAAGCAGGAGGTAACCAACTTCTTTCACATGGTGGCGCAACCCGGCAATCCAAGATGATGATTTATATTCTTAAAATTATGGCAGAAATTTGTTCCTTTAAAGTGCTTTACTTTTATTTTGAGTCAAATTAATAAAAATCGGACCTCTACTTCGCTCGTGATTTGTTTAATCGCGGTAGAGGCCTTTACCAGGAGCAAAGAGGAGATATGATTTTAATAAGATAGATTTTGAGCATATTTCTTCTTTATTTTAAAAAGAAACACAATCATAATAACCTTATTTTAAACATGACAGAATATGCAAAATATCCATGTCAATTGAATGGATCCCAGACGATTTTATAAATATCTGTGACATCTGTAATTCTTCAATGTGTAATTAAACTGTGTGCAAAGGGCTTGAAGTGTTTGGAAAACAGATAGAGAAGTTTTTTCTTGACTCGTATTCTGGGTGGGGAACTTTCACAAATAATACACAATAGCAAAACAAATACGGTCATCATGTTTAGTTTTATATTAAATGACAATATATTGAAATTGTTTTCAGCTGGTTCTATTTTGCAAGGTTCAATTGAAAAAAACCAACCCACAAATCAGCAAAGTTGGGGCATTACACTCTCGAGTGATCCGTTTGTTTAATAATCCGGATCAGGATACACTGTTATCGGTTTGATTACTTTATTGTCATCTTAAATATTGCTATCTGGAGAACAAGTTCTACTTCAAATTGAATCAAGGGTATAAAGTCAATAAAGAGAATGATTATAAAGTTGTTGTATGAGTATTTCGTGTTATTAAACGAGCAAACACTATGTTCTTATCGCAGTATAGGTGACCCCCCGTGTAGGAAAAGCATTTCCGAAAATCGAGGGGTTTATTTACCAGTTTTCCTCAGTTATAATCCAATAGTGGTTCAAAAACTTATGAAACAACGTATTGTACAAATTTATCGTTTGTAAGCGATGGTCGGCGTCCTAACACCACGGAAAGATTGCTGTATTAAATGTTTAAAAGTATATCTGTCTATATAGTAAGTGCCTTATTGTTAAGTTAGAGTCGTATTATTGTTTTAAAATCCCATTCCACATGTATATATTTGCTTAACAGTGCAAGGGTCTGGGGAAATAACTTGCGAATCAAACCATCTATCTCCATGTTTATGATTAGATATAGTGGTCTTCGCCAAAGACATTATTTAAAATCGAACACTCCCAAGCAAAACGTGTGACATTATGGCACTTAGCGCCATCTAGAAATGTGGATTTTACGATTCGTGGGATTTTGTAAAACGAGTCTTCCATAGGAATTATTGCAACAATATTAATAATAAAAATATGGAATGAAAAAGATCAAGAAATACAAGAGTTATTTATCATCAATCACTAATGCTGAAAAAATGGTTAATATCCAAGTCATTCTTCGGCAAAAAAGTTGTGTAGATGTCAGATGGACCACAGGACGACTTAATGCACATCTTTGACCACAGCTCTAATCAACCTTGGTGTAGGCGACCGTTGAAGGATAATTTTTAGATGCGTTGATACTGTTATTAGTTAAGCATTAACAAAGGTGTTGGCTAGCGTTGATCTAGGGGTCTCTGGCCACAACGTTGTAAGTGTTTACTTGACTGCATTGAGCAGTATTTCAAATATCTAGGTGTTAATCCACAGCGTTTGGTATAATCGGCACACCTCGCCCTTTTTCGTCACAAGGTAGAAAGTGAATCGGTACGTAAGCGTATGAAATTGAATAATACTCGATTTTATTCATGTAGTGGACGAGTAATGAGTTACAAGGCACAATGTAAATCCGAGAATTTGTGGGAAAAACACTCTGATGCTTTAATCAAATTAAATGGCGGGTTAAAAATATAGTTTACGGTATGTGACGCTCATGGTGCAGATAGTGATAATGATAATCACTAATCGCAATGCCTCATAACTTAATGCAGCCATGGTTGTGTCATGTGACTGACAATGTGTGTCATGTGACTGACAATGTCTCTACTTATCCCCGAGTTGTTTTCTAGCTCGTTATAAGGGCGAGGTGTTCCGTTTGTGTTGAGTAGTATTGACATGGGACATTTCAATCAGGTGATTTGTCTGCCTTTAATAAGAACTTTCTTATTTTCTGCATATCCAGTGGCGGATCCTGCACTCCCTTTTTCCGGGGGGGGGGGTTCCGAAGGTTGTCGATTTTGACTGAAAAATTGCCAAAATGCAGGGTTTTGGGTAAAACTGTAGGTCACTGTCGAAAAGGGGGCAGAGGTCCGCCACTGATATCACGGTGTTGTATATAAAACATATAAGGCTGACAACTACTGTATCAACCATATCTCACCATGGTGAAAAAAAACATGATACAAGAGAGGCAAATTGAAATCAGTCATTGCATAATTTCATACAACTCCTTAGTACTTAGTACTTCTTCAGACTATAACTTGATATAAATGGACAGGAAAGCCACGTTATAGAAATAATCTAAAGGTACCTGGTGAACCTCGCAGTGAACAGACTTTAGATTAGGAACCTTTTTAACCAAAATGTTTTAAAGTAGTAATGATATAGGCGCCTTTTTGTAACACAGTGGTGGGCAGTATTGATATAGGCTCCTGATGAAACACAGTGCTGGGCAGTATTGATATAGGCGCCTTTTTGTACCACAGTGGTGGGCAGTATTAATAAAGGCGCCTTTTTGTACCACAGTGTTGGGCAGTATTGATATAGGCGCCTTTTTGTACCACAATGTTGCGCAGAATTGATATAGAGGCGCATGATGAACCACACTGTCGTGCACTATTGAAATAGGCGCCTAATGGTCAATATTGATATAGGCGTATGATGAACCACACTGTTGTGCACTATTGAAATAGGCGCCTAATGGTCAGTATTGATGTTGCCGCGTGATGAACCACACTGTTGTGCACTATTGATATAGGCGCCTAATGGTCAGTATTGATATAGGCGTATGATGAACCACACTGCTGTGCACTATTGATATAGGCGGTCGTTGAACCACAGTGTTGTCCGAGGCACCTCTAGGATCATTGCATGGTTCAGCTTTGGTGCGAATGTTTGCTTGACCACAGTGGCAGCTTTAATGTAATATGTCTGGCAACAACGTGTGGCAAACCTGACATAAGAGCTTGCTGGGGCTGGCGCTGGGTTTAGAGGTGTTTTCGGCGCCTATTGTACTTTTAAGAGGTTACTATTAAAGTGCAACCACCTCAAAACCTGTTATGACTAAAAACAAACCGATGACAATTATTCATTACACACTAGACAATTCTCTGTCTAAATAAATACATATACGGGTACTTAAAATCTTGACCATGGTCATCAATCGTTGTCAGTTTGGGCGTCTTTGTTCAAACACTTACCATCTAAAGGGTTCTACAGCCACGCTAGATGTAGTGAGTGCTATCTATCGCCTACAGTGTATGTATAACAGCTCAGTTTATTTCTTTATGACAACACTACACCAATTTTATTGGTTTGTATATTGATCCAGCGTCATAAAACGAGATTTTAAAGGAACTTGATATTGCTTGTTTATATCTCGAGATATAAAGCGGGTCAACTACGTTAATCATTTTCGAATTATCATTCTATATACATCGCCGTCACCTCTTGTCGATAAGCTAAAGTAAAGACCATTGAAGAAAATCGATGTCTTCTTCTATCGACACGTAGTTGTTAAAAAAAACCCCTCAATTCCGTTTTTCGTGTGGAAGTCGGTTAAAAGCCTCACAGTGCAATATTTTCAGAGACATCTACATTTTGATGATGTATTGCCTTTTCGCACTTTAAATTTTACGTTTCCCTCTCACTTTTCTGTTAAATCATGTTTCGTGAAAATTTATTGTTTTAATCGAACAAATCTGCATGGATGGTAGATTCAACAATTCATGGTCGTATCGTGACAGGAGAGCAGGAGTTAAGCAACCTCTTATACAAAGTGGCACAATCCGGGAATCGAACACACATCCCCTGCTTCGTTTAACCACTACACCAAACCTGCTCCGTTTACTAATGATTAATATTTTTATTACGTTTTCTAATTGGTTTTTTTTTTTTTGGGGGGGGGGGGCATCGATGACCCATTGAGCTACATTTCACGTCGGCACAGGTCATACTAGTTAGAATAACGAACAGCCATAATCGATGGTTTTCCAAGTAACGTTGACCACTACAAAATAAGATTTTAAGTGTGATGTGGTGACCATTTTTGGAAGCACTGTGCTGACACTCCATATTATGCATATATATGTCATCTTATCCTTGTCAAATTTTGGGTTCAGTTTAGGGCTAGGGCAAGTAGAAAATTAGGGCAGTTTCTATTCTAAATGTTTTGTGAAATTATAACCAATTAAAAAAACCCCCAATATGATCAGAAATCATTGTTTCTTGTTTTTGTTTAATTTGATTAATTTTTGTGCCCCCTGATCAATAGATCGGGGCGTATTGTTTTTGTCCTGTGTGTTTGTCTGTCTGTTGTCAACTTTAACTTTCGCCATAACTTTTAAACCTTGAGGGATAGAGACTTCATATTTGAGAGGCGCAATCGGTTAATGAAGCCCTTTCAAATGACACCAAGGTCGATGAGCTTTTGACCTTGACAATGACCTTCACGCTAAAAATAACTTTTTGGACTTTTTTGCCACCGGGAGCACTAGTGTTTCACAAACACAGCTTTGTTGTTGTTGTTGTTTTTTTGTTATTAATATTATAATTATAATAATAATAATTGTTATTATTATTATTATCATTTGCTTTTTATGCCCCCGGATCGATAGATCGGGGGCATATTGTTTTTGTCCTGTCTGTCTGTCTGTCTGTTTGTTTGTCTCTCCGTAAACTTTACCGTTGGACATAACTTTTGAACCGTGAGGGGTAGACTTCATATTTCACATATTCAACCAATGAAGCTCTTTCAAATGACATTTTGACCTCCACGCTGAAAATAACTTTTTGGACTTTGTTGCCGCCAGTGGCATTAGTGTTTCACAAACATAGCTCTTTCTTTAACTACATGTAACATGCTCCTATTGATTGATTTACAAGATCTGTTAGTTGAAGGTTGATACAGTATTTGTTCGGGGTTTTTTTTCGTTCAATCTCAAAGATTTTGGATAGGAAGTTCGAATATATACGTAAAACTACACTCCTATCGTTAAATCTCGGTAATTTTCGGTAGAAAGTTCATAACTACACTCGTTAACATGGTGCTATCTCGCTTCACGCCCTTCTCGATAGTCAGCATGCAGTTTTCATAATGCAATGTAAACAATTTCTTATCTTATATTTTTGACTTGAACCATGCTACCTCGATAGGGCCAGTAATTAAAGGCCAATTCGATACCATATGTATTATAGCAAAGACTGGCGCAAAAACGATACCAAGGATTTATGGGACGACCTTATCACAACCGGCGATAATGGCAATATTGCACAGCAAACGTTATCCATTCACATTCTAATTCAGTGGCACATTAGAAATCTATTACATATTTGATGATATTAGATATTTGTGTCTGAGCAAAAAGTGCGAGATTACCATGTTAAACGAGCTAACGACAAATCACTGAAGTCATATATATAGGGCAAGATTTAATGACTACTCTAGCAAATAGTGATTTTCTTGTTAATTCAGTTTCGATTTCTGGTGTATTTAATAGTGTGCTTACACAGGCCTTTATAAACTTGCATAGTCAAGAAGAGGACGAGAGTTCCATCAAGAATTACAAGAAAAACAAATTATGTCAGAAGGAATACTGTTTGTTTCAGAGAAGTAGCTCCTACATAAGGAACATTAGGGTACAGTCTCCCATTGAAATGTGTGATCAGGAACCCCTAGAAACCCCTTCGTCGATGCCTGTACAAATACTGGATTGAGATGTTCGATTACCATGTATTGTTTCTCCTTATTTTGATTTTTATGTTTAAGTATTATCTGGAATTATTGTTACCTAGATGAAGCTGAGCGGCCTCTTTATACAACTGAGTTTACTATATTTTATAATTTTTAACTAAATTGAAATTCGAATTGTTTTCCAGAAAGTCATTTTGTAAATTGCGCACGCATCTGAAAAAGCACCTTCAAGAGTCAATGGATGCACTACATAAATTTCTTTCTCCCCTTGACTGATTGCATTGAAAGGTCGCGGGATTTGATGGTGCCGCCCAGCAAAAAGTATTCAATTTACAACTACCCAAATTTACCAATGAAATTAAGTCGGACTTTGTTGCGAAGAAACGAAAATAAGAATAATGGCGACAGTCGTCTGCTCTGTGTTCTGTAGACAGCTTAAAAGATTGTCAATCGAAAGAGTCAGAGACGTTAATGTCAATAATGAAAGGGAAATACATTTTCATTCCGCCTATTAGATGTATTATATTCGTTTTGTTACACGGTTAGTTTCAAGGCTTCTGATTCCTTCATGTGCAGAGCAAGTGAACCAATCACGAATTGGCCCGCGACCTTTGAATGCAATCAGTCAAGGGAGCGAGCTTAGAAGTTTACGTAGCGCATCCTCATGACTCGTGAAGATGTTGTAAAAGGTGAGAGGAATATTTGACATCTATGATGTCACATACAAATTTACAACTGATAGATTCTGTTCTGAAAATAAACCTAGTTTTGAGATTTTACGGTTACATTTTGAGCTTATTATTATTATTATTATTTTTTGTCGCGCAGATCCCAACTGAAATCGTAGAGTAATACTTTTGACCTATTTCAAAATGAAATCGTCTGTAAATGTCCATTTTAAGGATACACAGACCTTACAGTGTAACTTCTGTTATTTAAAATGCGTTCTATTTCATCGAAATCGGATATTTGAGGCATAGTTTTTGGCCTGTCTCTCTGTCTGTTGGGTATTTCGCATGTACCGTATATTCCTTGTGACAATACCCTTTTTGTTCACACCACCTATTTTTACCATGCCCTGACTCCCGCGTTTAACTTCATTTTCAATTTTTAAATATTGGTCGCCGTTGGGAGTTGGAAGGAAGAGATAAGTATTTCATTAATACAATTGGTTTACATCATTACAAGATAATTTTACTAAGTTGGCGTAGGCCAGGTTTAGTAGAGAAATCCGAAGTGCCCGAAGAAGACTCGAGACCTTCGATGGGTACGCTCGGCAGACCATCGAGCTCAAAAAGTGCACATGCAAATGATCTCGACTCAAAGCTGAGAACTATCGAATATAGATTACTAACTACTGTAATCGCAGATTCGGAATAAAATACACGTAGTATTATTTTGATGTAAGTTAGTGAAATTGTCGCTGACTTTCGACTCTCAGATTTCGTGCGGCACATATCTGTACACCAACTCCTTATCCTCATGACTTTGAGTACATGTGTCAGGGACGACAGCTCCTAAGTCTGACAGTGAAATGTTCCATATAGAAAGAAAAATGAGAAGTATGTCGAAGTGAGTTGTTTTTACAGGAACTTCACAATGATTGCTCGCCACTTTCTCCTTGGGGATTCGTGGAATATGTATTATCCTTATTGCATAAATCGCAGAGTACTTTACTTTTCTGACGTTTGCCTTCTGTTTGCGATGCCAGAAACTTGGCAGAAGGTATAACCTTCTCCGCTGGAATCATAAAAATCAAGGTCTTTCAAGATCATCTTTCTCAGAGAGAGGGAATGTGTTGACGGTTCCAAGACATTGTAACAAGGGTTTCCCCCTATTACAAAGAAATATGTTGAGAGCATTTACTAACTTCTCTTTTAATTTATTTCAGGTATATGGTATATCACGAGAGCGTGGCTTGGCCGGGTGGTAAGTGAATTTTTCTCGTTGTTGGAATTTACGGCTGTGGGTCAGAACCCCATCAGATGTTGTTCTTGTCGAGGATGCTGTTTTGTTTTCTTAAATATGAATCTTTTATCCGGAAAATATTTGCTACGTTTTTATTTTGCGGAATACCTGTCGGCACCAATATTGTCACCCGAAACACCGAGTCGTTCCTTGTACCACGTGACAATAACCAGACAAATTTAAAACTAGTGATTGGGCCCAGAACTAATTCAACATTAAACATATATTAGACCGATAATTTATAATATTTTAGGTCCAAGTTCAATTGAAAAGGTATATGAAATGTTGTAACTCAGACGAGGGGAAAACACATTTTTTTCTAGGGAAGACACGCTTTAACCAGGGTGTTGATATTTGCCATCACAATTGTCATGTGACACCGCAACAAAAGAGCTTTCACGTCCGGGTATGCTTTTCCAACACTCAAAATCGGCACGGCGTTCCGGATGTAATATAGTAAAAGTAAAACGGTTGCGGAGAAAAGGAGGTTTGTAGCAAGTCCAAGAGGTGGGACCCGTGGAATGCAGTCCGTAGTTTATTTAGCCACGCGCTTACTTTCAAGTATACTTCATTACATTTTGCAGAATGAATTTGAATGGTAATTGTTATGGGATTTGATAAGCTGATATGGTTAGAATGCATCTTTTTTTCAATGTACCATGCTCTCTGATTGGATAAGATATTGAGAAATTATTTCTGTTACAAAACGAACATTGGATTTTGATTTTAGCATCTTAACCCAAATGTTTTTATGCTGTGACAACAACCGGTTCTTTACATTCGGAATTTATACGTGACTGGGCTGCCCCTACTTCAACAAGAATTCTAAAATTTAAGATAAACAAGCATACTCAGTATTTCAGAAGCAGTACATATCCCCATCAGTTTCCACAACAGTGAAATTTCTTAAATTTGTCTGGCCCAAGGGCCGTTACTCTTCCAAAAATAGGCCAGCCATGACCAAACTTGATTTGTACAAAGCTACATTTCAAGTCTTTAACGTCAATTGTTGCAAAAAAGTGCGGAAAACCAGAAAGACGGACAGGCAGATGGATGGAAACATATTTCCCTTCCGTTTCCGGTGGAGTAGTAGTAGCCATAATGTAAATTTTCAAATTTTGACAGAGATAGGGTTAATAACATTTTGTTATAATGTCTGTATAAAGCTAAGATATAGAGAGTTTTGTAATTCTTTTCGGCAATGTGGAAATGTAATTTTTAAAATTCTATGAATTATTACAGCAAGACGGATACGTTTATGCAGGTGTCCTTCTAACTTTTAGTTTTGGCAGGTAAAATGGAGCACAAGATTTCAGTTATTTTGTGCTTTTTTCATTTGCCACCAGAATTGGGTTTATAGAGGATCGAGTCCTTTACCTTCCGATGGCTTACGAACTTGAAAATAAAGGATACAAATGAATCTGAGTTCAGTAGACGATAAATGTCAAAAAACTTTTACTGCAGGTTGAACAAAACGCTGAAGCATGGGAATGACTGATTGCGTAATAAACACGTGATGCATTATGCACAGAATCCGTTAAGCGGACGAGGCGGAAAAGTGCAGTATGGAAGATATGTCTTAAAATTATAGAGAAGGAGTTAAAACGAGAATAATATATGATGATTGATTTTCGTTTAACGTAAGGTAAAGTAATACTTCATCGGTATTGATGACATTGTTTTAGGTATATTTCGGTCATAATGGTAACCGATTTCGATGCGCGATTAAAGATATAAAGGTCGTAGGTTCGAATCCTATTAGTTTCCTGTCCTTTCTATTTAAAATAAAATAATCAAAATTAGGTTTAAAAATGAGTGCATGTTTGACATTTCTGAACACTTCTTTTTTTCTAATCGAACACTCTGTTTTAAAAGGTAATAAACATTGCCAACACTGCAGTGTAGAAATCTATTGTGAACGAAAGCTGGAGTACATCAGTTCAAGTTCCCTCTGTGTCTCATGTGAAACAGCATAGAACTCTGTTAGTGCTAGAGGATAAACAGTTTATGCCATGGTTATATTCTATAAACTAGGACATATTCTGTTGCCCTAGGTCACGATAAGATTTAAATGCCATAAGCCGTTGGGTGCTACAGAAACACGAAAATCTCTTCTGTTCGTGTTCTGTTCATTGTCTTTTCTTGATTTTGTCGAAGATGTGAAGGTCATAAAAATCTGAAGTCTTTTTATTAGTACAGTGTGTATCATTGTTGAATGGAGCTAACATTTGCTAGGTAAGCGAATGATTCTGGGCTTTTCTTTCCTCTCTGAAGACACAACTCGAACTTGCGACCATGCAATTACTACATGAGTTCGCTAATCTCGAACTTATTTTGCGGTTTTTGAAGGAATAAAATGAATCATCCCCCTCCAATTACTAACATGAATTATTTCATTCATTTCTATCTGTATTATTAGTTAAGTTCCCTTTCATGTTCACAGTGTTTCCCATTGCGGGTTATATCAGATGAAATCTTAACCATGCTAAGGCAGACCTGTTATTACGACACTTTTGTGTAATCCAGTGTAATGTGAACGTTTTCGTAGCTATATCTTTCTAACTTTCGTCCTGTCTATAAGATATCGGACCCTCCATTACATCCAAGCGAATCTTACAGTTATGATCAATAGAATAATAGATAGAATGATTATGTCATGCCCCATATTGGTAGTTATTAAGTTATTACTACTTTGTCAACTTGCATTAAGAGACCGTATACCTTGATGGGGTTTTTTTTTGGGGGGGGGGGCGGTGTTTTATTTTGTTTTGTTTTGTTTTTTTTGCTTTCTCACAGGATATGCATAAGAAATAGATACTGTTGACAATAATCATGGAAAAACAATTTTGACTGCACATTGTTTCTGTGATACACCTGTCTTGGTATGCTATATATTGAGTGAGAAATAGTAAATGATTTATGTAGATTTGCTGTCAGAAACAATTCAGACTGAGGTATTATTTGTCAGTCCCTCATGCCTCAATGATGATAGAAGTATGCACAGTGTTTCTGCTCATGCTTTGAGTAGTGAGGTATATAAGTAGATAAATCACATAAATGTGGCACAGCAAAATATTGTTGGTGTCAAGAACGCATTCTCATTGGACAGGCTAGTAAATCTTGCGATTTTTCACTGGCATCCCTTTGCATTTTGATTGGTCAGATTTTTGTAAGTGAATAAAGACATTCATTGGACAGCTGATAAAAACGCCGTACAACATTTAGATCTATTACAAGAAGAACACGAAATGGAAGTTGTTTTGTCGGATTGCAAAGCAATTCTAGTTTATAGATTGATGGTTTCTGTCTGTCCGTCCGTCAGTATGAAATGTGATAGTCTTCTTTTTTTCTAGTAAGATCAAAATGCAGTCGATTTCAAAATTGATTAAGTTTTGGGATTAAGAAATGAATAATTAACAAATAATGTTTATTACAATATCTAACAAAATGAGAAATCAACGATATTGGATATGGGATATTTTAATCATGAAGTATAGCATGTTCTTTGATGTATGTCCTTTTAATACAGCAAATATCAGCTTCCTGCTGTAACAGAATATAAAGGGACAGAAAGCAGTCAAACTCCAATACACACATCCTTACATTATTAATGAATGATATAAGCTTTGCCTTAATTACTACCAGCTACATTAGCGAGTCTGAATGGTAGCTCGCAAACGGGCACCTGCTCTGTGGGGATAAATAATAAAAACCTAATGCCATGTATATAGGGAATGGTAATCATGATTTACTCCCAGGTCTACAGATTGCTCTTATCAGTTCGCCCGACTCCAGATATTTGTGTTTTATGCTCTTTCGATATCCATTATAAAGGAAAAGGAAAGTTGTTTACGATTAACTTAAAAGTAAACCAAAAATTTAATCTGTTATATAATATATTTACAGCATTATGGCCAAGCCATTATAAATAAATCGATGAAGTTGAGAAGTGTATACTGAATTCTTCTCTTTAATTTTCCTTACGAAGTGCTCATTAAATTATCTCGTGCAACGTGCACATAAAATTATGAGTCATAATGAATACGTTACTTGCAATACACATAAAAGTATGACACAATGCACATAAAAGTATGACACAATGCACATAAAAGTATACTGTAATGTGCTGAAGTGTTTTGCAGTCCTATTTAAAGCTTCATTGAGAAAATGATGACGAAGCATTTAAAAGGGCGGGAGGGGGAGGTTAAAGTTTTTGGGGTCTGATTGATCAAAGAAGTATATTACATATGTAAAGGGTTAAAGGAGATGTTTTGTAAACTCATATTACACAATACTTAAGTTAATAAAGCTTCTTGTCTGCAAACACCGTAAATTTGTTCTCCGTTCTGCACAGAGGCTTAATATACATCGGCGTTCATTGTAAAACCCAGATGAGTTACGGTGTAAATAAGACGGAATTGACACAAGCAGAAATGTGGGTAATGATTGCACGTTGCGGACGAGAGTGTAAGAGAGAGTGATGGATTTAGCACCAAGCCGTGGCGTTATTTTGGAGCAGAGATGAAAGCGAAGCACGTTATATTAATTTGGCTTCTCTGAGAACTAGAGCGATTTTCTGTCAGGCAAGGATGGCGGGAAATTGATGTGTCAACAGTGATGTCGGCTTGCTTTAATGATGATTTACCCGATAACGCTTTTTGTTTATGACATTGCCGTCTTATTTCTTGACGGAATCTCAAGTATATGTATATATGCATCCGCTATCGTGAGTTCGTCGACCAGAAACATTTCTTTGAAGAGTTTTGGGTGTTTAGAAGTTTCCGCTGTCCATTCACTATGTGGTGATTTGGTGAAAATGAATTTGAAGATGACACATTATTTACTTTAGTTACACCCTGTATACAACCCGGTTACATCTGAAAATACACAGTCGATGAAAGCATTTCTGGGAATGGAGAGGTACGGTATATAGTACTAAGAAAAAAAACCCAAATAAACAAACAAATGACAGATTTCACATTGTTAAAACCGAGTTATTATGACCCGACTGAATTAATTTAGGTGGTCTATACATCTGGGTTTATATTGCTAATCAATGCAAGGATAGACGTTTATTTCTATTCTGATGGTGACCAAGGAATTTTCCATTGTTATTGTGGATGCAGTGGACAGAAAAGACGACAAAAAAGGAGACAACAAAAATCGATTTTCAGAAATGGATGGAGCTGAGATGCCTGTGCTTTTGTGAAACAATGGTGCATAGTCAGTTTCGAATTATCAGATTGGGAAATGAAGCCGTGTTAGAATTGAAAATAGTTGTTAATTCGATTAGACTGGCAATGCTTGTCTAGTTATTAAAATATCCACGCAGCGATAGCAAGCAAGAGCAGGTAACTTAGACAGTCTGTGTTTCATGTGATTCCAAGAATTTGACAGCTCGTGTGAGGAATAAATTTTACAATGTAGAGTTGTCTTTTCTTGAACAGCAAACTGTGTCTCTACTGAAAATATGACATTTCATGATGCACTGCAAACGTGCATACGATGTATGTCTTGGCACAATTAGGGCATTCAGAGATTTAGTTGCGTTCAGGAACTTGGATTATTAACAAAATCCCAAGAATTTAGTCCTTTATTTACAAGACATCTCTTTTATTTTGATGCTGGGTCTCGTTGATTTTAAGTGGTGTGATAGAAGTATAAAATTTGAAACCGGGCATGCCGAAACCTCATAGATGACCATATGGAGGGTGGTCAGCGGCAGAATTGAAAGATGCACATCGGTATTACTAAGTGAGATACATGGAATTCCAGGAAATGAAACTCAACATATAATTAAATCAGTTAATCGATACAGAAGTAGGTCAGACTATACGGATTGGCAGTAATGTCATATTATATGAAATATGAGTTCAAATGAATTAAAAATCTACATCACATGTCATCAGTAATGAAACAGTTTCGTCTGCCATCTTCCCAAATCGCAGAAGCAAAAACCGATACAGTTCGTCCATTAGTTTCATTATTTTAGTACCAAATCAATCTCCACAGACAGAAGATCTTGTTGATGCGATTCGTATTTGATCCGTAATGGGGTGCAATGAGTTGTCTCCCGTGATAGATGACAAGATTGGCCGCTAGGGTTACAAGGTTTCCGTCAACATAATTTAACTGTTGCCAGGGAAGCCGTTAATTGGTATATGACCTAGTGATTGATTGGTGCGTGGATCATGGACGATTCAATCTTTGACTCCCCTTATTACTGGGACTCCGTAACTGTCTTAATATAGGATGGCAAGAAGGATGACTTTTGGATTTTGTGGAAGACAAAATTGAATTTGCTAAATAAGATTAATAGAAGTGTGGTTATAATAACTGAAGAAACTGTGTTTCTTTCTTTTTATTTCTCAAGTTTATAATCCTTGAATGATGATATATACATTGTGATATATTGGAGATCACGACGTGTACAGTCGGGTACAAGTTCAAAGAAGAAGAAGAAGAAGAAGAAACACTTTATTTTTGAAAAATGAATGCAAAGTGTTGAAATACGAGCCAGATAAAAAATAACATGTAGTCATTGAGATTTCAAAAATTTAATCGAAGAAACGTATCAACAATAATAATAAAACTAAGATAAAGAAAAATTCAAATATAATTATATTGAAAATTTGAAACATTATATATTCGTATCATATATTCGTATGTGTTTGAAGGTGACCATACAGAAGATAGCATGTCTGCAAAACTCTCTCACAGAATATGACATGACTGCCAAAGGGGCATAATCAATTTTGCCAATACTTCGTGTGCCGCAGATTTTATATATTGATCCCTATAATTTGTCGATAGATCTTGCTTTATGAAGTTGAATACCGCCGTTACTTTACAGCGACTGTGCAAGCCACATCGCCCAAGATCAAACGATGAACGGGGGATCGATTGTGCCCCTTTGTTCGTGGAACTAATAAGTGCTTGTCCGATTTTATCTGTGACGTAATCTTTTTATGGCTTATAGAAATAAACAAAAAGAAGTATAGAAAATCTTGTCAGTAGATATTCAGCGAGGACATTATAAAATATTTCATTATTGCGTCACGTAAAAGTGTCCACGTGGCTCTTACGACTTTATTAATACAAGTTGGTAAAATTCTTAACCTAGAGCGTGAGATTTCATCCAATATATTTTACAAGTAGACATATAAGGGGACTTTTGGTTTGACATAGAGGGTGGATTTTTGTAAACTCATGGCATGATGTAATTTCTGTATTAAGTACCTGAGAAGTAAATGTGACATTGCACATATTGTCAAAATTCGTGAAGCCGGTGTGGCCTAGAGGCTGAGGTGCTCGGCTCGTGACCTATAGGTCCCGGGTTGGATTCCCGTCCTGGGCACACCGGTGTTCTGTCTTTTGGATGAGACAGTAAAAATCGAAGTCCCGTGTCACGGTAGACGTGGCATGTAAAATATCCCTCACTGCTTCGGGTGGGTCCGTTGCAAAGGTAGAAATTTCTATGCAATGCATCAGGTAGATACCGTCACCAAATACATGAAATAATCATGGGGTAACGTAAAACAATATTCAAAATTTGAAGTGAATTGATAGAGGCTTTGAATTTACTCCGAGGAGGAAAGATGGGAGTAAGTGGGAGGGTGGGTTAGTAAATACAAATAATAAAACATAACAAGCGCTCACTGGGTTCATGTGCTTCATAAAATGATGACATTTATCTGCGTCTCTTGTCATGTGTTGTGTTTCAAGGAAGCTTCAGTTTGGACTGGTTGACCCCTTTTATATAACAAAAGTTCGAAGAAATATGAACTTATTTTCTTTATAAATGAAATATCAAAGGAATGCCCTTAACAGATTTTTCGTTTGAATATGTTGTCAGGATTATATATATGTCATTTTTTCTGTTTTACTGATTTTTGTTTCATTGCTCCAACTGAAATGTACACAAGGGAATCATACAAGTAGAATGGTTTACATGATGAAGTCAAGTGTAAGTACATTCCAGAAATAGAAAATGTCTTCCCTTGTATATAGCCTCCAGAACCAAATATCACTAGGATAGGTGAAGAACATTGCTGAAGACACTGTTTTTGTAGTTATGAGGAAGTGATGTACACGATATATGCACTGCCCTTTATCAAATAACCGTTTATGAATCGGTATCTCAAATACTCCCACGCTTTACATACGCAACACCAAGATACGATAATTAATAGGCGCGAAATATAATGTCGTCTATGACGTCATCGAAAGGTCAGTCATCGCAAACTAATTTCAGTTTCGAAATAGTGCATTTCGACCAGCCGTGTTTGATGACATGAACTATTATATATTATTTTATATTATGTTGTCTTTCGACATTAATGGTCAATTGAACACCTCACTCTTTGACAAACGTGACGATTTCAATTTCGCTATCACAAACTTTCCTTTCATAAGTGGCAACATTACATCATCGCCCGCATATGGCGTATTCATATCTCATTTAATAAGTAATTCCAGGGCATGTTCAAATTACAATGACTTTGTTCTGAGGGTTTTCAGATAAGCTACTCAACTAGGGTTATGTGTGCTAGACTAGTAACGTCACTGAGGAAGTTCTATGGTCGTTACGAGACTCTTATTACTGCATATGAAATCTCGTTATCCAGACTTCTAAATGATATTCTGGACTGAGACCGATTCCGATCATTGTACACAGATTTGACACCTTATATACTAGAAGGTTACCTACTTCGACTATATATATAAATATATATGAAATTTACACGATTTGACTCTTTCTACTGGGTATATGTGACGGTTGTTGCTAGCAAGCAGGAGATGCTCACTCTCCCGGGCACCTGATCTCACTCCATCATAGGGGTTCACATATGCTCTTCTAGTAGACATATTTTGTTATTTTCCACTTTGTTTTCATTTTCACTGATTTTGTATGTCCTCTGGTTTCATGATTTTCGGACTTGTGATTTGGATTTATCCATCATTTTTACATTCATATATGAAATATTACCGAAAGTGAAAATGTGTAAATCGAGAAATTCATTAGATGCAGTCGGATCACCTCGTCCTTTCCATGTGAGCCCCGCAAGAAAACGAGAAATTGTGAGTTTCACTTGGTGGTCAGTTTATATCCGGTAATTCGATTTTACAGGGAAAAGATAAAGCCCATCATAGCAAAGTGTATACCTAATGTAGTATACCACTCGTATCCAGGAAAAAACTTCTGACGTCATGTGCTTTAGGACATGTAATCTGCGCATGGAACACAAAGCTACGATAAAGACGTTTATTTTTTCACCAGTTGCATAAGAAATTAAGAGAAATTAATTTGGGTGGTCTGTTATGAACTTATTACTCTAGCTTTCCTCCCTGCAATATGTTTTATTTATCGACTATATCTTCCTACTCCCCCGTCTGTCTTTGTTGTTCCACAGTACCGATTTGTTTACACGTCAGATCTTCGACGCTGATTTTATTGCTCTTCTTTGCCTTCTGTTTTTCATTTGTGTAAATATTTATACAGGCACCTTTCTTATCCTTCATCCGATTGTTATTTCATATGTATACACACTTGTTCTTCTCTTCCCACGAATGTTAATTCCTGCAGTTGTAGATAGAGGCTGCATTGGGAGGGGTCCTATTAAATTAGATAGGCTGAAATGGTTATATTCAGATAACCTGAAAACTGTAATTACTATTCTCTCTCTCTCTCTCTCTCTCTGGGTATTGTTCTTTAAAATTTTAATACACATTCGTTTTGAAGAACAGGATTAGCTAGCACATCGTATATTCTCCTCATCTTTTATTCTTGTGTTTCTCCCGGTTTGGGCATAGAGGTGGATCCACCGATGTTTAAAAAGGAGGGTATATCCACCTACAGATGATAAGGTTTTGTCAAGAAATAAAGTGGTGATTCAAACATTTCTATGTGAAACTTTCCCAAGGAAAATGGAAGTTGCATATTCCAACCGGAATCACCACCCAAAATGACTTTTTATGCCCCCCCCCCCCCTTCTCCCAGATCGATAGATCGGGGACATAGTTTTTGTCCTGTTTGTTTGCTTGTCTGTCTGTAGTCAACTTTAACCTTGGCTATAACTTTTGAACCATGAGGGACAGAGACTTCATATTTGACGTACTCAACTAAAGAAGCCCTTTCAAATGACACCAAGGTCAATGACCTTTTGACCTTGACAATGACTCACGCTAAAATAACTTTTTGGACTTTGGTGCCGCCGGGGGCATTAGTGTTTCACAAACACAGCTTGTTCCCATTAAGATGTAGAATCCCCCTGGATAAAGCGCGGAATGAAAGTAACGTGAATATATACGTTAGTCTAATCATGTCGAGATCGTGCCGTCACGGAAAGTAAAGAAAAATACACATTACTTACATCAAGGGTGTAAATTCAGTCGAAATTAAGAAAATGTTTATGAAGACAGACTTTGTTTCCAAACATTCATAAGATCGAGATGTCGTCACGATCACATCTAAACAATCTCCGTAGGGCATAGAATCAGGTAATTTGGATTATCGTTCTTCTCGTAAAGAAATAGTGCATTGCAAGCATCATCTTCTAATAAATAATTCTAGATGTTTTCTTCATCTAAGTCCCTATATTAAAAGAAGAAGAACAACAACAACAACAAAAAGGAGAAAAAGAAGAAGAAGAAAATCCGGTGACGTTAGTCGAAAGAGCCGGGGCTTATGTAAAGAACCTGAACCATCTTTAATTTAAAAGTTATAACCCGTCCCCCATACAAGCACACACCTTGCGTCTCCGTCGTTATTTCAGAATGATTCTGAATGGAAATGAAGGGTAAAAGTAAAGGAGGATGTTTCTATAAATTTTTCCTGTATAGATTACAGCTTGTCTAAATATTGATTTAGAAAACCCAAATCAATCCGGAAAAATCTTCACATGGATGACATATGGACTCCTCCTGTCGTCTCACTTTTTTTTTATCGAGATCTATAATAACTGCGGACGTGATCTTCATATGGAACACAACGCTCTTACACTGTATTGTTTCCTTTACTACCTACATATTCGGACACTGAAATCCTGTTTGATCAGGAATCTTCTTTATATGAAACGTCACACGAACTGTATATCCTTTGCTATCCACGGTTAAGCCTATGGTATTGTGTACTGTATGGTTATGAACGCTTGTCGTAAGCCAGACACATGCTGCGGTACGTACCGACAGTGAAAGTTGGAAATCTCGCGCGCACTTTGCGCCTGAAACTCTCTATATGGACTTGCTTCGCGATGAAATCTTTTACAGTAATATGCAGTAAAAGCAGAGGAATACGAACGGAAGTGTTTACTGTGTTAAGTAGTGGTAAGTTTAGATGAATAACATGTACAAGACTCTACGTTCACGGCTATGGTATTCGTGTTTCCATTTACTATCGCTCTCCAGGGGGCTGTTCCTCGCCACCTCGGGACTCCTCTGTAGACGCGAGCGTAATCAATGCATTATAATCCATTATTTGGACACAATTCCCGTAAGAGGAATCTGATAGTAGATATTAGTGTATCTTATCAGCTGAGATTGAGAGGCGGACCTATAACGTGCATATTATTTCCGAATGGTAACTAGGGCTGTTTCTAGTGTTATATACCGTTGTTTGGTAGGCTTTAAATAGATGATAAACGAATCGCTTTTATAGTAAAAAAATTCGTCATTAAAACGAGTTAATGTAGTAAAACTGTGGTGAATTTTAAATGCAGTTATTAAAATTTATAAAAATGAAAACTCTCTCTATTCCGTCTTTTTCTCGAATTTGTTTGATATCTCGCTCATTGTCTCTCTTTTTTTTTTCGAAATACCATCGATTGTAAAATTTATAGATAAACATGGATCTTTAAAAAGTAATGAACATGACCGTCTTTGTTTGTACTTGACTTACAATGTATATTTTGTAATAGATCTATATAGAGTCTGTAGTTTATCTTTTATGTAAATGACAATAACCTTGACCTGGATTTGAATTTCGTTACTTGTTTTCTCCTTTAATGTTGTGATGTTATTCCGTGACTTCAGATTTGGTTCAGTAATAGGTTCAGTAATGCTATACGTCATCAGCACGTTTCTTTGTATTAATGTATAATCAACTTACAAAATAATTTCCATTTAATTTCCTCAAAAGCTTTTTTCTCTCTCAAAATATTAAGTAGAATTATGAAACCCCGTCAGCTTTGTTTTAAATGACGATACAAGTAAAAGTTTCTGACATCATCTTCATTGGTTGATTAACAATATAAATAAATAGAACACCATACGTAAATTGATATGAATTACTTTTCTTTCATGTTTGATAATACGGATAAATGTTTTTCTGTAAAAATCCGGGTTTGAAAATTTAGCCTCCGTTTATTCCATGTTCGATAGTACATTCATCTAATTGCTTTTTACCATAATTGCATACCTTTTGATCTCTTCGTTATCACAGTTATTGTAAAATGTCAGGAAATTACCTGCAATTTACTGAAAGGCAAATTTACAAGCGGTCTTTAAACTTTCGAGACCGGTACCTGAAAATCGATTCCGTCAAGATACTCAACTGGTTGGAAAGCTATTATTTACTACATTTATTCAATAAAGTAGACAATCATGAAAGTACACTGTGTCCTAGCGGTAAATTTATCTAGCTTATCTCGTTAAGGGGGTTTCATTACAGGATTACAGTCTGTCCACTGCATTGGTAAGGGCATGTCAAATTCCTAGAGCGACTTCTGAAGAGTGAGTTGTCATGTAACTCTTCAAATTATGGGGTTCGCCGCCTGTTATCATCCGTTAGGCGGCGCCTGTATACTGTGAGGTAGAAACGTCGATTCGAGTTGGCAACCATATGACGTCACAGTAACGTACCATTGTTCTTTACGTCATTTTTGCGGAAATATGTTGTATTTCCTCCCTAAATATCAAGACCGCAGTTAATGGCGGCGAACCCCATTTGGCGTAGTCTTACTCAGGGTTATCGGTCGTGCTAAAGTTTATAGAACTGTTGTCTTTGTTTTTATTATTATTATTATTATTATTATTATTATTATTATTATTATTTTTATTATTATTATTATTATTATTATTTATTTATATATTTATTTATTTATTTAGAACCGTTAAAACCTAGATTTTTATACGTCAGACTACGGACAACTGATTGTGACGTCATACTTGGTAGAGGCATTGATGTTATGTATCCAAAGATGAGATTATTACATCATAAATAAAATATCGCCAAAGTATGCAATGTCCGCAGTTTGGATATAACTGGGAAACAGATGAAACCGAGATGGTATGCCAATATAGAATGTATAAGAGACAATGACAGGGAATGACCCTTGTTTGTTTTATGTTTTCCCTTTCAATATTCACCGATTAACGTTTGTCGATTAACAACCCTGTATTTAAAGATCACCTGAACAACATATATTCAAAGAAACTGGAGATAAAAGATAAAACTGAGAAAGCATATTTTGCTTCATACCTCGATATACTTCTGTCAGCTAGTGATGATGGTTCGTTAGTTACCTCTCTTTATGAAACACGTGACGACATCAATTTCATTATTACCAACTTCCGCTTTCTAAGTAACAACATACCTTCCGCTCCCACATATGGCGTCTTTATGTCACTACTAATACGCAGTGCCAGAGCATGTTCTAAATACGATACCTTTATTTCTTAAGGTTTTGACCATGAAGTCTAACATGTATTCAAATTTTGAATTGTAAAATTACAAAATATTTCGATTACTCTTTAATACTTAATTTGCTGTTAGAATATGCACTGCTTTCTATGATAAAGCCCTACGCTTTATCCCTGATGTTTCGGATGCCCGTTGTAAAATATTTGGATGCCCGACATCGTGCCTTCGAATTGAGCATTTAGACTGAAAAGGTTCGTTGATAGTGACGTAAAAATTTCGTCGTCATTTGTATATAGGGGGCACGTGGTAGAGGTACATTGTTAGGTCCCCTACCTACTGATGAAAGGCAGTAACTAGAGTCGTCACTATGTAGCAGACTGAAGGAGAAAATACTCTGAGAGAGAGAGAGAGAGAGAGAGATTACGGATTTAAATTTTTCTTCTCATAGTTCATACAAACAAGTATTGCAAAACTCAAAGTGGAGCGCCCCTCCCCTCATCCCTAATTTTGTCTCCTCTGGATCCCTTTAGATATACAGGTATTACTATCTAATGATAGCTAAAATCGATTAATGTAACTGTACAGATCGTGTATAATACTGCTGATTAACAGGATTGAATATTTCACGAACTCACCCTAAGGCTATGTAGCTACAATGTATTTTGAACCCTTATGTCACATCTGCTCTAACATCTATATTTCTTTCAAGTGAATGTATAGATACATAGCTTTGGTATCCATACTTCTTGGAAGGGCAGTACCTCTACATATATTGGATGTATAGAGGTAGTTTAAGTGGGATGGCGAGGTTTTGTCAGGTTCAGTGCTCTGTGACGTTTTTGTTTTTAAGTTTTGCAGTGTGAGTGGATGAGATCGCGTGATATTTGTTGAAAGTTCACACTTGTCAGATGCTGGTACTCTGATCCATCTGTATGAAGAAAAACTCTGTGAAAATTTTAGATTTTAACAGGCATGGTCTTGGTCGGAGAACTATGCAGAAATTATTGTAAATTTCAATACTAAAGAAGACCTGCTGGCTAGGTATTCTTAATTATTCTGTTGCAGATAAAAGCTGTTGCTCTCGAGTAGCAGTTTCAAATACTGATGAAGGGGCAGGCGTGGTGTAGTCGTTAAGCGCTTGGTTTGCGGCGCCGACGATCCGGGTTCGATTCCCGGGTTGCGCCACTATGTTTAAGAGGTTGGTAACCTCCTGCTTCCATGTCGCGATATAACTGAAATATTGTTGAAAGCGACGTAAAACACTAATCAACCAACCAACAAATACTGATGACAATAGTCTGTTTTAAAGTGAGTTATGTGCCCTTGTTTATTAAGGTGCTAAATATAGTAAGAAGTGAAAATGGAGTGGCAAGAAAGTTGTGCTGTAAATTGTTCAGGAAGAATCCTTATCAGGGGCAGACAAACCATCTTACCGAAATATCTTTACCTTATTTTAAGGTAATTTTATTTATTTATTTATTTTTTTTTTGTTGCAAGGAAAAACCTCACAGGTTTGAGTCCGACACAGGAGTCTTTGGTGCCTAGTCATTCTGGATAGACAGACAAGGCCGAGTGTCTAGGTATACGTTGTATAAGTAGAAGCTACGTCGCTACCTTGGGCGCGTCCGGTACATCCGAGGGATTAAGACTATGAAGTACATGTAACAAAATCTTGTGAACTTTTAAACGAAGAACAAACAGGACCCTCTCTTATTTTTGGATTTGATCAGTATATGTATTATAACGCTACAATTCCAGCCAATTATATACAACGAGACTAAATATATTACAGAACTATTAACATTTAAACATCTTGTAATTGATCCTTCCACAGTTCATGAAAGAGAACGACTTTCAGAGGATTCAATTATTCTTTTATGACATAATACACTATTGCATCAATTGTCGGAGGTTTGTCGCACCTTAGATGACGTCATCACAATGTAAACTTACGTTTAGTAGAAGGGTTCCGATTCTGCACTTTAATATGGTAACAACAATGGATCTGAATGTTAATGTATATAAATATATTATATATCCGAACTCTTGAAAGTCATATCTAAAATCCCTAAACTCAACCATCTCCCTCCGCTCATTTAAGTCATGTACGTTGCACTTTTAATATTACTTAAAGAATAGCTATACAAGAAATCGTGATGTCGGTTGAGCGTAGAATCAAAGCGTCGAGATTGTGTATTGATTGTTGTGTAATGCCAGTGTATTGTGTATTGATGAATCTAGTGGGAATTACTCGATACTTTGTGCGCTGTACCGTTAATTAGATGATGCATTGACACTCGGCCGCTAACTGTCAATCCTGGCTTCTCTCCATACATCGATATCGGAAAAAGGAGAAGCAGTCAGTATAGAGTTGTCATTCTTGGGTTTTAGGAAATTGAATGGAATGGAGTTACCGTTCACGGTTATTAATAGTTAAACTAGTTAAACAAAATTCTTGTATGTTGAAAAATAGTCCGTTAATTGTTGAAATACAGCTTTGGTGAATTCTCCAAAAAAAGGTTATACCGCGTTCATTATATATCATACATATATTTTTCTGTAGTCGGCTAGGTATCGAAAACTATGTTTTCTCTCTCTCACTCCCCCATCTCCCCCCCCCCCCCCCCCCACATACACACACCTGAAATACCTCAGTGGGGATTCTCTAGTTGTGGTAGATTATAATGCCAAATATGATTGCAGTGTTATAGAAGTACATGTATAGTTGACGGATAGATTCAACTGTTCTATTCTGTGCAATTCTTGACTGACCGTCAGTATATTTTTTACAATCGCATGTTCTATTGATGACCATCGATAAGATTTCATACCCTTCCCTGTAGACTCTGAATGATAAATAAGTCGTCTTTTTATGGCATCTTATTGACCGTGTATAACATAGATTCTTTAGAATATATATATAAGTAAACGCAAGGCTAAGTGACCTTGCTCTTTGAAGTTGTAAACTGACCTCAATGAACGATAGTTTATGAGATTTAGATTAGTGTAGTTCGTTTATTTTTTATCACTCGTACATAAAATTTACACACATTAAAGAATGTTATATGTATACAGAGGCCATAGAGGTCATATTGACTCAAGGTCGAATTGTTTAGGTAAATTTATACAGTTAAATGGAAGCGGGGGAGGAGGTGAATGTCATGTTTTAATTTTTGCATTTATCACCCCAAGTAAATTAGAAAATAAAAACATGCCATGACCATGGTGTGTCACTACATGGACCAGCCTCAGTCCTCACATGTGTAATTAGACCTCTGGGCAAGAAGGTTTAGAACATCCTCCAACTTACTTGATTTATTTTTCATCCGGGTATTATTGGTTCCCTCCATCATTTAACACTGGCCAACATCTTACACCATTATTTGTTTACGTTGTGAACATTGTAATTTGTCCCCATCGATGAAATCTTATGAGGGTATTGGTTTTCGTTTTGTATTGCCATGACAACTCCCCACCGATTGTCCGTCTGTCAGATTGTTGTCGAGTTTTTCTTTGATACAGGTTCAAAGCTATATGTTACACGTTGGTATACGACAGGGATTCGAGGTTCGAGTCTCAAAGTCTGAAAATAAGATTGATTGATTATTGTTTTACGTCACGCCACGATTATTTCATGTCTATGGTGACGACATTTGTATGATGCATTGCATACAAATTTAGACCTTTGCGACGGACCCACCCGAAGCAGTAAGGAATCTTTTACGTGCTTTGCCTACTGTGACACGGGACCTCGGGTTTTTCACTGTCTCATCCGAAACACAGAACACCGGGGTGCCCAGGGCGGGAGTCGAACCCAGGACCTCTCGATCACGAGTCGAGCACCTTATCCATTAGGCCACACCGGCTTTATGAAAATATGAAAAATTTAAAATTTTTGATAAGATATACTTTTAGAGTCACGCGTTTGAGTTAAGAGACACCGTTTTTGTTTTGATAGATTTTGGAAGATGTAGACTAAAGCGGCTCTAAAGACAAATGTTATGATAACATGATACATGTTTATACGTACATCACAAGCCTGTCTAATACGCTGTGTTTACCACATTTCAAGTGACACAGTTGAGATCAGTAGGGGACACGTAATGATGTATTTCTATGGCAACCCTGGCAATCTCAGAGAAGTTGATAATTTCTGATTTACAGCTTTGGTTTTAACTTTTATTTTTTCGCGTTGCAGAGTTTGGCGTAGGTTTATATTTCACACATTCAGGATATTGTGGAAGAATGCAACTTTCAGATATCAAACATTTTTCTTAGGCTCTATCTTTTCTCGTTAAAAACCAATGTACGTTGCTATTCATTTACACAGAACAGGACTTTGAATTACTCGCTGAAATGCCGCACACCTTTCTTATCCTTACCTTAACCTTGTCTTTCTCCAAGACAGAATGCACATAAGTTCCAGCCCCCCTTTTCTTTAATAATACTTACAAATCGATTCTTCAGTTTTATTTCAAATTACAGATAAATTCAAGATAAAAACGAAACAATAAATCGCTTCGTTTTAGGAATGCCAATTTTGACAGCCGTGTCTGGCCCACACGATGTTTACAAAACAACTGTCATGTTAACTGTCAAGTATGATTTTCAAATATTTCTATATAAGCACAAGGTAAATCCTTTTTTCCAGTTACGTCACAGTGCGGGGCTGTATTCGATGTAAATTTTATTTTATTACTGTATAATTACGAGTTGTACTCGATGTAATTTCATTCGTGCAAATGACAAGTCGCTCATTAATGCCATCAACTGTCCTATGCCATCAGTTATCGATCGTTATAGATTGTACATTACCATAAACCACGAGTTTCCTGTAGCATGTAGCCGCAAAGCTATTGTTTCGCTGCTTATACTAATTCTTTGCCAGACCTTGGATATATATATGTTCCGTAAATCAACCAGTGAACAAACTTGCATCTAAAAGCAGAGGATCATGGTTTTCAGCTTCTCTTGATTTCTTAAATGTACGTACGTTTAAAGGAGACTTTAATCTTTCCTAGAACAAAGGCATTCGCGACCCATCTCCTGCCTGCGTAATTGCTCTTGTGAGGAAAAAGTAA
This sequence comes from Pteria penguin, assembly GCA_035048485.1. Classification (NCBI taxonomy): domain Eukaryota; kingdom Metazoa; phylum Mollusca; class Bivalvia; order Pterioida; family Pteriidae; genus Pteria; species Pteria penguin. The sequence continues at coordinate 20,762,421 of CM068584.1, forward strand.
AAATCATTGTCCCGGTGCAGTTTGAAATTTTGTGTTTCGATTTGGTCCGTACGTTATATAGTTGAGGTCATGCTTCAAGCAGGCGCCGCCACCATACAGTGTAATATCTTGTTGTGGCATTGAAAAATAAACGAATATGTATCGCTCATTGCTGTTTATGACAGGTACCTTATTCTTGTGGTTTCAACAATCGAATGTTGCACTTCAGCTGGTGCTATTTCTATATAGGTTGACGGGATTGAAAGGCATTTTATGCAAGTATTGATAAAGACGGAAACGATGAAAGGAAATATATTTAACATGCTCTTATATCTTGCAATCCAATCATAGGAGGTGCAGTTAGCATGTCTCTAACAATTTCTGTGGCTTTTCTAATATGAATCCAGTTTGCTTATCACTCGCACTCGCCTTACGTTGTTTCTTAAATCTCATTGTCATTTTATCAAGAAATGCAGTACACTGGCATCTTACTATTCATACATGTATAATAGAAAAGAATCAGGGGGACTTTGTAGTTATTATAGCCCCGCAAACGAAGTCTGTGGGGTATATAAGAATCACCCTTTTCGTTTGTCCGTATGTCCGTCTGTCCGTTCGGCTGAGAAGTTCTGAAAGGAGATTTCTCTTACTGTATAAGCAATATATACATGTATATTTCATATTCACATTCACCATAACAAGTTCTACATTTTGGTACCAAGACATTTTACCTAGTGACCTTGAACTCATAATAATAATGTGGTTAAAAAGCAGGTTTCTCTTTTAATGTATGAGACAACGGTTTGATATATTTCGTTGATAATACCTCTTGAACAGTAAGGGTTAGGGGTTTAATATACGGTTTAAATGTATATCATGACCTTGACCTAGACTCACTGTTAGTCTATGAACAAATCTGTTATTTCTTAACTTTGCTGCCGCGGGGGTATTTTTCCGGATAGGACAGTCCAAGTTTGTATTCACTCGCAATCAAAATTTACTGAATTCAAAATCCAAGTATCGTGTGACGGTAGACCTTGGTATTGAAAAAGGGTCAACATTTCATGTGATCGATACGATTACACCATACTGATCTAGGATAGAAAATCTTTGTCGCAATAAGAAAAGAGAACTCAGAAGGGTGTCATTTTAATGTTGGAGAAAAAGGTCCGAGTTTTACAAAGAGTAAGAAAGGTGGAGGTGCATTTATTTAGATAAATAGGCACATGTATACACAGAAATAGGAATGCTTGAATTGTATTTCTGTTCTATTTTACCATTTTACATAGTCCCAAGTGATATCACAATATACGGTCTTTAACTCTTTAACTTATGTATCCTCATTTATTGTAGTCTGTATGTAATCACGAAGATGGATGTTTAATGTTCATCTACAAATGCCATTGTAAATTCCCACTCGTGGAGTAATCAATTTATTGAAGGGAGAAATTTGAAGAAACTTTCATCAACCCATTAAGCCCAAGATGAGAAAATAATGAATAATTTGAGAAAATAATGAATTCAAATGAAGGCATTAAGCTCGCCGAGCAGATTCCAATCTCTTCATTGAAATGTAATGTGGCAGTGCCTCTCCACCAGAACCAATAAGCTCGCAGCGCCGACAGCCGAGAAAGCGACACACTTGGCGATTGATCGACCAATCCGGCAGGAGAAGATGGTGATAGACAATTTATGGCTATGAACTGCCATAATCTAATGATCCTCAATCCCAAAGCATGAATAAACTATCAAGTTCGGACAATAGGGAGAACAAAATACATGATACTATTGGGCCATGGCGTTGCTGCTCGCGGAAATAACGGCTTGGGATATGTACGTATTTGCCGTGGTCCCGGGGGAAGTATCACTGCATCACTCAACCGAGATTGGAGTAGATTTGTATCGTTAGTACGGGTGTTTGATCGGAGTGATAGCTTATATTATTCCTTGGTGATTCCAGTCTGAAATCAAAACGTCATTTTCTTGGCTTAATAGGAAGTTGTAATATCTCTGCGGGTATATAGAGAGGTGATTGCTTGTAGAACAGATTTCTGAAATTACACGTAGGTCTGAATAATTTGCGCTCTATTCTCGGAACATATGATTGTATCTTGAAGTGTAACGCTCAATTTTTTGAGTAAATTTCCTACTGGAAGTTCTGCATGTTCAAAACAGATATAGACACTGAAAACATTTCAACATAACGAACATTGATTGATTGATTGATTTTTGTTTCACGTCACACCACGAATATTTCACGTATATGGTGACGGCATCTGCCTGAAGCGGGGCATACAAATTTTGACCTTTGCAACGGACCCACCCGAAGCAGTGAGGGATCTTTAACGTGCCACGCCTACCGTGACACGGGACCTCGGTTTTTACTGTCTCATCCGAAAGACAGGACACCGGCATGACCAGTGCGGGAATCGAACCCCTGCCTCCCGATTAGGAGTCCAGCGCGATACCACTAGGCCACGCCAGTTTCAACATAATCACGAACAAGATGAAAAAAAAATGGAATATATGTATTAAACAACAGCAACAAATACAAGTCATTAAAATATATTTACAGGTATATTCTACAAAATATATAAGAAAAATAATAATGAAAACAACAGCAATAATTTAAGTAGTGATAGATTTCTTGAATCAGTGAAGATAGAATCTGTGGTCATGGTGGTGTTATTGTAGGAAACAAGGATACCGCACTGTGTGTACACAGCGGCCTGTGTTTTATTAGCAATCGCAATGTAGTGACGTCTCTTTTCTGATCTAAGAAAGATAACTCTAATTGTGTACTTCTTTGTCATCCAATAATGGTAAGCATGGCTCTAGACCTTCGGCTGATTGATTGATTGATTATTGTTTTACGTCACTCCACGGTTATTTCACGTGTATGGTGACGGCATCTGCCTGATGCATTGCATACAAATTGAGACCTTTGCAACGGACCCACCCGAAGCAGTGAGGAATCTTTTACGTGCCACGCCAACCGTGACACGGGACCTCGGTTTTTACTGCCTCATCTGAAAGACAGAACACTGGGATGCCCAGGGCAGGAGACGAACCCCGGACCTCTCGATCACGAGCCGAGCACCTTATCCATTAGGCCACATCGGCTTCTAGAACTTCGGCATCCTTATTGGCGAAATGGAAGTATGAATGACTTCATATGTATGCTATGACTCAAATAAATAAGCTAACAGCCTCTTATTTTTCACTTATAAGCATATCCTTCAATGTTTGTTGAGTAATAGCAATTCTTAAAAAGAAATACCTATATACCGTTCTTTGTTTGAAGATTCGACGTAAGTTTGCTATGGCACTTAACCGGGCACAGTCTCCCTGAAAAAAATTATTGGAATGGGAAATATTGAAAAATCACTATGATATTGTGGAAAATTTCGAACGTTAGCCGTGAAGAAAGATTGTCGGTAGACAGATTGTAGCAGAGACCTCGGCGGCTGATTGGATTCGAGCATTACACTGGAACTCATTTCAGTCTTGTATATCAGGAAAGCCGGGATTTGAAACTCGATATAGCAAGTGGGAATCTCCGGAAAACCGGGATTCGAACCTCGATATGGCAAGTGGGAATGTCAGTGATTATAGCCACCGGAGGTCAGTCATAATAGCCACCTGAGGTCAGTCATTATAGACACATGAGGCCAGTTATTATAGCCACCAGAGGTCAGTCATTATAGACAAATGAGGCCAGTCATTATAGCCACCCCAGGTCAGTCATAATAGCCACCTGAGGTCAGTCATTATAGACACCTGAGGTCAGTCATAACAGCCACATGATGTCAGTCATTATAGCCACCTGAGTTCAGTCATAACAGCGACCTGAGGTCAGTCATTATAGACACATGAAGCCAGTCATTATAGCCACCAGAGGTCAGTCATAATAGCCACCTGAGGTCAGCCATTATAGACACCTGAGGTCAGTCATTACAGTCACCCTGATGTCAGTCATTATAGACACCTGAGGTCAGTGATAATAGCCCCCTGTCAGTCATTATAGCCACCTGAGGTCAGTCATTATAGCCACTTGAGGTCAGTGTGTTCTTCTCGTCACTCCTGTTTCTTCACTTTCAAACCTTGGCTGTGTCATGTAACTGTAGTTATCCCAGGTGTTGCCTTTAGTACATGTAGTTACACACTCGTTGTGATATTACTCTAGGAAGAAAATTATAGATTTTCAAGAAGTGTCTTATTTCTTCATATTTTCCGTATGTTGCCTCGTGACTCGTTCTCGAAGATGTTGATGTTGATAATGGAATTTAAGAAATTAAGAAATTTTAATAAAAGACATTAAGTAAAAGAGTTTTCTTACCTTTATGTTTTCCCATTGTTTCAGGAAAATTGTATTCGAAAAAGACAGCTAGATGTAGATGTAAACACCTGTGAGACGTATTTTCAGACAACTGTAAAATGACCACACTTCATTTAGCGTAACAGTAAGTTAAATTATTTCATAGAAAGGTAGATGAACCTTAATAAATTACATGAATATTCTCATGGATATACCTGTTACTGTTCTAGAAGTCGTCTTTTTATAGAAATTTGTCTTCTAGAAGTTTGTGCTTTTACAGTTAACTTCTTAAGGTAGGTTTCATCAGCAGTAATTTAGTTGGAGATTTCCCGTAGTTGTCGGTCATGTTTGTGGTCAAGCTAGAATATTTACTTCACATTCATTATACTACATGTAGTTTAAATTAATTATTTTGAGAAAATTGTTTATACAAATTTTTCGAAAATTTTTTTTCTCTCAAATATGGCAGGCAACTGGTCACAAGGGAGGTGACTCAAATAAAATTGTATGCTAATGTAAAATACGAAAATAACTGGTGTCACATGACCATGGCACTAACAACAATGTACCACAGTGGACTTTCACGGACCCCTGAAATTCAGAGGCGAGACCAGGTGCCCGGGAGGAGTGAGCGTCTCCTGTTTGGCTAGCCACACCTGCCGTGAATGCCCTGACATACAGACGAAACAACATAATTCTGCACTGTATATACATGAATGTGAACAAACATTGTGTAGAAAGTGTCACAGCCACATAACATCAGGAAAAGGGTATAATAACACTTAAGTCAAACGCTTTGCGGGGAACTTTTTTACGAGCTCCACGCTGCAAATGAAACATCTGCTGATCGACACTCGGAACACCTTGTCGTTTTTCGTCACAAGCTAGAAACTGACCCGTATGTAAGTATAAGACATTTGAATCACATGACATAAACATGGCAACCTTCAGTTTTTAAGGTCTTAGAGAAGTTTTCTTCCTCACTTCTTAATAATAAACATTACGCGCGGTAACTCCAGTTGTTTATTTTCCGCAATGAAGGGATTAAGATTTTATTATTTAACAGAATTGGTATCGGATATAAAATTTGCCTCAGTACTCATGATTCTTCCGCTTAGTATATTAAATATAAATAACTCAGTGTCATTTTCTAGCGTGTAACGAAAAGAGCGAGGTATTCCGATTAATTGACCGGTTGTAGCTCCTAATCGTTTATTGGACAATTGAGAACGTGTGCAAGCCAGTGAATCTCGAAATCAGCAAAAATGTCGTGGTATACGAGTTGTACTCTCCTGTAGTAAACCATTTAGTTGAAATAATATTGGTGTGATTTTTCAAAACTTACCAGTCAATCTACTGATGATGTCAAGAGAAAGGAAGAATGAAAGAAAAAAAAAAAAGATAAATGGCGTAAGGTATAACTGCTGTTTGTCACAAAGCCATCATTTAGTAAATGCAATAGATATATAGATTTCAATAAATTGGAATCCGTTTCAGTTATCTCCCGTTTTGACCGTCAACGAGAATTTTGGCCTTTTAAAAAATATTAATACACTCAGCAGTCCTTTATTTTGTCTCAAACAGTCCCCATTTGTGCAGATAATTCCTGTAGGACTGATTGACATGTAGGACCGAATCCTGTCGGACATTGGTTCATGTCGGTAATACGTCAAGTCAGAGTTTAACCAAAGTTCTGACTTGGTTCGTCGAAGGTTAGAGATTCAGAGATTCTAACGTGTAAACCTATTAGTTGAAGGGCGTACATGAATAATGTTAGATTGATTCCGACAGGTATTCCTTGGTTATATCGTTAAAAACTGAATTTCTTTTGCGAAGTGTTGGTGGAGTCAGGAAAGCTATATTTTACATTGTATCATCACGGTATATATGTCGGAACCAATAAAACAGTGTTTATTTATCCCATTCACTTTTACGCAGTCATCGTTGCCCTTTTGAAATTATGTCCGTTTTCTTAGCTGCTATGAAGACTTACCACATGCCATATTTTTTAACGTATCAGCTATACTCTAGTATACAAAGTAGGCATAAACAAAGGTAGAATGTTTCAAGAAACAATTGGATACCTATGATGTCTACATCACAATTCAAGTGAAGTCAGGAAAGGGAAAATGAAAATTTCTTAGCAATAGAGATGGTATGGTTGAGTTGAGTACAACATATCGGAGTTATGTAACATATCTGGCCGTTTTTGTCTCCGCCACTTGAAATTGTGGAAACCAAAGAAGTGAATGCATAAAAATGCGGTTTATTTGTTGCTACATCTGTATATCCGAATAATTATCCGATAATTTACATACCACAATATACTTTCCTTATTCTACTTTATCCAAAACAAAAAATGAAAAGTAAGTTGTGTTATATAAAATGTGGGGAAATAATTCGGCTATACATGAATAGAAGTAGAAAAAAGGGAAAGAAAAATAGAAAAACAATCTATTGACACATCGCAACTAAGCATATAAGTCCGTCATCCCCCACTTTTCATTCCTTAGGGGAAGATTATTTGAATCTGAAGGGTGCGTGACCAAATTGTGTGAGTCAGATTATATATTTTTACACTTGCCTGGGACCGTTTACTAAATCGTAAGTTATCGTAAATACTTGAGGCAAAATTATTCATCGTGTCCCCTGCGAGAAAATACACCTTATAAGCGTTTACTTTGCACAGAGTCCGTCTGTATGTTTAATTTGAGTCTGGGTTTTAAAAAAATGGAAAACAGATTATACATGTGTTCCTTAGGATACTCGAGTTATCTTTGGCTTTATCCACTTTTGTTAAGTTAATCACCGCCAAGAAAATGTGTTTTCGATGACAAAAATACAGTTTATCTTCACATATGTTGTATATGCCCGTTCTGAAGTCTGATTGTTTATTTGAAGTTCAATGCAGGCAAGATTATTTATGTGCGCCTTGTGTGAGGTTTCGAATATTTATTTTCAGAAGATATTTCTAATAATTATTCGTCTTAACGTGTCTTACGTTCGGACCGTGAATATCCTCGCGTGGAAACGTGGTCGCTTACGTTGAACCTCATCTCAACAAAATTATGCAAGACAGCAATCGTATCAAAAACAGAAGGGTGTCAGTGTAGATGTCCATCAATATTTATTTTATCTCTTCGTTTCTCTGATGAATTGTTACCTCATTGTACATATGTTTCTGTAGATTATTTTATTCGTAAAACATAACGTGTACGACCAAAAAAAAAAAAAAAAAGATTTATGGCAGATCTAATAGAGTGCACTTAGTGACGTCATCGACCATATGGTAATCACAGAATGTGTTCTAAAGGCCAAAACAATCTAAATGGTTGATGTTTTGGCCGGATTGCAAAGCAATCTTGGTCTTTAGATTGACGATGTCCGTCTGTCTGTCTGTCTGTCCATCCGTCCGTAAACATTTGCTTAAAGTTTCTGGTGGAAGCAAAATCTCAGCAACTAAGTGGAGCATATACACAATATTTCACACATAGTTTCCTTATGAACAGAGCTTTCAAATTTTGTCATGACTTTTGACTTAGTGGCCTTGACCTTGGACTCTGGCCTACGTTTGAGAAACCTTAAATCTGGCTATATCTTTTGAGTCAATAGGGACAGGGTTTTGATACTTCACACATAGGTTGTATATGACGAGTGCTTTCAATACGGGACTTCCAAGATAGAGGCAGATGAAGTGGAACCATTTGTTAGATGAACCAGTGGTTAAAGTTTCGAACAAATGGCCCCTGCATGGTGTAAAAAGGGTAAAAGTAAAACAAAGTGGAAGAGAACATGTGTTTTTTTTTCGGTCGGAAACTGCTCACCAGTATGTGTTCAAACATGACCAAACTTTCTGTGCGTTTTCTTATTTATTCAATAGGAAAGGTTTCGTAACGTCATATTTAGAGACTTGTATTTTTTTTAACTTAGTAGTAATACCTGGGAGATCATTCTCGCACCCTTGATTAGATTTCCAGATGTATATCGGGAAGATGACTTTTCTACACGTTGTGTCGTCAAGGTTACTTTCACCTAGAAAGTTACTAGACTATCGAATGTTCTTCCTTCCATATGGATACTAAAATTTTATTTCCTGAAAATTGCTAAAAGATAACTAATTTTTTTTGTAGTTTTATGTACACTTTTTCTCACCACTTTTCGAATTTAATATTGTAGGTGATATATGGGGCCTCAATAATTATATTTCAATAAAAATAATAGTGTATAACAAAACATGGAACCAGGCAACATAACAGAATAAATATACAAATATGAAATGAGTTAAATTATGTCAGTATGTAGGGTAATATTATGTCACGTTACAATTAATAAGAGTTACCTCGCTTTGTTTACGAAAATAAATAGAGCGAGTAGTTATACATGGTGCTAGATCAATGTTCCAGATCGATTGATCTAGCACCCAACTTCCGGTGGAATTTCCTAATCTCATGTACGAAAATCTATTGTCACAGTGTTACATTGTGTAAGTGCTTCTGAACTGATAACGTACGCCCCAAGGAAAGAAAGAAAAGAAGAAAACAAATTGCTGAATGGACACCGTAACCTCCGCGATCACTTTCCCTGCTTTGACGTCAGACGTCAAATTAAAAGCATCTGTTTGTATTACAGGAACATAAACTCACCGTAGGCTTAAATACTTAGAGATATTAGATGATCTGCCATTGGATTCCAGAACATGAGAGTTATCGGAAGCATAGCTTTGTCTCACAAACTGTCTTTATGTATGATACATCAAAAGCTTGCGAACATCTGTCATTTATTGTCGGATAAAAGCATTTTTATTGATTCTATTAATTTTTGTAAGGAATTTTATTTGTCCGATAATGTTGCGTCATTTTTATTTTCTTAAACTTCGCGAGTCTCTCTGATTTTCGATCACTTCTTTAATCACAAATCAGCGAACCATGACATCACAATAAAATTACCTACCAAGGACAAAAACATTGATTTATTATTAAGTTCACATAATCGTGGTTTACTACGTCAACTGTAAAATATTTCCAAGAAGATTTAATGAAAATGAATCGGGTGTGACACAGTGCATGAGGTACTCTGTTCATGACCGAAAGGTCTCCGTGGGTGCACCGGTGTTCTGTCTTTCAGATTAGACAGTAAATACCGAGGTCCCGTGTCACAGTAGGCGTAGCACATAAAAGATCTCTCACTGCTACGGGTGGGTTCGTTGCAAAAGTAAAAATTTCTGTGCAATGCATCATGCATATGCCGCGATCGTATACGTGAAATAATCGTGGAGTGACGTAAAACAATAATCAATCAATTAAACCAAATAATTAATCAAGCAATCAATCAATATAATAAGAATGATAGAAAATTGATTTTAAGATGTACAAGGTATACACATTATTTTTTTGTTACGGCGTAGGAAAACATCAAGCGTAATGACTATAAGCTTGGTTTGTAGTGCAAGCGTTAGGAGTTCGATTCCCAAATCTGGCCACTATTTTCAGAAGTCTGTGATCTATTTCCGTAACTGCTGTGTTAATGTAGAAAACAAAACTACAGCTTCACGGCTGCACGTACTAATCATTCAACCAACAACATGTAGACTTTTGATTAATCACGTGATCATGTCACATGATTTGTGAAACCATCAGCATGGAGTATGATATACATCGTGAATATTGAGACACATTTTCTAATAAAGCTAGAAATTTTGTCGAAACTGTCGCGTTCGTCTCATCCTCTGTAATTGTGCGTATCGTGCTGGATGGCTGTTTTATGTTTCCATAGTAATTAGTTACAGCCATGGATGTACACGTGAAATTTCTAGCATTCGAGAACATCTCATAAAGCATCAATCTCTTGATGAGTGAAGAGTAGGGTGACAGAGATAATTCGCACCGTTTACCACGATGTGTGTGTTTGATTAAGAAAGCCATTGTTGTATATGAGAGTGGAGAGTGTTTCATCCGACTTAATAGTAAACGTATGCACGACTTAACGAGAGACAGATACGGTGAACATTTTTTCAGAGTTTGTTTTGGCAGCGGGACGGTCACAATCCTTTTGGTTTCGGCTTCATTGCGTTTTACGTAACCTTGATTTATTATTATTATTATTATTATTATTATTATTATTATTATTATTATTTTACATGTATATTATTTATTACAAATTCCCCAATTCCAACTTCTCATTTACCATCGTCTTTGAATGGAGTGAGAAAAAAGAAAAGGAAAAAAAAACCCCAATACCACTATACTATTTGGCACCATTGCGATCCCCCCAAAAACATATTTTTCTTGTACAAAGATATGTAATACCTCGTAAAACGAAGTTGCATATGGCGTATGGCCTTCATCCAGTCTGTCTGTCTGTGTGAAGGAGGTTTTAAAAGCTACATTCATACATTGCCTTTACAGAATAGAACAACCTTGCACTATTGGAATTATCACGTTAAGAAGTTTTAGAAATGTTACATTTACTGCATAGTACGTGCAAAGCTGTCAAAATTCATTAGCTCCTCGGTTCGGTGCGATTTCTGTTTCTCGATTTGGTGACTGAATTGCCATTTTTCGTTGCAACGGCTTTACATACATGTATAAGTTATATCTAATACTATGTATAACTTTCAGTTTTGTCATTTATGACACGAATCGTATGCGCGTCTTTGAAACGCTTGAACCGTCTAGAATTGTTTCGAACAGATTCCGTATGCAGACGATGTAAAGTGTGACGACTCTTATATTACCACCACCACCACAAACCCCACAAAAAAGCGATACCGAACCACCGTCACGTTTATTTCTTCGCATGAAAACAAAATAAAATTGTCAGTTTATTAGATTTTTGAGAGGGGGAGGGAGGCCTCAGGGGGTATTCATAGGCTTTTCGGGTTAATCCTTTTTATTTCACGGACATGAGATTGAAATATGTGAAATGTATAACTAAGTGTACGGTTGATCATCACAACCTTCAAGCCTTATCTTAAATTTGTTTGGTGTTAATCTAAGTGAATTCATTTCAACCTTTCTTACAATATTGCATTGAAGATGTTGTACAAAGCACATATTCAGACCTTCAGTTGTATAAAACTTAAAATAATTGTTAATGAAATATACAATGTCAATTTATGTGGAAATGGAACGACTATTACCTTCCTTTTTACAATATACATTACTCATATTTCGTCCCCTTCTTTCCTTCGTCCGTTCATTTTTTTTTTCGATCGTTTCTTTCCTTTATTTTGTCATTCCATCATTTATTTTGATTTTTTCTTTCCAGGAATGTGTAATGGACTCTGGGTCACATAACCCTCAAGATTACATTCATCATCAGATCTAGATTTATTCAGGTAAGTAACTTACCTTTATTTTACATTTTCCAAAATTGGACATTAAAATAAAACATCTGTAGAGGCCTGTCATTCGCTCTATACAGTTTCGAAAAAGATAAAAGTCATGGACAAGTCACTTTCTTCTTGAGAGACATCGACTTCATCAAGTGTATTAAGTATTGTTGTCAAGAAGTCTTAAGACCAGTATAACAAGGCTCTATTAAATAATCATGCCGATGACCAGGCAAAAGTTTCACAAAGAAAGCCTGCGACGGTTTCTAGAATACATGTGCAGAGAACTCAAGGACGCCGAAAAGGTAGAGTAGCGACTAAAAGTTTGTTATTTCAATTTAGATCTCTACTCCAGTATATAAGTATATAAATTAAATACAGTTTGTTACAAAATTAAATACAGTTTGTTACACACCACATGCGTCAGTTTTATGACGGTGAAAATCATTGGTTGAAATATATTATATATATCATATTCATAGTTGACATGACCAAGACAATAAAAGTATGCTAAAATACCATGTATTCGTTTCTTTAAAAGTATGTAGATTTTTTAGCCCTGTGTTGTTAATTTTTATAAATTCTAATTACTTTCAGTTTAAATATAGAAGCAAAAAGTGGTTTGGAAAAAAGTTATGTTGACCGTGATAACAATCTGTCTTTCTTGTCAACAGATAGATTAAGTTAATCTCTCTGGATGAAATTTTCCCAGCAAAGTAATTGATTTGTCTCCTTCTCTTATGAGAAAAAAAGAGCGGATGTGTTTTGTGGAGACCAAGATAAATTTACATGCATGTATAATTAGGTCAGTGTCCCAAGCGAGAGAAATTACTTGGAGTGACTTGGTATGTGATTTGTTTAACTTGAAATTGTCTGGACATCCTTTTCCGGTTTGGTGACCATTGGTCAATGAAATTATTGTAGGAAAAGGTAACATATCGTTGATCCAGTGGTGTGGGATTAGAATGAAAGAAAGGAGGACCAGATTCGTTTGTACATATATATTTTTCAACAAAATATAGTTATATAAGTATACTATATAGTATTTTTACATTTTTAGCCTGATTGCAAAGCAATTCCGGTCTATAGGTTGGCGATGTCCGTCCGTCCATCTGTCTGTCCGTCAAAGTTTTGATGAAGTTTCTAGTTAAAGCAAAATCTCACAGCTTGGTTAAGTTTCTTGTTGAAGCAAAATGTCAGCAACTTAAATGAGTATAAACAAAATGCTTCACACATAGCTTCCATATGATCACAACTTTCAAATTATGCCATGACTTTTGACCTTGTGACCTTGACCTTGGACATGAACTATTTTTACAAAACTATAGTTTTGACTAAATCTTTTCAGTCAGTAAGGGTAGGGCTTTAATACTAAAGTTATATTAGGTTAAATACATAGGTTCTTTATGACCACAGCTTTCAATTGATAAGATGATTTTTGACCTTGTGACCTTGTTTGGAATATGTATTGCAAGCCCACCATACCATCTTTAGTGGTTTCTTGTTCTGAAATGTCATGAATTCAGAGTACAATATTATTCTTTTCTCGTATTCAAATTCACACTTGAGGCGTGGGTTTAGAAATTTTCGAAAATAATTTTGGTAGAGGTTGCACCTCAACTTAAGTTAATGACTTTTTGGTACACTGTTCCACTGAAATAGGGAATGTAACCCTAGTAACTCTCCCCTTTTGGGTTCATCTAATGCATTTCAGACATGCTACATACTTTTTCATGGAACGAGAAACAACCCCCCACACACAATTCCAGTGATGAGATGTCATGAGCATACACTGTGGCGGATCCATGATTTCCGAAAAGTAGAGGGGGTGCACTTGTGAAAGTCAAGTATTAACCAAAATACTCAGCCATTTTGCCTGCCAAATCTGAAGCTTTACTAATACCTTTGGCAAAAAAAACCCCAATGGGAGCACCCCCTCTGAATCCGCCACTAACACAGCCACGCAGACGAAATATAAGCCGATGCAGCATTACTAAGAAAGGGGTATAAGTCAACTCGTATGGGAGTATCAACACGAGAGCTTTATGTTTTGACTGTGAACAGAACCTAATAAAGATGAATGGGAAGATCAGTTCTTAGCTCACGGACGAGAATACTTTATTAAGTCTCGCGTCTTTCTTTATGGCCCGAGAAAAGACGATATTTCACGAGGACTTTCGTCATTCTAACTATGATAGATAGCAATTTGACGTAGGTCTACATGTTGATTAATTCAAGTTAAGTTCTGGATATATGCAGTTATTGAAGTCTGTTAACAACAAGCAAAACTCTCATTAGTTTTTGAAAATTAATTCTGAGAGAAAGTGTCTTTCATATGTACTCCGTTAAGCGTATTAGCTTTCAATTTTTTGAGACAATAGTTTTGAAAGTTTTCTTTTACTTACATGTGTATTACTTCAAAAGATCGAAGTGTATTTCATAGGATGAATTCATTTAATTTAAAAACTTTATCGTCTTCTTGCAAATAGGAATGCTCTATTGTTCGAGCGCGTTTGCATTGTTCGGGATCCATTATTGATCAAAGGAAAGCGTCATTGTAGCTACCATTTTGTTTCATGCTTTTTGATGAAAGAAAAAATTTTTATCTTCAAAAAGTGGTATCCCATTGTATGAGAGCTTTTGAATTGTTCTGATATCGTTGATAACAAGAAAACAATGTTTTAACTAAGTATGAAAAAGATATAAAAAGAAGTGAATAATCGGCTTATATATCAGATGTTGTTGCCTTGGAAAATCGTATCAGTTGCAAAGATTTAGTTCAACATCAAAACAATAGATAAATAGTGGAAACATATCTATTGTCTAACTACTATACAAATGTATTTTATGTTATAATGCATAACCTTTCAAAAATTGTCACTGACAAAATTTACGGAGCCGAGACCAACCTATTGCAGGAAATAAACATCTGAAGTAATCCATGGTTAGAGAGAGAGAGAGAGAGAGAGAGAGAGAGAGAGAGAGAGAGAAAGAGAGTCATGAATTTGAAAATGAGAGAGGGTGGGGGAGAGAACCATTAATTTGAAAAATTAGAGAGAGAGAGAGAGAGGGGGGGGGGGAGATTGTATCACGAATTCGCACATATCGGATGAATAATTTTCATGGAAGGACATAGGCAAGCTGTTGCAAACTGGATTGACGACTAAGAGTAATGGAGGACGACTAAATCCTCCGGTGTATTTACCAGAATACACGTCTCATTATCCACATCTTATAAATCCCGGAGTTGATCGGGGACAAGATTGAGAGACTTGTGTATCTCCATCGGGATGTGCAGGCAGGTTGTACATTAGCCTTAATAAGCAACTGTCACTCTCCAGGCGTCCAAGGGACATAAATCCTCATTTACCCAGCTCTAAGATAAAGTAGGGTGGTCTATGCATTGACTTTGTAAGAATCATTAACCATTGATTAATGACCAAGCGAATGAACTGTGTTTAAAGAAAGGCAACGCCGGTACTAGGTTCATATTTTGAAAAAAAAAATTCGAAAAAACATTCATATGAATTTAGAACAATTTCTTAGTTATTGGGTAATTTAATGTTATATGTTGCTTACATTTAAAAATGACTGATAAGAAATGTCAACGGCGTATATGATTTCTTACAAACATGTTTGCATTTTGAATATTTAAAACAATGGCCTGGAAGTTTAAAGACTCGTTATATCTATCAGATTTAAAACAAAACAAAAGGAAAGGAATAACAAAAAAGCAAAATGGAACAATTCCGTATTATATTGATATCTTTGAAATTAACTTAATCTTGAGCATGTGATTGACGTTTTACAGAGGATTACGTGATTCACACCTCAGCTGTCAAGCATAAACAAGTGTCTTGGTTTCTCAGGGGCTAATGTTGTCGTATATTTCAAAGAGTTATGTTCGGCTTACTACTTGTGTAAATCCAAGAGTGACATGCACTGTCTGAAAATCCAGGAGTGACATGCACTGTCTGGAAATCCAGACGGCATTATTGCTCCCTGTTGCAGTGCGCCAGAGTCCGCCGAGACCTTGTTTTTAGACGAGTTTGGCTAATAATTAAAGGTCAACGGCCTGAATCGTACCAGTTCCTCTCAAGGGGCTTGAATCGTGCCCGTTTCTGTCAGGGGCTTGAATCGTACCAGTTCCTGTCAGGGGCAGGGGTTTGTATCGTACCAGTTCCTGTCAGGGGCTTGAATCGTACCAGTTTCCTTTGAGGGGTTTGTATCGTACCTGTCAGTGGTTTGAATCGTACCAGTTCCTGTCAGGGGCTTGAATTATACCAGTTCCTTTCAGAGGCTTGAATCGTACCAGTTCCTGTCAGGGGATGAATCGTACCACTTTCCTGTCAGGGGTTTGAATCGTACCAGTTTCAGTCAGGGGTTTGAATCGTACCAGTTCCTGTCAGGTGCTATATCGCAACAAGTTTTGGGGTTTGAATCGTACCTGTTCCTTTCATGGGTTTGAATCGTACCAGTTCCTGTCAGGGGTTTGAATCGTACCAATTCATGTCAAAGGATTGAATTGTACCAATTCCTGTCAGGGCTTTCAATCGTACCAGTTCCTATCAGGGCTATGAATTGTTCCAGTATCTGTCATGAGATTTAATCGTACCAGTTCCTGTCGGGGACTTGAATCGTACCAGTTCCTGTCAGGGCTTTGAATCGTTCCAGTTCCTGTCATGGGCTTGAATCGTACCAGTTCCTGTTGGGGGCTTGAGTCGTACCACTTCCTGTTCCTGTCAGGGGCTTGAATCGTACCAGTTCCTGTCGGGGGATTGAATGGTACCAGTTCCTGTCAGGGGCTTGAGTCGTACCAGTTCCTGTCAGGGGCTTGAATCGTACCAGTTCCCGTCAGGGGATTGAATCGTATCAGTTCCTGACAGGGGATTGAATCGTACCAGTTCGTGTCAGGAGATGTAATAGTACCAGTTCCTTTCAGAGGTTTGATTTATACCAGTTCCTGTCAGGGGTTTAAATAACGTCGGGCATGTTGTCACTGACTTTAATCGTACCGGATATGATGTCTTGTCGATGCCTCGAATTGCAGCGGTGGTCAGAATTAGGGTGTTAGACAGAAAGTCAAAGTAGGCTGGGAACAAAAAGATCCCTCACTGCTTCGGGTGGGTCAGTTGTAGGCGGATGCCGTCATCGCATAAGTGAAATATTCGTGACGTAAATATTAATCAACCAATCAATCAATCAATCAAACAAACAATCAATCAATCGACCAATCAATAATTCTCTGACCAGCACGATATCCCATGTATTAGACTGCATAATGCTTAGATCTTACACATACCATCGGAAGGCAGCTTTTTTTTCGGCATACACATTTTGCGATAAGATGGCGCAATACCTTCCTGATTCATGCGTTAATTGCCCATCATGCATCAACAACATTTATTCAAATTTTATGCGTTCCTTTAACAATACCCGGATGGCGCCACTATGTTTAAGAGGTTGGTAACCTCCTGCTTCCATGTCGCGATATAACTGAAATATTAATGAAAGCGACGTA
This sequence comes from Pteria penguin, assembly GCA_035048485.1. NCBI lineage: Eukaryota > Metazoa > Mollusca > Bivalvia > Pterioida > Pteriidae > Pteria > Pteria penguin. Next base: position 20,779,569 of record CM068584.1, read on the forward strand.
AAAAAAACACCAATCAACCAACCTTTAACAATAATCTACAGCTGTTCGTATAAAGTGATACTAAACTCTTTAATTAGACATATGTTGTAAAATGTGTATTTACGTAAGAGATTGGCACCACTTTCATATTTTGGCGGTAAGTACATTTAATTCAGTGGACTCTTCATTTCGTGTTGGGGTGTCGAAGGATGAAGCCAAGCGCTACTTCTCCATGGATATGCTCTCTTCTCTCTTCTCGGCCAAGTTGGGGTTCGATGCTCGAGCAGCACAGTTGTAAAGGTGATCAGTTAACATACCGATGATCAATGATGTAGACTAGGTGTAATGGTTAAGCGCTTAGTTTGCGTTGCCGTCGACCCGAGTTCGATTCCCGGATTGTGCCACATTGATGAAAAGATTGATTGCCTCCTTCTTCCATGTTGTAGCACGACTGAAAATTGTTGATAGAAACGTAAAACCTTAATCAACCAACCTCCACTACTTGAAATTGAATCATCAGTCTACATAATCTGCCATAATAGTAGTAAAATGAGGTGTGCATATTGATATGTGCGGCATATTTTCAGAAGCCTTCGTTTTAATACCCATATCAGAACATTGCTGTGGATACTTATCATCAATTACTGAGTGAAAAATTAAAAAGTAAAATGAATTCGAACCAGTATCTTTTGAATCACCTGTCCATGTGTTTTAAACTATGCGCCTCCTTCGCAATGTATACCTCACGTTTGTAATATTTTTGATGCAGTTTCCTTATTTCGCCTGGATCTGCTGCACTTTAATACTACTATTGATTTAGAGGAGATTGGTAATGATTTTACAGGATCTGCGACAGCTTAACAGTGTGGCCAAGAAAACGTCCATCCTTTGTCATCATTCGAATTTCCGGGTTCCACATTCAAACTGTCTGTCTTCATTTTTCTGATCCCGAAGTGAAATAAAACGTCAGATTGAATCCCATTGTGATCGCGGTAGGATATGTTTTGAAGGATTTCTTTCAGTCAGTAGTGATGGACGACCGCAGCATGTGATTGGTAGATTCAATAAATGATATCATAGCGGAAAGAAATGATGATTACTAACAACAATAAATTTTTCTTCCTTGCACTTTATAACAATATCTCCCGACGAGGAATATGTAATAGGTGTTAATCTCTCTCTTTCTTTCTCTCTCTCTCTCTCTCTCTCATTTTTCAAATTAATGATTCTCTCCCCCACCCTCTCTCTTTTTCAAATTCATGATTCTCTCTGTCTGTCTATCTCTCTCTCCGTCTCTGTCTCTGTCTGTCTGTCTGTCTCTCTCTCTCTCTCACACACACACGCACACACATTTATTTTCTGTTATTCACATATTTACAGTAGATGTTTTAAAATTATAAGCCTGAGAATAAATGGAATATTTATAATAAATGAAATTGACTGAAAATAATATCTGTAGTTCGTTTACTCTGACATTTACAAAAATTCAGTTTTCCACAACTCTTTCCGATTTAAAAGGGGTGCTAATAGAGTTAAATAACGCATATATTTGATACTTTCCTCTACCTTGTTCTGTAGTACATTTGAAGTCAGTAACATGAGTAGATCCAGTGTTATTCATTCGGTAAAGAGTAGATCCAGTGTAGTTAGTCGGTAACATGAGTAGATCCAGTGTTACTCATTCGGTAAAGAGTAGATCCAGTGCTGTTAGTCGGTAACATGAGTAGATCCAGTGTAACTCATTCGGTAAAGAGTAGATCCAGTGTAGTTAGTCGGTAACATGAGTAGATCCAATGTAACTCATTCGGTAAAGAGTAGATCCAGCGTAGTTAGTCTGTAACATGAGTAGATCCAGTGTTACTCATTCGGTAAAGAGTAGATCCAGTGTAGTTAGTCTGTAACATGAGTAGATCCAGTGTAGTTAGTCTGTAACATGAGTAGATCCAGTGTAGTTAGTCTGTAACATGAGTAGATCCAGTGTAGTTAGTCGGTAACATGAGTAGATCCAGTGTAGTTAGTCGGAAACATGAGTAGATCCAGTGTTTCTCATTCGGTAAAGAGTAGATCCAGTGTAGTTAGTCTGTAACATGAGTAGATCCAGTGTAGTTAGTCTGTAACATGAGTAGATCCAGTGCAGTTAGTCGGTAACATGAGTAGATCCAGTGTAGTTAGTCGGTAACATGAGTAGATCCAGTGTAGTTAGTCGGAAACATGAGTAGATCCAGTGTTTCTCATTCGGTAAAGAGTAGATCCAGTGTAGTTAGTCTGTAACATGAGTAGATCCAGTGTAGTTAGTCTGTAACATGAGTAGATCCAGTGCAGTTAGTCGGTAACATGAGTAGATCCAGTGTAGTTAGTCGGTAACATGAGTAGATCCAGTGTAGTTAGTCGGTAACATGAGTAGATCCAGTGTAACTCATTCGGTAAAGAGTAGATCCAGTGTAGTTAGTCGGAAACATGAGTAGATCCAGCGTAGTTAGTCGGTAACATGAGTTGGTACAGTGTTACTCATTCGGTAAAGAGTAGATCCAGTGCAGTTAGTCGGTAACGTGAGTAGGTCCAGTGTAGATAGTCGGTAACATGAGTAGATCCAGTGTTACTCATTCGGTAAAGAGTAGATCCAGTGCAGTTAGTCGGTAACATGAGTAGATCCAGTGTAACTCATTCGGTAAAGATTAGATCCAGTGTAGTTAGTCGGAAACATGAGTAGATCCAGCGTAGTTAGTCGGTAACATGAGTTGGTACAGTGTTACTCATTCGGTAAAGAGTAGATCCAGTGCAGTTAGTCGGTAACGTGAGTAGGTCCAGTGTAGTTAGTCGGTAACATGAGTAGATCCAGTGTTACTCATTCGGTAAAGAGTAGATCCAGTGTAGTTAGTCGGTAACGTGAGTAGGTCCAGTGTAGTTAGTCGGTAACATGAGTAGATCCAGTGTAACTCATTCGGTAAAGAGTAGATCCAGCGTAGTTAGTCGGTAACATGGGTAGATCCAGTGTAGTTAGTCGGTAAGATGAGTAGATCCAGTGTAGTTAGTCGGTATCGTCAGTAGATCCAGTGTAGTTAGTGGGTTACATGAGAAGATCTAGTGTAGTTAGTCGGTAACATGAATACATTCAGTGCTACTCGGTCGGTAAAGGGTAGAACCAGTTTTGCTGAATCGGTAACAAGGACTGAGCCAGTTAGCCTATAAGTGTAGTGGGAAGAGCCAGTTTAGGTCATTTAGCAAAGAGCAGTGCCATTGTAACTCAGTCGGTAAACAGTAGAGCAAGATTAGCTCACTTAACAACGTGAGTAGCCTGTTGGTGTAGTGAGAGGAGCCAGTTTAGCTCATTTGACAGAGCAGAGCCAGTATAACTCAGTCGGTATCCGGGAACGGCTAGATTGGCTTATCTAGTCCGTTTTCTTAGAAACGATAAATGTATGTCTGCTATTGGTAACATAACAACCATACAAAATACGTGTAGCTAGTGACAGTCCTACGTGGAGGGTATGTGTGTTTCATAAACACGTTTGCTTTGAAATACTTTTGATTAAATCGGTTTTATGAAATAATGTCTTTACGAGAAATGTATATGAAAAGGCAGGAATAAAGAAGAAGACTGACACTCCCATAATAATAATAATAATAATAATAATAATAATAATAATAATAATAATAATAATAAATTAAATAAATAAAAGCAACAACAAAGCAACAGTAAAATATCAAGTAGAGTAAGTTAATAAAAGTCATGCTTTTCAAAGTACAAATTAGACATTTTCTATGTTGTTACTTTTTCGATGACTGTATTGCTTGATATTGATGTTCTAAATGAAGTTAATACAATGTTAAAACAAGAATGACATGATAACGTGCAACAGAAAACAATTAAAAAAAAAAGAAAAGAAAACTGATAAATGCCATTCTTGTTCGAAAAAGTGTACCACTTTGTCCAGGAATCGGCAATTGTTGTACGTCAGCTCTACTAGTGCGCCTAACGTCAAGTTTACCGCGCTTGTAACGGTTAACACATGTGGAGAGGAGAGCTTTCTTTGTTATTGGTAGGGCTGGCTGGTAGAGAGTGGAATGTAATGCTCGGCTTCATATATAACATGTCGCAAACACGATATTGCTCACTAATTAGGTGTAGAACATCGCGGGGACAACGATATCGACAGGTAGAACGCTGTCATTCGTGCGCATTGAACTGTGACAACTTCTAGTGCTGGTACTCACACAGACGCTTCCGAGTGTTCGAAAGGACTTTTCTTTTAGTATTTGATAAAAGGACTTGAATTATTTTTTTGAAAATCGAGCTTAAATTCGGATCGATCGACTATTTTATTTATCGTAGACAGCACTATTCAGGACTGGTCTTATTAAAAAGATTCGCTACATAACGGTCAGGTAAATATCTGTTTTATCACATTGAATTGAAGTAAAAATTGATATTAGAATATAGACATAGTTAAAAGGTGTTCTTGAAGCATAGTTTAATAAAAACTTCTGTAGAATTGAAATTGAAGTATGAAAAAATAACTTCACAAGTATCGTCCCATTCATTGGTGTATGAACTGTAGCAGTTTCGTCTACACACCTGTGTGAAATGTACTAGGCAAATAAGTATGAGCAGGTCCGTGTACTATTGTGAAGCATCCATTGAAATCGAACCACGATCCGCTATATTTACACACTGACTTGTGGTGATCGGATTACATTCATACCGTGAGATGTCTGCATCACTTGCTCATCTTTAGTCTCGTTGGCCTTGCATTAGAGAATATCAGGGTCTTTCTATAATTGGAAGAGACGTTGATATACAAACTCGTATGCTCTGAAACATAACCAGATTGTATCAATGAAAGGTGGTGACTCCATTATTAGGCTTCATTCTATGATAGTATGTCATCTAATAGTAACAACATTGTAAGTTTCTTTGATTTTTAAAAATACTTGATTGAAGATCGGTATTACAGTCAGAATAAATTATATCGTGCACCTTTTTGATATTGAAGTTTTACTAATATATTGTTTGGTTTAAGAATTTTGTTATTTTATCACCTGTATAATAAATTATTCTCTATTTTTCTCTCATTCTTTGTTTCTTTCTTTCTTCCTTTCTTGAACGTAAACATACAAGCAATTTACAATAAGCAAGCATCTTTCAAACGTTTCAATGACCTGTGCCAGCTCCGCTCATTTTTGACGGGCATGTAGCACTGTGATGAGACGTGAAATTATAATTACCTAGTTATGTTTCAACTGAGTCGTAAAGAGAAAACACGGGATCCCGAACCCGAAATTTATAAAACCTTCTTCACATATTGCTCTTGTCTAACATTCTCTCGGCATGTGTCGGATTCTTTTGTATACCCCAGTGGAACAACTTCTCTCCCTGATCCTTTCTCCGGCACGTGCTTTCGTGCGAAAATTGGAATATCTTCGCTGATAGAAAACCGTCTCTTGTGTAAGGTATCCCATTGTGTGCATATATAATATGCTTACATTATACTGCGTGCGATTTGCAAGCATAAAGATTACTTATCAATGATTCCAATTAATTTATTATTCGTCGTGTATGATACATTACGATGTTTTACGTATGTTACTGTAAAATCGTGATCCTATCCTTGTGTTATGGACAAAAGTAAAGGCAATATGGGATAAACAAAACAGGTATGATATTAAGTTACATTGTCGTATAACTGCATTTAAAGCATGGACGTAGGATTAGGGAGTCAAGAATGTTCCTTCCACGCTTTTGCTTGATCATGGGACGATTTTGTATATATTACAGTATTGCAAAAAGACCACATTCAAATTGAAGTTTTGGATTCAGAAGTCTTTGTTATAAGTCTGTTCCCCACACCTATACACACACACACACACACACACACCTACACACCCACACACACTTACACACACACCTACATACACACATACCTACACACACGTTCACCTTTGATTTGGTCCTCCTTCTGGCGCGCATACACACACTCTAACACCTACACACACACACACACACACACACACACACACACACACACACACACACACACACACACACACACACACACCTCCTCTCTCTCTCATGAGGTCAAAAATTACTGTACCGACGGAAAGGTTTTTGCACTTGGAGTGAGCATTTGGAATATGAAAACCCTATTTCTTGTAGTTGAAAAGTGCCAAAGAAAACGGACGGACGGACAGACAGACAGACAGACAGGTAGACAGACATGCTAAAACCTAGATGTCCCGAATCCTTGATTTCGGGGGCATAAAAAGATATTTGACCATAAATTATTTTTATACTGCTTATGCAATGTTCAATTTTGGACCTACCTTCAAGTACTCTTATGATAGTTAGCCAGGAATCTGACTCGTCGATCCTTTAACATGGGTTACAGTCCAGCCATCGTATATACATAGGACATGACCATGGTTCCACCTAGGTTTGAACCTTTTACCTTCCCACTACGACTTAGTTGTCAGTCATATCGGACTTAAAAATAAACAACAGTATCAAAGACCGACGACAACAACATTATCGACGACGACAACAACAACGATAACAGTAGTGACAATTTGTGTTGGACGTACAATATTAACTTTATTAAAACGAAAGTGTTTCTATTTTCTAATCCCATCTTTTCCAGATGGTTATTCTGTGAGGCGCATTGCCAATAATAACAAGGTTCGGTGCGAATTTCCTCAAACATAAACTTTAAAATTTGCTCATTAGGATACATGTTATGACTTTTGATTGCAATACCATCATATTTTGCATCGATAAAAAATGGTCGCAATTGTTTTGAGAGAGGTACAGACATGTCAGTTAGTATAATTGAGTGTGCCAGTCTACCAGTTGATAATCACCTTCACTTGTACCTACGACTGAAGATTAGTTTTCATTTTTTATACGCCCGTCGAAAGACGGGACGTATTATGGTATGGCGATGTCCGTCTGTCTGTCCGTCCGCCCGTCCGCTATGGAACGCGATAACTTAAGTAAACCTCAGGTGTTTTTCGTGAAACTCACACAGAAGGCTTAAATAGGGTAGGGGAAGCCGCCGTTTGAATTTGAGCACATTCTGTTTTGTCGTTACGGAGTTATGGAACTTTGATTTTACTTTAGCTATGATAAGATTCTATGGAGATGCTATGTAGTGCGTGAGGTAAACGTCATTTGATGTTCATGAAACGTATACAGAATGCTTAAATAGTGTAGGGGAAGCCACCTTTCAGTTTTTCAAAATTTCATTTTGTCGTTACAGAGTTATGGCACTTGGATCACTCTTTTTGGATTTCAATATTTCATAAAAGTATTACCAGAGAGACCCAAGTGTGGGGTAATAAAACCATACGTTCACATTGATCCCGTCCAAAGTAAGCGACGGGCGTATTTAGCCACGCTAGACGTTGCTCTTGTTATTTTTCTGAAGGACAGTCGTCGGTTTCCTTGAGAGCAATAAAAAGCTTGAACATACAATACAATATGGCAAAGAGAGTCTTAAAATGAACTAAATAGCATTTAATGCATGCTCAGTTAGAAACGATTCTGGTGAGAGAAACTTGTATACGAATCGACTCCAAATCGTCAGTGGAAACAGAAGGCGGTACTTACTTTGCTCTTATTTTCGCAGTATATCAAAGGATTCGTGTAATTGTTCCCTATCTTATAATGTGGATCATGAAGAGTTTTTATTCCTGTATATCTCTGTGAATATTTAGAAGTTCGTAACTTTTTATTGTCTATTATAAACTATTAGAGGGAACATCTGTACGCACCGTATTGACATCCCTTTGAAGGAAGTCAAAAGCATAATTTACTTTAAATTACATTTTCCTATCTCCAATTACAATATTGTAAACCCTTACATCTATTTTCAGAACAAAAATTGTACTAAAGTTTCTGCAAGTATTTTCTTTTATATCTTAAGCACTCGTGCGACCCTTTAAAGTTTTGGTTAGGTCGTAGAAACAATTGCAGCTACATGTATGAATTATCTTTACTATTACCTTTAGATATTTGAATTTACAATTTGTAAATTTCAACTGTAGTTTCATCTGTAGAAATTTAAGGTACACAATTGACATGCCTCTCATTTTATCATAATATGATGAAATTTCTATTACTAATTTTCTACTTTTTCCCTTTCAAACTGTTTCACATGTTATCGATTACTAATTTCCTTTTTCATCGTATATCGCCTGTTGGGTGTTCTAAATTCGCACAACAGTTTGAATCGTTTTTCTGACACTAAATCTAGAGTGATTCCCCTATCTCACCAGTTATATGAACATCTGGTATTGTGTATCGGTTAAAAACGGTGTGTTCGATTTAAGTAATTACGTATGAAGGCATCTCTGATCTTTAGCGAAAATCATAAATTTCTAGAGTTTTGATTTCCATATGATTTAGATTATTATACGCGGGTGCTGTGCTTCCTTGTAGCGAGAGACGTATCTTCTCTCGACGTGGAGCGTGGTGTATCGAGATGCAAAGAGCGCAATGCGCCCCTTATCACTACAAAAAGCGCCGTGTAATCACGTGTTACTTTACATCCTTGACTATTTAACGAGTCGGTTATCTCCTATCTCGTGATAGGGTTGATACGTATACATGTTTCTGACAAACAGTCTTGTTGCATAGACATGAAACAAACAAACATAAAATATAAAAACTATAAAGAACACGGCGTTAAAGAGAGTGTTCGATCGTTATTTGATAAATGATAATTGAAACTGTAGATTACATGCATATTTGAATTTGATTTATTTCGGAAAATGTCTCGATTTACGATGTCTTAGGGACGTAAAATCTTCATTCCATCCTCAAAAAAAAAGCAAATATAATTGGATGTGTTTCTTTGTTGTTTTGTTCACATTGACCATTGCATGTACACCAATATGGCGGCGGCCAGGGTCTGGTGGTGGAGGAAAGCTGAATACTAGGAACATCCCCCTTACCTTTTGAAGATACACTGATGGGTCTTTTACCCAAACCAAAACTGCAACCGTATCCAAGTATATGTGAGGCTGCCATACAAGTATAAGATATATTTAAACAATTTAATGTTTTATGTATGTACTCAGTAAGCTTTTGTGTTTTAAAATTGATTTCTGGGCTTATTGAATACATTAGAAACTTTGGAACAAATAAAATAGTATCAGCATTGTTCTGTAGTCAGTAATCAAACAAACACGAAGTAGTAAAGACATTTGATGGCCTTGAAATGATTGTCATCACATTATATGACAATACTGTGTATAATATCTGATAACTTATTTCACCATATAAAATGTAATCAATAATACCTTCAAGATTTACATTGCTTCATAGTGTATCTCAATTTATAATAAATGGAACTAAGTCTTTCTTTTTTAAAAAAATACTGTATTTCGGAAACACCTTGTCTCACATTACATCGTCTCTAATGGCTCACTAATTACTAACACCAATGAGCGTACATTACCCCCTGAATCTAACACGCCATGTTGTTTTGGTAACTTTCTGATTTGTTCCACATTTTGTTATTACGACTAATACGTTATCGATATTCGGTACTCCTCATCTGTCGCCGTTGATTGCTGTGTCATCAATATCTGACATTCAAAAGTCACGTGCACCAATCAGCGAGCAGATAACTTAGCCCACTCGATTCTGATGGCACAGTTCTTGTTCGTTATTTGCCTGTATTTGCTGGAATTGGTCCTTTATGAAACTTCACTAATTGGTCGCATCCTGCCCATAAGATTGACCAAACTGTTCAAACTTTAGTTAACAAAACGCCAAGAGCGTTTTCAGGAATGGGAAAAAACATAATTAACAACATACTATTTACATGGGTTTTTTTCTGAAGAGAATCTTATTCATAACGACAGAATGTTTGTTTGATTCTTGTCAAGTCGCACCAAGTTCGTTGTCCTTGTGTGGTAACAGCATATGGCTGATTCGTACACGGAAATTTAGACCTATGTAAAAGACTCACTAAGCAATGAGGGATCAGGGTCCGGCACCATAAACTGAGAAATACTTAAGTCATAATTTCAATTCTTCTGTGATAACTGGGATTTGGATTTTATTGAGTTTTATTCTATCGATGAATAGAATTTGACCATTCTGCATGACAATTTATTTGAACGTTTGATGATGGAATAAATTCAGATGAAATAATTGACTTAAGTATTTTCTCAGTTTATGGCACCGGACCCTTATACATGGCACGTCTTGGTTTATGGCGCTGCACCCTTATACATGGCACGTCTCGGTTAATGGCGCCGCATCATTATACATGGCACGACTTGGTTAATGGCGCCGCACCCTTATACATGGCACACCTCGGTTTTTGATATCTCATCCGAAAGACATGACTCCAACGTGGCCCCGCCCGGCGTGACTGGGACTCGATCACCTCGGTCATGAGCCCATCACTTCACTTATTTTTAGAGTGCATCATGTAATTTTACACAAACATACAATCATACACACACACATAGAGAGACAGTGAGAGAGAGAGATGATATTCGACATTTTGTTTTACTGTTAACGGTCGATTTTGGCCTACCACTGGGGAGCTAAAGCCAAATCTTCATTGCCACAAGACATCAGTGAGTGAAAATGGTTTTCAGACTGTTGATTTTCCCTTTCTTCAGTTCTCATATATAAGTGGTGTAATTTCAGGGAAATTTTTGCGAAATTTGAATATTGTATTTCTGCAAATTTGACAAGGAATAAACGTGACTTTGAAAATACAGTATTCGTCAATGAAACCGACTACTTTAGTGTGACATATCTTTACATGAATCCCCTCTGTTATATTGATTTTAGTAAAGATGTCATAAAATGTCATAAAATGCCATTATGTAATAATGATAAGCATTGATCAATCTAATAATAATTCTTCTCATAAGCTTCTTTTAAACGAGATATATTCCCTTAATTAAAAAAGACACATTGTCCTCCATTATCTGCGTTGTTCTTATGTCTGCTATCTATCACAAACACATACATAGCTCTCAACAATGGACATACTGCATGAGAAATCAATTAAATACATGTATTGCGAACACTCTTTTGTATTTTCGAACACTCTCCAGAACTGTGTCAAATTCAATATGTTGCTCACTGACTTGAGACAAATGATTATAGTACTCAATGCGATACTCACGTGCTAAGGTGGAATCGCAGGACATGTAACACATGTATAATGAGAAACATGCATCATTGCATATCTGCCACATTCTTCTGTCACAAACAACACGTTATTGTAGATCATATCGTCAGATGCAGCATGGGCGAACAGAAATCACGACAGATATGTCTTGTGACCATTTCGACAGCTGCGACATGTGTGAACACATGGCATGTGATAAAGATCGAGGTATTAGTAGGGGCATGTGCGAACAGAAATGCTGAAGATGTCAATTAATTATTGGTGTCGATATCATGTTCTGTAATCATAAATCAAGAATGATTTATCCATATTGATGTAGAACTAATGGTGCTTGGAACAGTCTGAGATTTATTCTGATAAGTTTCAAGTTCCTGGTTCGAATCTTGAAATATTACAATTGTGTGCTAAGTATTGATGACAGAACGAAATTTCAAAATTAATAATGTATCATGAATGGAAAATTTGAACATCCCCCTTCCCCTTTCCCCTCCAGTCTGGTTCTAGTGCTGGATATGCGAGTCTTTCAAGACATCTAGATTTAACGGTTGACAACAATCACAGTGTTGCTTAACAGTGCATTAATTCGATTCTTGTGTTCTAGGTAATTTAATGCATTTCCGTCCACAGTTTGTAACATATTCCCCGTTGCCTTGGGTAGGCCCTGTACCGAGTGGAGATCTTGGTGCAATGCAGCAGACAGATATTGGCAGTGTGTATGTGATACATTAATTAAATGTTCATGTTTTGGGTAATTTTATGCAATCTGTATTATTTTAATGTCATGTTAAGTAGAACGTTAATTTAAGGTTGATTAAGTTGAGAATAAGAAGACATAATAGATGTAGGGGTACCGGGAAGGAAGGAAAGTGTTGGGGTGTTCTCGGGAAGGAAAGTTTTGGGGTGTTTTAAGGAAGAAGGGAAAGGATGGGGGTATTCTCGGGAAGGAGAGAAAGGATGGGGGTATTCTTCTTGTCACGATTTAACACTATGAAACGTTTGTAAAGGTTAATCATGGCTACAGCAATTGTGGCGACCAGGTGTTTGGTGGTAAAGGAAACCACAGTGGTTTGATGGAACCACCTACATTCAGCAGGGAAAGACACTTATACATCTTCCCACATGTCTCCACTTGGTATGGCACATTGTGGGTTTCAGATCAATGTTTTATCCCACTCGGCTTTCGCCCTTTCCCTGTACACTTAGGACCTTTTCGACTTTTCCTTACTTTCAATTTTACATACATGTAATCAAAAACCAAAAACAAGCACAAAACTGATATATGCCATTAATGTTCAGTTTGACTTTCCTTTTTGAACTTCTTTGTAATCCGTCTTTGTGAAGTTTACAGGAAAGTATATTACTAAAACATTTTTCTTATTTAAATATTAATGGTGTAATTAAATCTATAATCTCATCCTCATTCAAACGTGTAGATCAAATACAATCACGAAATAACGTTAAAAAGGATTAAGCACGTGTAATAGCAGAATTTATACGGCACATCTCTCACTAGACTCGTAATAAATCGTCTACAAAAAGAAAAGATGTGTTCATTAAAATCATGAATTGATCGTTTCTTAAACAAGTTATTTTTTTCCGGATCGAGAAAAATCGGGCGATGTAGTGTGAAATAATTCGTTAAATTGTGGGTCATTATCGTATGTGGTTTGATGCACCGAGACGCATTTACCTATTCCCCTACCCCGCGGTGAGAGGGAACGCTGATTATCCAAGGTCTGGTTATTATTGAATTTTTAGGATAAAGTGATGTCTTTGTTAAAGATTTATTACATTATCCTTCGATTTCGGGAAGACATATATTATTATCTTATAATAAGAAAATAATATGAAGTAGTTTTGGGTTCGGTTTTGCTTGTATTTTATGGCCACTATAAAACACATTGACTTTCTTTTCGTTTTGCTATAGGGTATTAAGCATGATTTTTTTGTGATTGCATTTTAAGAAAGAAAGTTAGAATAATGTAATAACTTGAAAAATGTATTTTGTGACATTTGCAGAGTTTTACCATGCACTAATTCGTAGTAGCATACGAGCTCGCTATCAGTTTTAAAGAAGTCTCCAGTAACTGATTGGATGACAATGGGTTATTATTGGTCAGCTTCCGAATTGCATACTCTAATGTGAGGAATGTGTCACACGTGACCTACGTGGCTGCCTGATAGACGATAATAACTCGTCCTGGATTCCTGATCTTTCACCGTTTGGCGATCTGTGAATTCGTCTGTTTTGACTTCAAGTTACCCATAGCTGATATGTACGGAAGCCCATTTAGGACCTATCAAAAAATATTTTTGAATTTGATATTAACGAATACTTGAATTCTTTGAAATTTGAGGAATTCGTTATAACGAATTAAATCTGTTATAACAGATTTTAATCTGTTATGAAAAAATTAGTTGAATTCGTTATAACAGATTTTAATCCGTTTTAACAAATTCCAGAATTCGTTATATCAAATTCAAAAATATTTTGATAGGTCATAGATGGGCCTCCGTACATATCAGCGGCGGTAGGTCAAATTGTGTACCATAAAGAGATGGTGTCATCGTGATATAGGCGAATTTGTTGTGAAAGAACAATCAAGCTTAAATTATTTCTGAAGTCATTATTGAAAATAGCTTTTCTATCAGTATGTTAAATGGGACGTATTTCATGCCATCTTTCGTGAAAAGCGCATCAAGTTCTGTAGAGGAATCCGTCATCGTTTTGCATTAGGCACCGAGTTCTCATAACACATCTGTCATACCCTACCTCAGTGAGGGCATGAAGTCACTGCCATCGACCTTACGTTCCTTTCTTCTGTCTGATGGAAAGAAACAGTTAATATGATAAATGCCAGAGAGCACTGCCACTTTATTCTCAATGGAAGGAAATAGGACGAAAAACGCGTCTTCGCAACGCTTTTTGTCCAAATTGGTATTTGTACAATTATGTACTTTTTACCTACTCCCGGATTTCTAAGGTCCTTAGTGTCGATTCGCATACACTTACTTAATTCATAAATCGAAGTTTTCGAAATTGCTGTACAATGCATCGAGTAAACACTGTCGTTACTTGCGAAAAATGATCATGGCTCGATGGAAATAAAACACAAACAATCAAATCAAATTGTCGAAAGAGAAATCAATAGTCACATTTGAAGAAATATATATACACGAATTAAAGAAATCAGTCTTTAATGAAGAGGGTTTTCCCCCATCTCCGAATTCTCCTCATTGATGTGCATGTATATATAACGCCACAATATGCTGAAGAGATTTTAAGATGTGTTTTCAGTGTTGGCCTAAGAAAAACTAGAATGATATTGACGAAGTAGAAAACATATGCTGCTCCTAGCGCTTGTCTTCAATTTCTGTTGCAGAGTTTCGTTTCTCCAGTTACGACAAACACCGCAGCCGTAAGCGAGGCACTCACCGGACCGCAATACTATAGCGCGCTCGCAATTACTAAAATACCTTCAGGAAATAAAAGCATATATCATACACTTCGTATAACAAACGGCCGGAAAATATCTTTCAATTATAACGTCTGAATTATCTTGTTTATTTTGTGATATTGTCAAGATCTGTACCTCATTACTATCAATTCGATGGTATTGTCAGATTATTCTATTTAATACTGTTAGTGAGTATGTCTGAGAGAGTGTGTGAGTGTGTGTGTATGTGTGCGTGTGTTCGAGTTTGATACGCACCTACATTTTACTCATTTTCACAGTGAATGGTGTACAAATATTTCTATTTGGAATATCTTTTCCTTAACCACAACGAAGATTCTTAGTGGCCATATTGGCTGTATCATCAAGTTGAACTTTATTCTTTTATCAATGTTTAGTTTCGAATCGAGCCTCATTCGAGATAATGGACAATTTCTAGCTCTACAAGTGAACCTGTGGGAGTTTAGGAACCCTTAAGGTTGTCCGGCTTCCTGTTCCGTAAAACACATATCCTTTCAGATTGATATAAAATTTACCTTATAATACATGTCTACGTGTTCCTGTATATTCATTACTTAAAACCTTTCTTTCAATTTTCTGTCGAACACCCTTTACAGTTAGTACTGCTTCAATCTGCAGAACTATAAGATTTTCGAACACTCGCTTGACACTTCGCGGCACTTAAGACACGGTCCTTTAATTATATCCTACGTATAATGCAATATAATATCATTTTGATGAAATCGTGAATGACACATGACAAAATCGTCAATATGCAATGTGACAGAAAGGCCATATAGCAATATGGTCGATGAGTACAGGAAACGAGTAAATGGATGGGCGCTTTTAACTTTCCCACTTCTAACAATGTGTTTACTGCACTAATTAGGTGTTACTCAAAGCATCCGTGAGTTCCTTGTCCACTTCAGGACCGCCTAATGAGTTCTTAACCAACAGCGTCTATCAGTCCAGTTGTATTGCTTTCCACGGACTTAAATACACTCTTATGAATGCATCTTGCAAAAGGTATGTAAAACAAGAATATTACTTATTTTCTTATCTGTTTCTGCTTTTTGTTCTTGAGCATGCGTGTTTATTTGGATCAGTATGGGACGGCTCTTGCATTCAGATCTCTCGTGATACTTTCTAATTTCCTGTCACTCGCGCTCCCATATCACGGTAAGCATGTAGATGAACGTCTATTACAAAGGATGAAACTATGGATACGAAACAATGAAGCAGTGTACCAGACAGGTGCCGCCATAGTATGATGGAAATAATATCCTAGTGCAGTTAAACAATCTCTATCGTGTGTCTTAACATTTTACAGTTATATCAGAAATAAAAATAGGAAACTCGAGGAGCTGTTGCCAAATGTCGAATCAATGATCATCATGTCTATATTTTGGCTTGTGTAAACCGAGTGGATTCTGAGTACATGGACTATTATTTGATACCTTTTAATTTTGACTAATCAAACGTGATCACTACCTGGATGCCCTGCCATGTGAGAATTAAATAACAATCAGTAGTGAATGTGCTTATAAATGGGTTAAGTATTCGCATTCTTAATTCTAGAATGGGTAATGAAGGCCAAGTTTACTTTCATGTAACGTAGATTTTTTTTCTGTCTTTTTAAAGTCTATTTTCCAAACTTTAATACAGTCCCTTTGCAGTTCTTTCTCTCGCATTCTTTGTAATGACCACAGCGGCATCCTTTATAGTTGTCCGTGCTCATTTTTGATGAGTCAGTATTATAAGTTAGGAAATGACAGTACAAATTTGCAATATAAAATTCAAGTGTTACATGTATATGCCTAAGTCAGGGCTTGTATACATACAGATGCATTCTTTTATACGCATATGGGGACAGAAATGCTTTAGAAGATAATCGGTTGGTTGAGATGAGTAGAGTTCACAATACGAATCCTAAATTAGGCTAATATGCAGGAGGTCTCAGTGTATGAATATCACTGAGTTCTCAAAATGTGTTCATAAAGCTAGTCACATACACGCACGTGTATGATATTTTAATCGACACGAATATAAATAGTATTTAAAACATACTTTGATTTATTTTTTTTTTCAAATGGTACAAAACATTCTCTTAAAAGAGAAACTTTGAGAGTCGCAGCTAAACTTGAACTACTGACTAATTTATAAGTGTATAGAGTGAGTTGTGTTGCTTTCACCTTGACATGGGGGCGTCTGTGATAGATATTTTTCTTGAGTAACACTCAGTAATGACTTCGACAGAACATGTGTTTTCAACTTACGTTTTCCTTGAGAACTTATATGTATGCGTCAATTGACAAGGATGTTTTGACAATATGCACTTCTGCATAGCTAAACGTAGCGTTAGCATTCCCCGACTCGTAGTTCAGGCTTAGAAAAATAATATATATATATATTTAGAGAGAGAGAGAGAGAGAGAGAGAGAGAGAGAGAGAGAGTGAGAGAGAGAGAGAAATACAACTGTTTTAAATTTCTTATATTTGTGTTGAAGTATTTTAAAAGTCTCAAGGTAATTTCAAACTATGTCTTGCGGTATGTCACATCTTTGTATTAACACACACGGAACATAATAATTAGATTTCTATCTTTTAAACTATTTAAAAAAAAGTAAATAAAATGATAATGTATACAGGCAAATTCTTTAAATTAGTTTATACTCTTTTTATCTCAGTTCGGCATTATTAAAAACTTGTGGAAACTGCTTGCCTATACATTCCGGTGCATAGCGTTCTTTATTACCTATGATTTTGAGAAACTTAAACAACGGTCTGTATGTATTTCCGCTTATACGCCATTTATTTGACTTGTGGTATATGCCCTTTTCCGGTGTTTAATTAAGGGCCCCTATATATAGTACATCCGAAGACTGGGTCATTGAAGCGGATCTCGTACCATGTATAGACCTAGTATGTGAAATGTCTCCAGCTGTCAAAAAAGGGGGGCACAACAGCAATAAGTGATTTTCCCATTTGCTTTCCGTCATAACCTAGTAAAAAGGAAGGTGTTGGTGGGCGACCATGACTGTAACAATAATAAAGTACATTGGCATACATTTGCTTCTTGTTACATGCTGCCGAGGTATCACCCAAAAGCAAAAAAGTTTTTTGGGTTTTTGCTTACAATAATGTTCATATTTTTAGGTAAATCGACATACTCGCCAGAGTAAATAGGCGACGGATCTTGCAAGTGACATTTCGTAAATGATTTATTTTCACGATAGACGTTTCGGCAGAGATGTTTTATTTCTTAGTATATTGTCATAGGAGAGATATTGCTCTGGAAGTGAGCAGTGGCTACACGAAATTTAATAAGCCTTAATGTCGTAATTGTTGAAGTAGATAGATATGTAAATGAAAAAATGAGTAGTTTGAAAGTCAGTAATTGAAATATTGAACAAAATGATTCGTAATAATATATAGAATAATAAATTAGCAAAAGAAAACGATTATAGATAAAACTCAATTTAATTCTCTGTCAGTTTTATCTATCCATTGTCAATTTCTTCTTTCTGTTTGTCTGTCCTTTCATTAGTCCATCTGTTCGTCCATCTTTCCATTAGTCCATCTATTCGTCCGTCCTTCCATTAGTCCAGCTGTTCGAAGGTTGCCGTCTAGGGTTCTCATTACGGTAATGCAATGCATATGAATTGTAGTATATAACATGACAATAGGGCGATGCATATGAATTGTAGTATATAACATGACAATAGGGCGATGCATATGAATTGTAGTATATAACATGACAATAGGGCGATGCATATGAATTGTAGTATATAACATGACAATAGGGCGATGAGTTGACTTGGTTTGATATAAACTGTCGTAGTTTTCACAGTAAGTCATTTTTGCAACCTCTCGAGGACAAAGATCGCAAATGAGAATCGCCGTGTCTGCTTGTCCGTCTGTCTGTCACTGGTGTTCAGATGTAGTAAAGGTTACTTAGTCGGATAGATAATACCGTTATATGCTGGGAAAGCGAATTGATATTTCACACAATTTTTAAGTCGGCTTCGGTGAAGCCGGACTCATTGCAATCACTTTCTTTTCAGGGGTTATAACTTTCACTACCGATATAGAGCTTACTACGCCGCTGAAAAATAAAGCGCCGAAAAATTACTGATGTCTTAAAAATTCTTGATCAGCACAATGTACCTTTAGCTCAGTTAATTTAAGCTAAACATAAACTAGTTTCAGAGACATATATGTCTCTGCTGGTTTCAATAACTCGAAAAAGGAGTTGCAATAATGTTTTCAAATTTCGCGTAATAATATGTAGTTGTGACTACTTTACGATGTGTTTACCACCGACACCGTCGGATGAACTCGATTGTGTAATTCTCCGGACAAAGCATTTGTCTTGATCTTGTATCGCTTGTTTTTATCGAGATATTTCAATTAAAGTTTTCCCCAACATGTTCTGGAACTTTAGTTCTTTTTCACATATATGTCAAATTTAAAGATTGATCTTCCCGCATTTCCTCTGATAATGAAAATGCAATATAAATATTTAGGTAAATGTTGTATGTTTCTAAATATAAATGATGTTAAAACATTATGAGAATCGTGAAAAAGATGGTTATTTAATGTCCCACTTGAAGGAATGTCGTTCCTTGGCTCAGCTTCGACTCGTGACAACAATGCAGTAAAACTTGTTGCCATGAAGTTGTCGATTGCACGTTCATTTCGGATACAAGCAGTTGCAAACTCTTTGCCGTAAGATAGTATGAAGAGAGCAAATTTTATTAGCATTTTGTACATAGGTATAATGACGATGTAATTGCAACAAAGACCTAATTTTTGCCCCGACACCCCCCCCCCCCCCTTTTTCCTGAAATCCTGAATCCGCCACTAAAATGGTAAAATGATTACATACTTAAAATCAGCAAAGCCGACTTTCGGGACTTTTGAGTCCTTTGATTATTATTATGCAGTTGTCAGACGAATGCCACCACCATATATATTCAATAATCATGACGTAAAGAACTTGGAATAAACAGAGATTAATAGATTAATACCACGTTCCGGTTTTATTTGATCTAACCATTTTATATCGGGGAAAAAAGAGACGTTCACAAGTTAAGATAATCCGTACGTAATTCTTATATCAAGATAAATTGAAAAATATTTGTGATTGTGAGTAGAGCTTCGTTTCCTTTTTTCTGTCGATATCTCCGCATATTTGTAGTTGTGGAACAGGTGAAGCACACGAGTCAATCAACATCTATACGTTATTACATACTGGTCAATATACAGCTCTCTTGTGCTTCACACATAATGTATTTTTGTATAGGTTTGCGCCCACTGGTGTTAAAATACCCGTATATGTAACAAAGGCACGTGTTGGAAATTTGAGGACACTTGGAGTTGGATCTATTAGTTCGTGTTAATGCGTCACCCAATAGATGGGCACTCCATATTATATATACACATGTAAATCATAAACCAACAACAAACATCCCCCCCCCCCCGCTTTTTTAAAATTTTGTTTGCTTCATTTAATTGAAACCTGAATATTGCCATAGATATTTAAATCATGAGAGAAAATTAGAGGATTCTAATTTTAGAAAGAACACGAGTAGAAAGCTCCTCGGAATAAATTTCACGAACTATAACCCATAGATTATCTTCATCCTAACCAGTTGAACATTTTGGATAAGTCTCCTTAGCATAAAATTTCATTGAAGTCACTTTCCTTATGAAAATTTGTCCGCCATCTCTGAGGTATAGGAATGGGTATTTGTTTATAAATCAATCAAGTTATCTAAGCAGTTACTCCAAACTAGCTGGGGATACTTTCTTTTGATTTTTGCAGTGCTTCTGCAAGTTTTTAGATATTAAAATTTCCGAAAAGTTCAAATATAAACAGCTTTGCCAAACGAAAATTAAATAAATATGACTATGAGACAAACAGTCATGCTTGATCACAAATATGGCCGGGGTATGGCGGGGCGGGGGTAACTTCAACTAAATCACTGATGATGAAACCTGTATACACAATACCTTAACCTTTTAAAATTTGAAAATATATTAAACAAAAAAAAAAAGAGAAAAACTAAAATTGTCTCTCCGAGATGTGGACTATCTGATCACGTGACGAATATGGCTAGCAGCCTTAATATATAACTATCCGTGAGGTAATTGCGAAAATTATCTCCATACACCTCTGTAATTTCTCTCCAGTTGCCCGTTTATTAGCGGTGTGTAAAACAAGGCGGTGTTTCTTTTCTACTCCTGGAAACCCAATATCATGTCATTAGATTGCAATACTCGATGGTATCCACTAGCTATCTCTGTGCTTCGCGATGTTATGGAATCAATGAAGGACAGGTGAGTCGAAATTAATGAAAGATTCGTCCTTTGTTTTGGTGTATATGCATATTTTGAAATCCCTGGCTTTGGATTTTGTATTCAGAATCTATGTGATTTTCTTTTCTGTTTTAACTAATGAATCGTTTTGAATCATTGTAGAATAAGTGTAGTTTACGTACATACGTTTCAGGGTGATTGGTTCGTACAAGAAGTCTAGTATCTTGGGTTTGTGGAGAAAATTTTCAAAAAGTTGCGTACATGAATTTGGTTTAAACGTTTTGTAAAGCAGTAAGATTTCTTATAAATATAATTTTTTCACTAAAATCGATGAATTTCTAAATCATTCATGACGTAGGGGGTATAATTATGTCTTACTGTTCATAACGTTTATGTTTCGATTGTCATATTTTTCACAGTAAACTAGTCTCTCAATAAACGTCTGACACTTGATTTGCTGCTAAATCTCAGGTCAATTTATTGTCTTCACAATCCAAGCAATGACGTCATTATTAATATTGCGGCAAAAAGTCAGTTGATGTGTATTATTTTCATCTTTTATCACGTATATTGAAGTTTTATCAATCGATATTGGGTCTGTATAAAATAACAGTAGTGACTGATCATTGAAAAGCTCAGTCGAGGTCATACATACTTCATCGAAGTTAATCGTGACGACTCGGTTAATCTCGTAACCGAGTACTTCATTTTTTAAAGACTGAAAGACTTTGGTGAAATTGACGGCTTCAATTTCCCAATCAAACGAAATCGAGGCTGCGTGTGAGAATCTGTTATTGTATGTCACATCTTACAGCCTCTGAGATTCATACTTAAGCATATATATAAAACATAAACTAAATACAAAATATACCTAAATTCAAATGTAGAACTCTAGTCTGAAATATTCTTAAATCAGTTAGATGTAAAAGCGAGTTAGTCTAAAGATTGTGTCAGGATCTTTGGACCAGAGTATCTTTTGAATGGTTTTGATGAAAATTTAAATACTAATTTTTCCCTTAACTCCCATCTTCTATTCTTATTATATTTATAATTATTTTTCTTAGTAGTAGTAGTTGTTGTTGTTGTTATTGTTGTTGTTGTTGTTATTTCCTTAGGATAAAATTTGAGGCTATATCAGTAAAAGTTGTCACAGTACTATATTGTTGGAAATGCTCGATCTCCTATTCCTAGTACAATCTGTTTCGATAGCGACGAGAGAATCGTAAACGGAAATGTAGTAGATGACCCTTAACTATAAACTAACCGTAATTACTCTCTATATAGATAATTAGATATTACATGTTTATATAATTGTCATAAATTTAATTTAATGGTGTCTCCGCTTTAGAATCTGAGCGTAATAGGAACTCTATAATGAAGGCCCCACTCGATAAACTGGCAATTTCCTGTCGGGCATTCTTTATGCCACAATAACGCCGGGTCGAAGGAAATGACAGAACACCTTTTAGGAAGTCACAACCATTATGAAGAATGATGTCAAATGCAGTCGTTCAATAGACTCCATTACGATCAATAACGCAAATAGTTATAGATAAAACAGAAAAAAAGTATGGACGGCAAAAGGGTGGGGTCGGACATGGGAGATGATTGGCAACTAGAAGTTTGGGATATGACGGTTTTGGGAGGTATTTTGGGGGTTATACGTTGCTTTCAACAATCAAACCCAGATTGCTTTCATAGGAGGAAAGCACATTGACAGTTGTCTCTTGGGATATGAGAGGAAAGAAGAGGAAGTTGGTTTTAAACATTTTTGGACGGACATCAATAATTCTGTATTGTGTTGTTTGTCTGATCGATTCTTGTTAGTACGCCAAACTTATTTCATTTACATGATGACGGCACCCGCTTGGTGTATTGCACAGAAATTAAAACCTAACAGTGAGCCTACCCGAACTTGTGAGTGACCTCGAATTGCGTGCCATATCTACCACGTCATAGAACCTCGGCTGTTATTGTCTCAACCGAAAGACGTAACACCGATGTGCCACTGATGTTACTCGAGCGGAAGACCTTTCGGTAACAGCTGAACACCCCATCCACTAGGCTACGCCGGCTTTCAAAGATGTTTAAAAGAAATCTAAGTTAAAATAATTTTATCAAAAGTAGCAACGTCAAGAGGCCTCCCTGGTTCATGTTTGATCTGTCATTGGATTTCATTTTTACTAGTCCTACACCGGTAAACCGTACGGGACTCTAGGTTTCCACTCCGTCTGGTTGTCCGTCTGTCTGTGACACTTTGGTTTTCCCAGATATATATATATATATCTATATATATGTCTCTGGTTTTCCGGACTTTTTTGGAACCATTGAAGATATTGACATGAGATTTGGTATATAGCTTTGTATCAATGAGTTACAGATCAAGTTCGAGTTTGGTAATGGCTGACCTATTTTTGGAAGACTTACGGGCCTTGGACTTAGTAAATTTCAGGTATTTTATGGAAACCGGTAAAGGACATGTCTTGCTTCAGCAATATTCAATATACGTTTTATTGTTGGTTTAAAAGGCGCTTAAACCAAATATACAAAAAAAAATCGTTATAAGTGAATTATTTTTTATTCTATTGGCATGGATTATAATCTATGTGAAGTGTTATAAACAATCTTGGAATACATACAGCGACAGATGAACCACCTTTTTTAAAGATTGGTTTAAACATTATTTATTGAGGCAAATACAAGAAATATCGATTTACAGACTAATAAAATTAAAAATAATCAAGCAACAAATATAGAATACGTATGTTAATCTCTCTCCTATAAGAAGTAGAATTTGCAATTACAATAAGGCGGACAGTACACAATATTTGATAACTTTAAACCAATTAAATTTAGAAAATGAAGTGAGGTTATTTAATTTTAAACATTGTAGTATGGTGGCAATATTGAACACAAAATTGTATGCAAATATCATAAAGAGCTCTATGGGATCAAGATCTTGGCATACTGTGGTATTCCTTTGGATATTTTTTATTTTACCTTTAAAACTAAAAGATATTTTCAACGTTGTACACTTTCATGTAATATGGCAGTTTCACTTGCAAAACTGTGGTTTTCTTGTATCTTCTAAACTACAAGAGCGCCTCAACATAAAGAAGTAAATAGATATAAAAATAGATGAATAAATAAATAGATACCCCCACCCCAATCGAGAAACAACTAATATGATCATTATTTATAAAATTATTATCAATAAATAACAACGAAATAGGTTACATTCCGAGATGGACTAAAAGAATCCCATGTAGGGAGAAGTCAATAATACGTTTCCCCCAAGATGGTTAAGCGGCTACAGGTCGATGGCCCTCTCGTGAATCTTGCGCTAGTGCTGCCCCCTACCGTTCCCTGCAATTATTCCGAAAAGTTGCGTTTATTGATGACCGTATAACAGCGGGTATCAGCGACGCGCTAATGGATTTGTCTGTTGATCATTCACAGTGAATAGTCTTCAAACAAAGGGTGCTAACTCGATAAAACCGTGATTAAGGTATAAAAGATGTTAAATAAAAACTGCCTAGTGTAACTGGTGCATGGATAAAGGGTAGTATAAGACGGCTGAAGCTTATAAAATACACTGCTGGTATTGGCTGATTCGGTTGGTGATCTGCCCGATGTGTCGCTTTCTGTTAGTATCATTAGAATACATATTGTAATTGTCATCAGAATTACTTGTCTATGGCATAGGTATTCGAAATGTAAATTTTTAGATGTTACCCCAGTTTTCGAATACAAACCTGTCGGTAGCGGAAAGTGAGGGAACGCCTCAAAACACATACTGCGACTACCTGTGGTTTATCGAGTAAAACGAATGTTTCAATCTCTCTTGCGATTTATATATAGATCATTGACTGATGGTCAGCCCCATGTTACAATTATCACGTGGTTACCGAGAACAATGTACACACTTCTAAACCTGTTGTTTCCATTGGCATACCGAGTGTACAACTGAGTGTTGAGCGACAAAATCGGGTCCAAAGATAGACCATACATGTTAAAGATTCCCAGCCGACCTCGGCCAACGTCTTCGATATCAGCTCTACTAGTTCCATTGTGAATTCTTAGTCTTACCTTTAGTCGGGAGCATTGGACCCCAGCATTACTATTGTTTACGTATTATCGTCATGATAGGAAAGCAAAGGTAATCCACAAAGAAATAAGAACCCGTGTCAGTATGAAGAACTCGTAGCCCCAGAGTACCTAATTGTTTGTACCGAGAGGTTTCCTGTAACGAGAGGTTTCCGTAATGGATCAGTATGAAGGTCTTGTTGCCTCAGAGTTCCCAGTTGTTTGTACCGAGAGGTTTCAGTAGTGGGTCAGTATGAAGGTCATGTTGCCTCAGAGTTCCCAGTGGTTTGTACCGAGAGGTTTCAGTAGTGGGTCAGTATGAAGGTCTTGTTGCCTCAGAGTTCCCAGTGGTTTGTACCGAGAGGTTTCAGTAGTGGGTCTGTATGAAGGTCTTTTAGCTCCAGAGTCCCTAGTTGTTTGTACCGGGAGGTTTCCGTAGTGGGTCTGTATGAAGGTCTTGTTGTCTTAGAGTTCCCAGTTGTTTTTACCGAGAGGTTTCAGGAAGGGATCATGATGAAGAAATTGTTTTCTCAGAGTCCCTAATTGAATGTACCGATAGGTTTCGATGTGGACTGTTTTCTGGAACGTTACTGAACGCGGTGTTACACGCCAAACACACACGCCGAAATGGCCGTTATTGACAGGTAAAGTTGGCATTTATTAATAATACACAATGCACTCGTAACAGCGATTGTGGATGGCATGAAGGTATTAATACTATGTATTTTGGCATAGCACATGTAGCAAATGAGTACCACGTGTCTCAGAACAAACAAACGTCAACGTTCGTAATGAGCGCGTGAAGTGAAACACACTGGCGCTGCGTCTGGACCCGCGTAATGTGTGGTCACGTATCTTTACCGCTGTTCTGATTAAGGAACATGTTCGGTCATTTTGGAATAGTTATTTGTTAGAGGTCAAAGCACTCGAACAAAGTGCACCAATATACAGCTTAGATCTATGCCAGGGTGTTAAGGATCAGCACTGCTCTTCCTTAGTCGGCCTTATGGCTTTTGTACAGCCTGTGGAGCCACCATGTAATTTGGCCTTAATGCAATGACGAATTTAGGGATACACAGTTATGAATGAGACTATCATTATCATTCTGTTACTGGAATGGATTATATGTGTGTTAGAGAGAGAGAGGGGGAGAGAGAGAGAGAGAGAGAGAGAGGGAGAGAGAGAGAGAGGTTGATACTGATCAGCAGTCATGAATAGAAAATTGTCTTGATACCGACCGAACAAATACGAACACGTTTGATGAAACTCCTACGGAGAGTTTGAGAGATTAATTCCAGAATGCACAGGAACACGCCATGCGTTTGCCAGAAAAACGGACACCCTGTGGTGTGTACATAACATAGATCACCCGCCGCTATGACCTCTTCTCCGGGCAGTTGGGGGGGGGGGGGGGGGGTTTGCAACATGCCCCGAATAGGTCGTCTGCGTCCTCGTGTTAACGAATGTGATAGATTGCCACATACTATACCAATGTATTTGATACGATATCAGATAATTAATTCGTGTTATAAATGATTTCAGACATTAGATAAGTTTTCAATGCAAGGATTGGAAACTCAACTTACAAAGCACTTGTCATTAATTGCTATTCTGTTTTCTGAAAATTAATTTTGATATCTATTTTATAAAGATATAAAAATGTCATAGTATGTACATTGTAAATTCGTTTATTATTTGAAAATAGAAAGATAAAGAGCATGTTTACTATAAATACAGTGGACAAATACAATTCAAAAGAAAAGGAAATAAATAAATGAATATTATTGGTAAATCTCTAAAATCAGTACATATAATAATTAGGACCCCCTGGAATGCATATAAAAGCCCCATTTGACACCTTATTGTTTACCCCGAGGTGCCAAACTCATACTGTGCCCCAGCGGGGTATCATACCCTCTCAAACTGGCTTTCACGTGTTTCTTGAGAATCCAGCCCCATGGTGTACTCGCGCTGAACGCCCGTAAAGTATCATACCCTTTCACGTGTTTCTTAAGAATTCAGCCCCATGGTGTACCCTTGTGGGGAGCTTGCATCTTGACCTGTTTAGTGCATTATCTTTATTCATGAGACGACCGCGCATGTCCTTGCATACAAGTCCACAATCTGTCTTTCTCTACTCCTCGAGAAGAAGTGGAGATTTTTCATCTTCTTATAGTGATCAAATTGTTACCTGCCCCTATATCTAATCAAACTCGAGATAAGAACACAATGAAGACAGTAATTCGTTTAGATAGGTACGTGCAAAGGCCATTGGTTTTACCTGATAGAAGGTGTCATATTTGGAAAATGAAGTAACAGGTAAAATGATATTCTGTTGTTTTTATGATCATCGAGAATTTTTACAGAGACATCTGGACACTGCTGTGTTATGGTATTTTATTGTCGTCTTGGCCAATACATGGTGAAATGCTCAACCTTTGGATCCTTTCTTCAATTTCCGAGAATATATATTGTCGGAAACATGCTTTGCTTGGGACCAGGAGGTTGGGGTTCGAATCTTACCGGTTGATTCATCGATAGAGGTTGACTCGTAGAAGATCTCACACATTATGGGGTGACTCTGCTCTATAGATGCAGTGCGCCAGACAGGTACCGCCACTGTGGAAGTGGAACAACCTTCATAAAACAATGAGCAGCCAAACAAAATCTATTCTGCGGAGCTTCCATTATATTAATAAGAAACGTTTTCATAGTGTAGTATGTGCCTCATCACAGAGAGAGGGTCTTCTTTTACTTTCGTCCAGTATATAGATGTAGCTACTCTCTGTATCTGCTTCGTATGTTGCATTATTATGAATGACGTTTGTTAGATACTAGGTTGTCATTTGTTTCTGTCAGGATGATAGAACTCGACACGGTATGTCTTTCTTTGACGAAGTGTTATTCAATGAAAATATACGTAAAAAGTTTTTTTTACGAACGATATGCTTGAACAAAGAATTGCGAAGAGAATAAATTCATTTGATAGGCATTTTACATTGCTGTCTTTTTCTTTTATTTGATAGCAGGCGACATTGCCATATTTCAATTTCTTATATAATACAAGAAGATTTTTTAATGTAACGTCTGAATTTTGTCTTTTTGCGATATCAGATTAGAAAAAAAGCCAAACAAACATATTTGAATACGCAATTCTAAGCATCCAGGGTATTTGCCCCCCTCCCTTTCCGCCCCTCCCCCCCCCCCCTTTTTTTTTAAATCTGTCTCAGTTTCCATGAACATTAATCATGTAATTAGAGTACTGCGCAGTTCTTTATGGTGATCATATAAAGAAGGCGGAAAAACACATATAACTTTGTTATACATCAGCATATAATATATATTTGTATTATATTGTACTTGTGTTATATGTTTAAAAGGATAATGGTTTAAACACTTATGAATCAGCGACCCTAAGTACTTTCATCTGAACTTGTTTATGATATTGTTCAAATGCAACGAGAGTGTTTTGGACACCGTATATTAAACAACGGAGTCATAATAAATTTGACATAATTTTCCAAGGATTAATCGTGCCTTAATCCACATAGTAAATATAGCGGTGTGATTTCCAAATCTTTTAATCGCATGAAAAAGTCATTGGGGATTTACCCGATTATCTGCCCCTTATTCTTTTCAATATTTATGTAATTATTTTGTAACATGGCTTTGGAGGGAACTACTTAGTAGATATTGAATTTGTTTATAGCATAGTTATTTCCAGCTTAAAAATGTGTAAGAAAGACTGTTGAGAACAGTTTGAATGGATGGTGACCAACGTTATGTAGATATTAAGACAAAGTCTCGGTAAAGGAGTTAGTGGAATTATCAACCTCATTATATTTAAATTTTTCTCTTATTACTCCGGCAAAGGAAATGTAACATAAGAAGAGCATATTGAATAGAATGGGGGATATTTACTCTGATTAAATCAATTTTAAGGAAACCACGAGTTTGAAGTTTCGACAGACTTCAATTACGGTAAGTATGCATTTTTATAGTGGATTGTTCGTATAGTTAATTATTTATTGTAAGTGTGTATTTCCTTCCACTTTTAGCTTTATATATACGTATAATTTAACAGTACAACTCGGATTCAAATGCATTCTCGTCTCAGAAATCTTGAGAACGAGGTTTTATAACAATTGATGAAAGGCCTTAATGAGAAATTACATTTATTGAAATAATTTTCCGTCGATCACTATATGATTAGAAATTTAGAGAGGAAATAAAGACATCGAGTTGTTTAATGAACTATATTATGGGTCGATTGGGATCGTCAGAGGTGGACCCAGGTGTGTTAAGATATATTATCAAAATATATACGTCCCTTGTATTATTGTGTAAATGAAAGCATTGACAATACAGTGACAGATCCAGGATTTCCAAAAGGGGAGGGGCAGATGTGTATTAGTCAAACTACTCTGCCATTTTTTTTGTGCCTAATGTTGATTTTTATAAATATGTGGCGAAAATGGGGCGCCCCCTCTAAATCCGCCACTGCTATAAGCGTAGGTCTATGTACAATTTGTATACGTCTTGCAGATATCACAACAGCCACCAGGTTGAGAAGGTGTGCAGCCCCATCGGTCTACAAACTCGAGCCGCATGTGTGTTTTTCTTTAGTTCTCGCCATTGGAGCTGCCCTTGGGTTATACCCTAGATCTCCCCAAATGGAACCGCTCCTGTGCTAACTCATTTTTCTCTCCTTTGGAGCCGACAATGATCTCCCCTAAGTCTCCCAACTGGAGCCGCCGCTGTACTGTATCATAGGTCTCCTCACTCGTGCCGCCCCTGTGCAATTCCCTCCGTCTCCCCACTGGAGCTGCTCCTTTGCTTTTCGCTAGATCTACCCATTGGATCCGCCCCTGTATCCCTACTGGAACCGCCCAGTGCTATTAACTCGGATAACAATGGAGGTACAACAGTAAGAGCATGTATATTATGATATAACCTAATTGCAGTCGTGATTTTATTGGAGACATATTCTGGTGTCTTGTTATATATTACATGGCAATAAGAGAGTAATATTATTCCGATGAGGATGTTGTATTTCCAACATATAGAGAGGAGGAGGAAGAGAGAGAGAGAATATGGACCACGCCCACTCACCCCAAAGTATTTTTGGCTTGTATTGTGGTGGCTTATTGATGAAGACCACAGATTTTGGATATCCCACTGAAAGAATTTTGCACGGAGGAGTACCTTTTTTTAAGTGATTCTTGTAGGTCACGTGATCGATTTTTTCAGGAACGGAGTTCACAAGAAACCATCTAATTTTCGAGAACATACAAACCATCTTTTGTCTTCTTGATAAAACAAGAAACAAAGTGGTAATTCGTCGTGCTCAAAAATATTTTAATTTTTCATTTCTTTTGAAAAGGATGAAAACTCATACACGTACATAAAATTTCTAAATTACGCAGTTTCCTCTATGGTAATTGTAACGTTGAATAGTGAATCCCTCTACAGTTTCTTCTTATGGAAAGGCATAATAACGAGGCTGCTTACATTTTGATGATCATTTCATTCATTTTGGGGGGGGGGGTCGTCGGAAGGAAACTTTCTTTTATTGTATAGACTATAGTTCCTAGTTCTAGGTTGTATTTCGTTGTTGTAGATTGACGATCCTTTTCTCATTTTCCGTTTTCGGTGGTCCGAGGAGTCATCTGCTTATATAGGAATAATCTTGAACAATCGAATGTATTTTATTTCCAGCATCAAAATGTCCTTGAATATCGGCGATTCTAAACATTTTGCATGCAGTGCAGATATTAAAGTTAAAAAAAAGATCTAGGGGGAATGAATAAACGGCAAAGAGTCCAGATGAGTGAATGAAAGCGACTTTGCTTTCCCCAGTGTTATGCACATGAGATCGGCTAAGGCTAATGAAAACCAGATTTATTTTGCCAGGTCGATGTAATTAGAAATTTGCTCATATAAGGCATATAAATTAACTCCGATCCTGGGAGTCTCGTGAATTAGTACTGATTAATTAAGACGACCGCTTGCTGCGACTTGCTTAGCTGATAGCGAGGGGGAGGTGCCAGTCACGTGACACGACATGTACCGTATCTACACATATCAGACTTGTTGATATCGGCTAGCAATCAACATCAACTGTTGTCCTCCCTTTATTATATCGACATCGGTGACTATAACAAGTAAAGGATCATATGGAACACTTGACTTGCATTTTATGCGCCAATGATACAGGTATGCTGCATAAGATTTGTTTTAATGGCCGCTAGAAATTGTTTTCATTATGCCGCGAGATTGAAATTTGTAATGGTAATTTCGTGTTGATACCGTGTGATTGCTCTTGTTCCTTTTACGATTTATTTTCAGGCGTTATTTCTTTTAGAACTGTTATAACCAGACGCTATTGTTTTTATTTTATCGATTCTGCTGGGAGAATGTGATGTAAGTTACATAGAAAACGAGGCAATGGTCACTTACCAACTAAGCACACTTTTGTCCAGTCGATTTTGATCTTAAAATTCGAAGTCCAGACGGAATGGTTTTCACTATGCATTGGTTTTTAAGAATAAAGATAGTATGTTTTTTGTCAGTCTTTGACTAGGATTAAAAATATTTTTAATTCTTTTTGAAGGAAAATGAGCGCGCGTCACTGATTTTCTTTCGAATAGTGTGATTTCACAATTACTCTTTTAAAATTGACATCAAGTTCTGAGTGATTTTTGTTTGAGTTATTGATTTAAGCATTCATTGACATTTGCATATTATAGCTTATTTTACTCACTACAGTATGTTTTGATTGGAATAAAATCTGCAACATTAATGGTTCCAACAACGTCCTGGTAGGCAGTTGCAGTTGATGTTTAATAGATTATGCGCAAAATGCTTTTAGCAAACATACCCTTGCATGAACTATATATATATATATATATATATATATATATATATATATATATATATATATATATATACCGAGAGAGAGAGGGGGGGTGCTCTACATATTGTACCACCGTGCGGGGAAAGAGGGGAGGGCTGCTTATTCTTTGATGAACTTTGAGAGTGCTATATTGGTTGACCAAATGTGTACCACATTCAAGAATCGTATTTAGACTAGAAGAAAGGATTATGTCTCTATCCGGGTATTAACGGGTCAACACATGGTACAGCGTGTTGACTAGTGTTGGTAATGAGACCGGGCCGTGTACTGTATATCACGTGATCAGACATGTCATTTGTCATATGTGTGAACCGTTAATTAACACACATCTCTAATTTTAACATCGATTACGTCAGAAACAGCTATATGATGTCATAATGTGCGGTTAACTTTTCATGTGATAGAAATAACGGAGTCATTATTTGATAAGCATAACGACTCCGTTATTTGATAGGAATAATAAGTCGTTATTTGATAGAAAGAACGACTCCGTTATTTGATAGGAATAATAAGTCGTTATTTGATAGAAATAACGACTCCGTTATTTGATAGGAATAATAAGTCGTTACTTGATATATAGTAGTGTGTCTATTCGGAGAATGAAGAATTAATGACGTCCACTGACCGTAGTTTGTAATTGTAATGTCAAGAGACATAGACTACTTTCAAAGTAGTCTATGTTTCTGGTATTGTCAAGAAGGAAACAACTGTTGTGCTATCTATCTATTTATTTATCTATCTATTTATCTATCTATCATATATATATATTTAAACAGATAATGCATCTTTAAAGACATCACGACTTTTTAATCCCTTATAATGGAATACTGTCCGGTGTACCCCATTCAACGTGATTTGTATTACATAATGTTGTTTAGGTAGCCTTTGTAAAGATAGTCTCCTGTATAATCTGAAATCTCAAGTACCTCTATCAGTGATGTAAATAATCAAAGTACAACAGATCCCTTACCTCATGATATTATGCAGATAGTACGAGATAAAGATACACAATGATACAGGTAGGTCATTTTCTGTCTCGGAGTTCAGAAAGACATTATTCGTAGTGATGAAGATTAAGAAGTAGCGGAAATGGGGGATGTTTGTTTTTCAAATTTCTTTTTGTTTTGCGGGTTCCAGAAAAACAGCTCGGTGACCTGCAGTGTATATATTGTATATTCCTTTTGGTTTACGTCAGATATTAATTCAAAGTGACATATACATAATGATTGATAACTGAAATGCATTTTACTCGAAAAATCATAGTATTGTGAACACAGCTAAAACAATTAAATTTCAATACACATAGAAAGATCGTTATCCTTTATTTACTCAAAGGATTGAAACAGGTGAAAAAGAGATTTACAGTCCATATCGACTCTAACACAATATATAGAGATATCTTAGTGACATTTTTATTTACAAATAATTGTGTACATTTAAGTATTCATTGATGTCCCTATTCGATGGATCGATCTGAAAACGAGGGAAAGAGAAAACATTCTATCGATACACGGTGTTTTCCTTACGCATTTTTAGCAGGATTTTATACAAATCTGCCACACGTGTTACAAGCGGCTTTTGTGGCATCTCGTTTGGGCCTCTGTTGCCTTTCCCACATGTTACAAGACATTGTGTGGATTGGATTAAGCCCTTGACTTTGCCACATATTGTCAACAGACTTCCATAAGATTAGTATAGCTTTTTCTTCATGTATGCAAATCTCGTCATTCCTTAGTCGATGCATATGAGGAAAACACAAAACAGAAGAAATTCGCATCATCTTGATCGCTAAGAATGCAGGAGCTCAAAGTACTATTTCTTCAGCTCGTGGGCTATCAATATTCAAGTATTGAAGTTTAAAGTAAATTAAAATAGAAACATTGAGGATATTCCTAATTTGGACCATAACTTGAGTGTGCTTGACGTGAGGTGACTGTATCGAACAGGTACAGAGTTGTTGAGATAAGATAAAACTGTCGTATATGCTTCCTCTCATGAAGAACGGGTGTTATGAGTATTCACGGTGTATTGTAAATCTTTAATTTACCAACTGGAATTAATACAGGTACATGTATTGCTGCATACAATAGAGAGAAAAAACTATCTTCTGAAGTTTTACGTCCGGGAACAATGATAATTTGTTATGTGTAAAGATCATTGCATTAACCAGACTTTTTATTTTCGTTTCAGATTGACGAGTGCACCAAATAACCAGGGTTGATATTGGTGACCTTGACCTTTGACACGGAGGACCTTTGCGTACCTCCTCTATATTTTGTATTGTTAACGTGATATGGCTACAGATATCAAGATGGTACAGAACGACGGGACCCCTACCAGCATGCTGACAGTCAGAATGATCATGCAGGGCAAGGTCAGTACAAAGTAACCTTGACCTTACTTATATATGTGACCCTCGAAGTCACCAGTGATCTAATAAACAAAAATTTGAAGTTAGAAAAAGACATAAGTTATATATAAAGTACAAATAGCGTTTAAATTCATTTAAAATTTATGGTTATTGATTGCATATTGAATGCCATATTAATAAAGTTTTATCATGGCGGCGCCTGTTTGTCGAAGAGCATAGATATTCAATCTAACACACGTTCAGTGGACCCGTCTACGCAATACCCATGAATCTTAAATGTATCAACG
The DNA here is from genome assembly GCA_035048485.1 of Pteria penguin. Classification (NCBI taxonomy): domain Eukaryota; kingdom Metazoa; phylum Mollusca; class Bivalvia; order Pterioida; family Pteriidae; genus Pteria; species Pteria penguin. The sequence continues at coordinate 20,814,139 of CM068584.1, forward strand.
CCTACTAAAACACGGGACGTTGCTGTGTAAACGATGTAGATTCGTTTGCATAATATTTTAGAAATACCGTCGTATTAATAAAAAAAAAAAGGCACAGAGTTAGTTTTTCTTGAAGAATTATTGTTTTCTTTGTTGTAAAGTGCAACTTCTTGCATTACGAGTATACATCATTTTGCACTCTCTAATCATAATTCTTGCTCGGTTATCAGAGTTTAACACAAGTCATGTTCAGGTTTTATCAGTAATTAAATACTGAATGAAGTATTTTCCGCGTCATTATTTCGTCCCATAATTGACGCATGATAAAACAAGATTAAATAATTAGCATGGGGAGCTTTGAAGAACGTGTTTCAGCTATATGCACGCGCCATTGTTTTGCGCCATTAGTGTGTTAACACCGCTAACACTTCATCTGGTCTATGGCGATACGTCCATCAATTAGTATTACGATTTAAGGGGTACTAATGACTAAATACTAACCAAGTGAATGCTGTTAATGCAAACCATTCGGCTATAAGAGAGAGAATGATGCTATCCCTGCAGTATTGTGTTTATTTTCGGGTTCGGTATGCAAGTATATTACTTGATCGACCTAACTGTGCCCATCTCAATAACGGGGCTTGATCATTTCGGAGAATCTGGGTTTCGCTTGATGTTTTATGTTAGTCTCAGAACCTTTCGATATTTATTGTGGCGGCATCTTAACAGCTAACTGCTGGGGCTTTTACTAGTCAGTCTAGTCATTGACATTATTCTGACGCATAAACTACGGTACTTAGAAGATTTAGCGACTTTTGATTGCTGTCAAACTTACTCAGTAACTGGCAAAATAGCTCCATCGGATTTCAACTGATTTTGTTTCGTAACATGCAACTTATCAAGAAAATGTAGCAAGGCGCTTAAGTTTGTCGGCGTGTCACGAATTTTAATACAGACAATATGTTTTATCATAAGTAAATGAGATCTTGTATTACTAAAGCATGAATTCAACCTGAAGACTAATGACGTTCTTCAGATGTTTTATGTAAATATACAAGGGATTGCTTAATACCAATGACTGGTGTAGCAGATTTGACTTTGCAGAAACTCTAAATGAACTGCTTAATCAAGTTATTGATCCTAAGTGGTGACAGCACCTGTTTGGCGCAATGCACAGGCATTTAGACGTCAGTGGCGTAGCTGCCCTTACGCCAAATACGCATGTGCGTACTCATCATTTTGTCAAAAATATAGTGCCTCATAAGAGAGAGAGAGGTAGGTGGTCGCTTTCCTTTCCCCAGAACTCCCCGCCTTTCTTGTGCGTACACATCATTTGCACTCTGGTTACGCCCCTGGACGTATACGCTAGACCCACCCGTGGCGAGGGGTCTTTTATATGCCACGTCGACCCTGACAGGGGTCCTCGGTTTTTTTGTTCAATTGTCTTATCCGAAGAACAGGACACCGACAGGCTAACAGTGAGGTTCGAACCTACTCTACGCTAGTTCATCTCTAAATGAAGAAAACAATAAGTCAGTTTGTTTATCAAAGTTCTTCAATAACCATCAATACTGAAAACAAAAACCATGCGTAATACTGCAAAGGGATCCGTTAGCCGCTCATCAAACTTTCAAACACTCTGCTCACATTACTGAAAGACAACACAAAATATTACCGGCGCTACAGCTATACGGAAAGGTAATCCACCAATTTGAGAAATAGAAATCTTTTCCTATTGATTTTACGGATTTATCTTCTATTTCAAAAGACGACGGAGGAATATGAATTGGATGGCAGTAGAATTTTGATTAATTCAAGGTAGGCTAGGTATAGGATTTGCAAGGAATTAATTCCGCAAGGATTCGACTTTGCAATCCACTTATTGGACCGATTTTCTCTTGATGAACTTCAAAGAGACAAAAAGAATCTTCACTGGATCTTCATGATCGGGGAAAATGCGATTGGAATATACTATTTTCTGATTTCTAAAGGTTTTCTTTTTCAAAGAACCTTAAACAATTCTTGGTTTTCGCGGATCAATTGAATTAGATTTTAATGAGGTATGATTTAAGCAACATCAAACGCGTTACCAAGGTTATCTGAATGCGAAGCTTAACGTTGGCAAGAATTATTACAGTTGAATTATAGATAAGAGAAAAGAGAAATGCTTTGACTTTTATCAGTTTTTTTAAGTATATGTTGCTTACACGTTTTCTCCCGTTATATGACTGAACTCTGTCCATGAGCGCATCATCACATGGTCACCGAATTTCTCAGCAGCGTTGGTATTTTGGGCATCTAAACATATGCCGATACACTTTAGGAGAATAAAAAAAAATTGATCGAGTTGTCTAATCATGATTATTCTTATATAAGCTTATGTTCATGTGTGGAACACGTGTAAATTGCATGCAATTTTCCGTATTATGCGAACATTTTCGTTAACATTTTGGACAAGCCCTCTGTTTACGGAGAAAATGTGTGTTTTAGATGGCTATATGATATTAGACATTCCCCATTCAGAGAATACCTGATACATAATTTATTTCTTCATTTACAAGTTCATCTTCTAAATGCCAAAGAGATCCGTAGAACGTCAATGTCATGTTATTGGAGTCGCCTCCTCTTGTCTTTCGTTTAGGCTATCTTCAAACTTTATGTTCCTCTTCAAATTACGACATGTACGTTTTATAGCCAGTGTGATCATGGAGCAGCGTTTTATATGCACTTTATTGCACAATGACCATAAAATCAGTAAATATATATAATCAGCAGCGGACGGTACACCAATCACTGTATTCTGCCTTATACCCATTAACAGATTAGAGAAATAATTACCTCGTATAATACGAAGAGTGACAGAAAAATTGCTGAAAGAACCCAACGATAGTTCTACCTCCTCCTTCCAAAGACGCGTCAAATGCTGATGGCGAAGTTCCCTGTTAATAATAACAATAGAAATAATTTTTAATTTGATCTGTGTGGGGGTTTTACATTATTAACGTCGCGAGTTTTCATTTTGAAAATATGGAAAACAAAAGTATTGTAGACTAATTGTAATGACATATTAGTGTACAGCTTTAATAGTAACTGGGGCAGGCTTGGTGTAGTGGTTAATTGCTCGGCTTACGGCGCCGGCGATCCGGGTTCGATTCCCGGGTTGCGCCACTATGTTTAAGAGGTTGATTACCTCCTGCTTCCATGTCGCGATATAACTGAAAATTTGTTGAAAGCGACGTAAAACACCAATCAACTAACCAACCGACCAACTAAATTTAATAGTAACGTTCGTTTAATTAAAGCTTTGATATTGATTGGAATTTTTTGAAAATTTAGAAATACTATAAGCGGATATACATTGTCTTCTGCTTTGAAAAATAGTTTTATCACGTATAAGCATTTATCGAGTTTCAAAAATAGAAAGAAGACCTTCCTTTCTATGGACAAGATATACTACACACAATATACGTATGAATTATATGTTTATAAAGGCACTTTCGGGTTTTAGTAATATTAATCCTGTTTGTTTATTTTTGTTTCAGGAAGTTGGAAGCATTATTGGAAAGGTGAGTATCTGTTATGGTTTTAATTGAGTAAATTTATAAATAGAGAGAGAGAGAGAGAAAGAGAGAGAGAGAGAGTCTATTTAACCTGCTTGTTTGCCATTGTGAATTCATTGATACATGAAAGTTAATTTTATTCTGATTTTGTTTTTGTGAAATTTTTCAAAAGATAGTGTTTCACAATGTAACAAAAGAGAATAAGAACTTCTACAAATGTTGGTCGATTAAACTATAAATGAGTACATTATTTTTACACAAAAAGGTTGAAATGTCTTTGCTTTTTAAAGTAAGTGGAACATTTTAAACTGAACAGCAGAACATGGACGCTGGCGACAAATACCCAGATTATGACTGGATCAGCAGAAGACATTTTAAATAAAATTCTGCAGTGCCGAGCAGTCGGAAAAAATGGATAAAATTTTCAACAAAACTCTTTTGAAATTCAAAACCTACTGCAACCCAGCAACAGGATATTGAAATTAAGAACAAATTATATATTTGCAGGGTCTATGAATTGATATTTAAAGCTTCGTAAATTGTATACTAACGTTGAATGTTCTAGCTACTGAAGCCGTAGTATTATATTTCAAATAACAGATTTTGTCATTTTTCCTTCTTTGTTCTTTTATGATATTGATGCACTTCTTGTTGTCTTGGATACAGACTTTATCTATGAAAAGAGTCAGTTTACCATACGGAATAAGCCCTAGTTCACGCCTTGGGTTTTATAGTTATTCATATGCCAAAAAATGACAAAAATGTGGAGTCGTTTTCTCTGTAATATTTTATATTAATATTCTTGGAGTTTTTTTTTCTTTTTTGCAGAAAGGAGACAATATTAAGAAATTCAGGGAAGATGTAAGTCTTATTTTATGATCAAATACACAACTTGTCATTTTCCGTCTTCGAAGACATTCAGCTGATTTTTGTACTTAATTCATTATCAATCCTTGATGTTAACCGTAATCAAAGAAGGAAATAAGTAAAATGTTATTAAATTGTCTGTTGGTGAACATATATGCCTACGATATGTTTCGAAACAAAAATTTATTATCACTCAGTGATTTTTACCTACAGAGCGGTGCTAAAATAAACATATCCGACGGTTCATGTCCGGAACGTATTGTGACCGTTACCGGTTCGACAGAATGTATTCACAAAGCTTTTACCATGATATGTAAGAAGTTCGAGGAAGTAAGTGTGAGTGTCATTTGTTTCTACATTTTTCCTAATTATTACCGAGACCATTTTTACCACAAAAAAAAAACCAACTTGAACTTTTACTTTACATGTAGATCTATATGTAAATTGTGACAAAATATTTTGAAAAATAGATAACGTTTAATTTGTAAAAATAAAGGTAAAAGTGGTCTCTCCTTTCATCCTACAAAGTACACAATTACTGAATGTAAAATAACGTTCAATATATACAGATTATGGATACACTTTCTAAGTTGACCCCACCTCGTTTTTTCTTTTTCCCAATTTCTCCCTTCAGTTGACCCCAGGGTTTTTTTTTTTGTTTTTGTTTTTTTTTTGCATGGTAATGCACTTTTTCACGCCTTTTCAAGTATTTCGCCATATTTACGTATTTCTGACACATATTTAAAATTTTTATACTGTATTGTGATTTTATAATACTTACTCTTTGTCTTCAAATCAAATCAAATCTTTGTCTCGAATCGGACGAAATATTTTTGGACATATGTGCCATTCCAGTCCTACTCTCGTAATGAGCCTTAATTGGGGCCACAGAGAGCATATGTGTTTCACAAACACTTGCTTCTCGTCTTATCTCGAGAAATACTAATATTGTGTATAAACGAATTTTGTCCCGTATTTGATATCTTCTAATAACTTCTTCGTATTAACGTTAAATATATTTCGAAATGTTTTCTTTCAATATGACCATTGTCATGGTTATAGTAACAAATAACCTTCATTTGACCTTTGGCATTATAGGACCTCCAGAATACACCTACAGTGCCTAAACCCCCAGTTACACTTCGTTTGGTTGTGCCTGCTAGTCAGTGTGGATCACTCATAGGAAAGGGCGGATCCAAGATTAAAGAAATCAGAGAGGTAATCAATTAAAAGTAAAAATCTGAGATACTGATCCAATATCCACAACTCAAAAGTCCAAATAACATGACAATACATATACATAAATATATATATATATATATATATATATATATATATATATATATACATATATATATATATATATATATATATATATGTATATATAACACAAGCAATCATGGATCCCTGTTAAAATAGAGGTGGGATCAGGTGCCATGGAGGAGTAAGTATCCCCTGCCGACCAGTCACGCCCACCGTGATGCCATTATGTATCCCAACACTACACATCTTAAAGTCAAATCAGTTCCTCAGAGCTTTAGTGCGAACTAGGGACAGTTTTGTATGTGTGAAATCTCTATATATCACGTACAAGTTTCATTTTAAGATTTGACCATGATTGCCATGACAAAAAGTTGCCATAACAAGATCAGACCGTGGTAGGGCATCTCCGAAATATTCAAATAGATTTAAAATGATAGTAATAATGATAATGTTAATAATTAGGAAAGCTATATATTAATAATAGATATATAATTCCACTGAAAATAATGATACATAGATATGAACCTTTTAGCACTTCTCAAAACAGAATAAGTGTAAGCCCAGGAAACGTTTGAAGTAATACTAAAACCAAAACATTAAACAAGCTTTAAACAGACGAAGTCATTTAGTATGTCAATCATATTACACGTTATTATGTATATCAACTCGATAAATTCTTGGAACCTCTTCCGTCCAATTATTCCCAGAATTGTAAGATCTTTTTCATCTTCAATAACTCTCTGATTCCAAAAACGTGTAGAGAAGGTTCGGCCCCATTAGCTGCCACAACACTTGCAGCTTCAAATAACGAGCACGATATCTACAGAACCGACGAGATAGAAGGGTAAATACTTTACTTATTGATGATAATTAGCAGATTGCAGAGTATGATCGACTATATACAATGCAACCATTCAGGCAACTTTCATTAAGGTCAATTACTCAATTTATTGTTTCTATGGGAAGGAGCACCTGCGTGGTTTGATAGAATATCGGGAGAATTCAGTGATCATTTTCACTGGGGGAAATTCTATGCGGAAGAATCCATCGATAAAAGTATGTGATGTTGGTGTTGAGGAGTATGTCACTTATTTGTTGACTTATTAACACTAGGAGCTTTTTACAGTGCATATTGTAAATATTTTAGAAGTAAGTGGTGGTGGGGGGAAGGGGGTGGGGAGGGGGGGGTTAGAAAGGATAGAAACATAGATGCCAGCTATTTTGGTGCCTTTGGCAGTGGCATTCTCTAAATGCATCCTCAGTCCACATGCATTTTGAATATGCAGTTTTGACTACATATTTGCGCCTGTGTTGGTTTTCTTGGCGGATGCAGCTAACCAAACATGAGACGATGATTCTACCCGAGAGCCTGGTCACACCTATGATATGCATGAATCAGTGGATGTCCACTGTGGTACGTTGTTGTAACTGCCATTGTCACGTGACACCAATTACATCACTGTTTTACACTACTCACAGCCTTGCGTACATTGTCGGGAAACTGATTCCGACTCCCTCCCTCCCCATCCTCCGTCTATCAGAAAGGAATTTCTCTATGTGGATTTTTGGATCCGCTACAATGTTTCGATGGGAGAGGGGAAAAACCGAAAGTGCTCTTTGGGGAATTCATTGCATTTGTAAATCAGGGAACTTCTTTATCATACAAACAGATAGAGAACTGTTTCACAGTCATCAATGTTTGATACGTGAGAGATTTTGATATATGTATAAACAATGGATTCAGGATTATATTTCAAAAACCATCAGCGAAAAATCATACCATCTGTCCTATTCGAAACATACTTTGCACTTAATGTACAGATGAATATATTCCGTAAGATTCTGATTTTTTTTTATATATGTATTTTATACGAGTCCTCATTTCATTTATTATATTAATATATTTTAATTTCCCAGAAGATGAAAAAAAAAAAACCAGCAAAACTTGATTTAGATATGTTCATAGCTTGTTAGGATCGTGTATGGAAACGGAACCCTCTGTTGCAAGACAGTAAATCAATTAAGTATCTCCGCAAAATTATATCCACAAATTATGTCCGCTCACTGAGAGATAAATGTTTTTTTGTGATAAACATTTAGAAAATTACCGAAAGGAAGTCACGTTAATAATTGGTATTTTCTTAATATTTTGAAACATTCAGAATAGCAGAAAAATGAACGGAGATGAAGTTAGTAATAATGATTTACAAACATACCAGCGTGTAGGCAATCAGAGGAAATTCTGAATTATTAAATCTGGGAAAACAAAGTATGTTTATTTTGACACAAGGACTTTCCTCTAGGATTCAGGCTTAAATGAGGCATATGTTATTGAATGTGGCTGCCAGGAATGTGTGCCATGTGTTCCAAAAGCGCTATGAAGAACGGCTGCTAAGCAATAAGCTAACTCTCCCCCCTGTTATAACGACAGACGGAGAAACATCTTGATAACCTGAAAACAACAAAAATAGCAGTTTTCTGAATCTGTCTGTAAACTCGAGCAGATTTTTAGAAATCGTTTGCTGAACTTTAGAGGACAAGGTGTACGATTGTGTCCCTTCTTTTTTAAGTAGCAGACCCAGAAATTTTTATTATTGGATTTTTAGGATTAGTAATAGTTTGCATGTGAGAGGATTCGAACTCTCGTCACTCTTTTGATTTCTCCCTTGTAATGATCGCCTTCACGAGACATACTGTAGTGATATGAAAGAGTGATAGAATTCTTGGTTTCGGACTTTTTCTCCTTGTATTAAAGATAGCCTACATATGCCCTTTGTCTTCGGTCGATGAAACATTTCGAAGTGCATTTCTTAGCAGACACGCCCATCGTAATTTAGTTTGTAGAGTGCTTGGCTAGTGACAAAGAGGTCCAGGGTACGAGTCCAACAAGCGATTCTAGGGCCTCTTTTTCCTTTGGGTACGGGGTTCGAAAGCCACTTCGCAGGTTATGTATGATTAGAAATTGTTAATGTATGATGATTTTGGTATGCTATGCGATCACTGCTTGGAGGGTAGGGGTTGACAAAACGTCTGAATCCGCCATTGTGATCCATATTCGTGCATCAATAAAGGTGTGCATTCTTCGGACAGTTTTTTTATTTATTTATAATTTTTTTTTTGTCGTTTGAAACTCATTCATAATTTATAAGTCGTCTGCTCATGATCCGTAAAGTCGATTATTCGGCAATTGTGCACATACAATCTAAAACTAACAGGAAGTTAGACAAACATTACCTAATCAGCTATACTCATCATGGAAATAAATTCAAATAATAGGCCCACAAAGCACATAGCGCACAAAACAACAAGGAAATTAAAAAGCTCTTTGATGTCAATTTATTATTAATCCCGGCTTATTGTAGATTCCCCCAGTAGACGTACTGTCATCACATTTTCAATGTAGATAGGTTTAATTAGCATCAGATTAAGTTATGTAATTCGATATGGTTCCTTGTGGCAGAATCATTCTTCTTGTAGACGCCTAGATTTTTACTGTCAATTAAGTGAGCTATTCTTGTGCTTTGGGACTGATGTAGCGTGTATGTTGTTTGTGCATGGATTATAGGCAGTCACGATTAGATTTAATTAGATTTTGTCTTGTAAACATCTTGTCTAAAGATTTTGTCTCCATGATGGCCTTTAGAACAGTTTGTTGCTTTGAGTGTCATTTAACAAAATGACAATCAATTAAAAAGTGGAAAAGCGCATATAATGTGTTGTGAGTGCACAATCTTTTCAAAGATCAGTACCTATATTAATTTCCAAAAGAAAAAAAAACATCTTGATGAAAATAAAATAAGAACTTTATTTCATTTTCAACATTAACTATGTCGCTGCCAGTTTTGAACAGAAAATTATTCTGTGACTAAGATGGAGGTTCTGGTAATAGGCTTATTTCACTTAAATCAAAGCATTCCTTCATAAGATTGTCATACATAAAATCCTGTGAACAATAAGAGCATACCAGTCTACATCTAATGAAACATGTGACATCAATACATGTTACCATGGTGATGGAATTCATTCTAATTGCATACTAATTAATGTGCTAGAAAAGTAGTCATGAAGACAAAGGACCTCTACAATAAATGAACTTCATTCAGTGCAGTGATGCTAATGATTCTTGTATAATGTAAATGAGTATTGAATTAAGGAGGGTAGAGAGAAATAAGCTGCATATTACAACATCAAAATGCATAGTGCAGGTGACATGCCTGTTGTTATCAGCAAGTAACCATTTCTTTCATTATATACAGGACAACTGCCAGTTGTATGCTGGCGACATAACTGGTTGTATGCAGTGACAAAACTATACTTGCATACAAGTGACATAAATTGTATACACGTGACATGCCTATTGTATTCAGTTGACATACCGTTTGTTATATGAATTGTATAAGTTTTTATGTACACATTTACTATATCATTTCAATTTTTTCTAGACGACTGGAGCATCAATACAAGTGGCATCGGAAATGTTGCCTAATTCCACAGAACGTGCTGTAACCGTCTCAGGCACAGCAGATGCCATCACAATGTGTATACAGAATATCTGTAACATTATGCTGGAGGTAGATATCTTATAGTATCTTATTCCTTGGAGGTCAATATTAGTATTTAATATATGTTATGTAAAAGTTATTGGCGTTTTTTTTCATGAAAATCATAGTATGCAATATTGTTTTATTTGTTGATGATAAGATAGTTTGTTTATTTAACTTGATAAGAAATTGTAGAATTTACTTTTAAATGTCGAATATCATAATACTTATATCTAAGGTAATATTTTATATGTTTTATTCACAGGTAGGAATATTCAATATTTAAATCTATATATATAGGTGTGAGTCTACCATAGAGTAGTCAGGTCTTTGATACATTAGTTTGGTAACTGGTTCAAGTTCTTTGACATATAAAGTCAATTAAAGTGTTAGGACTTGGGGTTTTCTTTGTAATTTGTTGAACATAACTAATTTGTGTAATTGCTTTAAAAACTACTTTTAAAAAACCCATTGTATTCAAAACCCCATTGGCATTATCTAGAAGAATTTCATGATGCGATTATTTTCAATATTGTTTACTATTTATTTACACTTCAGCGGTAAAACAACAATGGTTCAAACGTGAACAAAATGTGAAAGCAATGTAGGTTTATATCTCAGTATTACCCATACATGCCCCTATTCTCCTTACATTATGCTTCACAAAGTTGTCCCCCTTTTCCCTTTATTCTTTACTTGAACACTAGGGGAAGCACCTTTCCTTGTTTTCCTTTTATATTGTGTGAGACAGAAGTTGCAGATTTCAAAAGAACCATATATACATGTACATGTATATATTCATTTATCTATCTATCTATATCTATCTAACTATCTAACTATCTATCTATCTATCTATCTGTCTATCTATCTATCTATATATATATATATATATATATATATATATATATATATATATATATATATATGTATATATATATATAGATAGGTAGATATAGGTTATTTGAGGGAGCTTAGATTCCATATTCATGACGCATATTTAATTTTTCTAAAAAAATAAGTATTATTATATTTATTTCATCCAATCAATACTCCAGTATTAATTCAATCAACAAAACTGAAAATATCATTCTTGCACAAAATGGAAGGAAAACTTTGCACGGTGCAAAACCAAGAGAGAGGAAGGCTTATACTAAAAACATCCCATGCAGTGGATTAGTGTTGTACATTTATCTTCATCATTATTGGCCATTTATTTACTACCCATATTGTTTTTCTTCAAATTTCCAGCCATCAAAGGACGGAATATATAGTACCTTTCTCCCTGTGTCACCATGGTTACTCGCTTTGACCTTGACTTTTAGTATTGTAGCTAACTTTGTCAGAAACAATGGCTGAATCTGAAAATCGTATGCTCAGAATCTACGTACAGTGTTGATAGTTATGTAGGTTACCATAGCGACCCAGAGCGGCTGCTCGTCCTTCCCGCTTTAGTATTTCTAGCTATTCACTAACTGGGTCCATCAAGCTGCCTGATTAACTGTCAGTTTGTTGTTGTGGTATGACCCCTTAGCTAATCCTTCTACAGTCCCCCCCTTCAAATTATACTCTGATATTCTTTTTCCTAGGAAGACATTACTTTTATCACTATATACATTTTCTATTTACAATATGCTATTGTTTAATTCTTGTTTTGAACAGAGTTGCACGAAAATACAGTATGGTTTTAATATACAGTATTAATTCTTGTATAAAATTTTGTTAAAGTCAGTAAAGATAAATAATGTAATTTTCCCCTCAAAATTTATTTTAAGTATATGATTGTTAAAGTTTTGAATTGAACCAATCATATTCTGAGATTGAGATTTCAGAAAGAGGCCATTGTTTCAATGATACCAGTGCTGTTATGACTTCCTGTCTATGTGACCTTTAACCTCTGGTATCCTCTTCCTTTTCCTGTTAAGTCGCCACCCAAAGGGGCCACTATCCAATACCGTCCAAAACCTGTTGTTCCACCTGTTATCTTCGCCGGGGGTCAGGCATACACAGTTCAAGGTCAAATTCCAGGGATAAACCCAGCAGAGGTAAGCAAGATGCATGATCTTTCTACCATTTAATTTGATTTTTGAAATTTGATACAGTCATGTGTGATGAGTGATATTGAATGCCTGAATGATTTTTTTTTTTAGGTCGAGGGTAATTGACAATAGATTTTCCCAGAATTTTTATATTTTTTTTACCTTTTATGGCCACCTTGGACACACCTTTAAATGCTGTTTAGTTAAAAATAATTACCTGTATCAAGACAATAGTTTGTAGTCAGTGTTTTATTATCGTTGAAATGAAGAAATTGTTCTAGTGCTATAATATTGGCATTTGGTGCAGGTGATTCATGTGCCATGATACTAGAGGAGTTTATGATGTCTGTTTACATGCATTACTGTCATGTAATCAAAACATTTTGTGGGATACAAACCTACATAAAGCACTCTAGTTTTGACAAATTTATGTTTGTATAGTAAAGTTTTATGTTACTTCTGAACTCATTCAACCAATTTTCAACCAATCAATCAACCATTTTTTTATCGTATATTACATAGATTTTATGATCACCTTTTTGTCTTTTGCAATTATCCTCTCTTTTGAATTGTGCGAGTGAAATGAGAAAATTGTTCTGTGTTTTATGCATGATCATTCGAATCTTCTTCACAATGTTTTTTATAATCAGAGATTTTTCGTTTTTGAAATATGAATTCTAAAAGTGACTTCTACTAATGAATTTTGTGTGAAAGTGTCTTGATATGCCTTAGAGTGGAATGGAAGTGGTAACATTAGAGAAAAATACCTAGGAGCTAGAATTTTAACAGTTGTCAGTGCTTAAACAAAACCATACTTTTGATTTAACAGAAAGAAAGAATAGCAATTCCCAAAATGGAGGTAATTTCCCCAGTGTTATATCCATCATTTAGAAGCTTTCTTATATAGTGAATTTATAGTGTTTTGATCTTCACATTCACTTGTGAAAAACTGTGAACAGTAAAGCTTTTGTAGATGTCAAAGTGAAGTAAACAAAATGGAATTTTGGGTAATATTTTGTAATACTATTGACAAACGGTCAGTCTTTTCATTCAGGAATTGTGATTTTTTGAAAGGGGTTTCTTGGAAAAGTGTTTCAATACATGTGTTATGAGAATACAGGAGTCGGAACCATCATTTTAATTTATATTCTGAAAATAGTTACATAATCCTTTACCTAATTCCTTTGAATTTGGAGGTGTTATCTGATAAACAAGTATTGAAGAAATTTTTGAGGAGTTTGGTATTGCTTCACTTTGACTTACTCACCAGTATAAATTGCATATTTATTTATATTAATCTACTAACATGGTGTGCTGATGTGTTCATATTAATCTGTTCTCTATGGAAATTATTCTGTCTGTCCCGCCTTCTCAGTGTTAGAGTTATCTTTCTTTGTATGGAGAGGTTTATGAGAGCTCTTCATTTCACAGTCATAGCTACTAGTCATTAATTAGAGATATATGGCAGAAAGTGTTTTAAAAGTACATGTGCATGACTATTTATCCAGTATGCATTTTAACATTGTACCAAGTAAAATCATTTGCATATGATTAATTTCAATGAAAAGGAAAGTATGAAGCTATGTAACAGGCAGGTATTGCCACCTGAGGTTACCAAGTGCTCTTGGAGTTACATTACACAATAAACAAACTGATGAAAGTAAAATTGGTTGATATGCTTGGCTCATTTGAATGCTGAATAGAAATAAAACCGGAATATGTTTATCTTTTTGAATATACTTTGTTGATTGGCATTTGCATCTTGAAATGTATAAAAGGAGAAAATTAAATAACCTGAGGTTTATATCGTGTAGTATGATGAAATAGAATTTAAATCTTGGGAATTTATGTGTACTAGGTAGTACAAAATAAGTGTTAGACCTTGACATAGAAAACATGGATTGACCTTTGACTTTATGACCTTGTAGATATGGTCTCCACAACAAGAGTCACAAATAATGGTAAACAGTTTTATTCTAGCATACTATGCAATTATCTTCTCATAACCCAGTATTATAAACTCTCTTCCCTTCCCAAACTCTCATCATTTTTTTGCTAGCTATTCTTGATTCACCAAATTTTACTATTTACTTGGCTTTACCTAGCATCAAAGTAATAAATACAGATAAAACATTATTACGTTCAGATTTTAACGACATTCCCTTATTAGCAAGTTTTCTGTTGTTATACAAGACGTTCAGTATTGATTTGAAATGAAATCTTGTTTGACATACCAACCATTCAAGCATACCATCAAAAGACCACAGTACATAATGAGAAAAGACTACCGCCTGTCATCCAGTAGACATTGTCTACCATCAGAACAGACATTGTCTGATATAATGAAATAATTACACATGTATAGATCTTAATATTACAAAAAATGTCATAATTGGATATTGGCTAATGGTTATTTCTTAACTAATGGACCTTGGCGAGTGTCTGAAGTAATGGACCTTGGCTAGCACTTTCACTAAAGGACCTTGGCTAGCACCTTAACTAATGGACCTTAGTAAGCATATAAACTTAAAGGTTTTTGGCTAGCGTTACCGGTTACTTGCTTAATGGCTAGTAAAGTGATGGATGTTGGCTAGCATATCAATGCAAAAAAAAAGTTACCTGGGTAGTTGAGGTTTTTCCATTACTTCATTAATTTGGACCTTCAGTACCTTTGCTAGCATTATCTAGATGAATGGACCTAGACTAGCATACTGATGGACCCAGGCTAGTATACTGATGGACCTAGGCTAGCATACTAATAGACCTTGGATAGCATATGAACACAAGCAATACTTATTTGGTTAGTTGAGGTATTTACATGATCGCTTTATAAGTTTTGGAGTCTCATTGTAACAAGCAGTCAGGAGGTTTCCATCTCATAAACATAATGGTCCTGTCAAAGTCTCAAGCCCAGATCGTTGGGCAAGCAAGGCAACTACATGGCCTTTCTACCAAATCTGTCCTCTTTATAAATGGACCTTATCTTTGTAATGGACTGTGGCTGTAGCATAAAGGTACAAAAAAGCGTCTCATTAAGCATGGGATAAATAATGATAAAGTACAGTTAAACTAAAGTAGATATTCCAGTTAAACGAGCTTGGCTAATATAAAACTATTATAAAAGTAATATTAAAGTAAAGACTTTGTTTACTATAGAAATAATTATCCATAGACATTGGCTAGAATTATAATATATATATATATATATATATATATATATATATATATATATGCTTATCAAGCATTATCATGTATAATATCATATAATATCCTATTTTCCTCTTTCTATGCTATATATAATATAGCACATAAATTTTCCTTATTTATTATAGACATAGTATGTCTTTTTCACACCAGGACTTTATCGATTTATGGATCTTTCCTTTAGATTATAGTACAACTTATAGCATCATATATCTTCTACACTAGTATAAATTTTTCACAGGGACCATATCATGATCTTTTTATAGAGAAGCAGTTTCCATTTTAACTACTTATGCATGGTCCTTTCATAATTTGTTAAATTATTATACATTTCATTTCTATTTCAGTTATTTGTTTCTAGATTATAATACTTGTCAGGGGACAGTATAATTATATTTAGTTTTCAGTTGAATCCTCTGCCAAATTGATTCATATAAACAATAATTGCTCAAAATGATATAGATTTGTGATAAAAATTATTACATACAGGGCTATGAAAGAAAAATACTGCACTAATAAGACAGTAGACTTAGTTATTATGCACGTTTACAGAGGTACAAACCACTGTTTAAGAACATTAAGAAATTTAAGGGTCTTCTACTCACGGTAAGTTTGTATAATTTTGTCTGCACTATATATTTCTCTGTGTCCACAGTTGTCCAAGTTGCATCATCATCATCAGCTACCACTAGGACATCAGGCCATTCCTATTATCCCAACCTCCCCTCAGATACTCCAAGGTAAGACTGTCCAGTAATATGGATATTTGTGTGTGTGTGTGTGTGTGTGTGTGTGTGTAGATACATGTGTGGATTATGTGTAGATACATGTGTAGATACATGTATTAATGTGAGTATTGGGTCTTTTCATTATACAGAGTTACTTCCCATTTGGGATGGTGTCTGACTTAAAACAATTATGACATCATCAAATTCTATGGAAATTGATCTTAAACGTAGGGAAATGATAGTCCACAAATGACGTTTTCATAGGAAATTGATGACGTCATAATTGTTTTACGTCAGATACCGTCCCAAATGGGAAGTAACTCTGTTTAACGAAAAGACTTAATATGTGTGAGCAGAATTCAGATCACCTGAAGTGGCAGCCACAGAGAACTATAGTAAGTGAATTAGTCAGTGATCACCATGTCCATATCAGGGAATTAGGGTATTTACAAAATTATAAGTCTGTATTAACAGAGGGATGTATTACCTTATGTTGTTCAAGTACTGCAAATCTAATCCATTTTAAAACAAGGAATGTATTTATGTATACAGATGTGGAATTAAATTATCATTTAAAAATTTAAAAGGACTATTGTTGCTAATTTGCTCTGTTTGAAATTTAATATTAAATCGTATACACTGACCTTGTATACATTTCATAACTGATGCTGTACCATATATATGATGTCGAAACCAAACACTTGTAATAGACGACTATGTTAACATGACATCTTTTATTATCTGTCTTTTCTATGTGAAGTAAGGTACATACCTTAGTGTTTTCAACTTCTTTAATTTGACACAGCTAGCTTTTAGATATGAGACTGTCTTTTAATGGCCTTGACTTCTGTTTTCAGTTCCAGGGATGCCACCAATGGCAGCTTATCCTAGACCCAACACAGCTGCCTTACCGGCTGCCCAGCAACAACCTCAGCAACAAACAACCACAGAGATGGCGATACCGAATGATCTCATTGGCTGCATCATCGGCAGAGGGGGTCAGAAAATCAATGAGATTAGGTCAGTATAGTAGTATGTATGATTAGTGACAAGTCACCAGGTGTCTGACTCCTGGATGGCATCTCTTGGTACACAAAATAATGTCACCTTCCAGATAAAGTGTATACAGGAATCACTGTCCAGTACCTAGTCTGACCTGCCTGTCTGTTTGTCCAGTAGGAGTCACTTTGTCCAGTACCTTGTCTGACCTGTCTGTCTGTTTGTCTAGTAGGAGTCACTTTGTCCAGTACCTTGTCTGACCTGTCTGTCTGTCTAGTAGGAGTCACTTTGTCCAGTACCTTGTCTGACCTGTCTGTCTGTTTTCTAGTAGGAGTCACTTTGTCCAGTACCTTGTCTGACCTGTTTGTGTGGTAGGAGTGTCTTTGTCCAATACTTCGTCTTACCTGTCTGTCTGTTTGTCTGGTAGGAGTCTTTTTGTCCAGTATCTCATCTGACCTGTCTGTCTGGAGTCACTGTCCAGTACCTAATCTAACCTTTTCGACTATTTGTCTGCTAGGAATCAATTTTCCGAAAAAAAAGGATAGCAAGTGATTAACAGGTGTTCTTTGAACATTCTACTTCAGTAAGACATCAAATGTGAGTGGCTCATCAACAATGATTTACTGTAATGTCACAATGAAATTCTGTTAATGTGGTATAGTTAAAATAGATCTGGCATTCCCCAAGGTAACATTTTATGTCTCATTTAAACAGCGGTCTCTGTGGCCGAATGTGCTTGATGAGCTTGATGTTATTATATATCTTCCCACTTCTGTCAAGCATAGATTCTTCATGCTTCAGTTGGAAAGGTTTTGCTTAATATTTTGCTCAAGGCCTTCTGGGAATGCTCCAGTATCCTTGGTCTGTAAACTCGGTCTTTTTGAGAAATAGTCATATTAAGTCATTACACAATAAATCAACAAACAATGAACAACATTCATTATAGTGGCAACAGAAACCATGGAAATACCACATTTTAGACCTATGCAACATACCCAGTCTGTGCTGTGAGTGATTTATTACTTTTACTCACCAAGTTTGATTGACATTTGTGGTTTCCATTATCAGTGACTTCCATTTACAGAGATTTCATCTCAGGCTAATATCTAACAAATTTACAAATCAGTCCATGATGGTCTTAAATATAACCTTTGAAAACGATGATCAAAATCCTCTGAATATGGCCTCCTCTTGTTCTTATTCTTATTCACACCTTCATTTACATTAATGAAATCTGTTGTATATACTGGAGACATAAAAACAATCTTAAGTCACATTTTATGGCATACTTAACTTACTGTTTTGTTAATGTAGAATTCTCATGTTTTCAGACAAATGTCAGGTGCAGTGATAAAAATCGCTAATGCAGAGGAAGGTGCCCCAGATAGGAAAGTAACGATTACTGGCACACCAGAGACAATTAACATGGCTCAGTACTTGATAAATACCAGGTGTGTATATCCACAGCAAGTGTACTACTACTAGGGCTATAAGCCCAACGGGCTTGACAGAATTTTAGTGCCTGATGGGCATAAAGTAGATCTGACATGGCCCAGAGGGCTCACGAAGAATAATAGACTCACTTAGTATGCAGTGGCTAACAGCCCAGCGGGTGTGTGAGAAATTTTAGAAATCAATGATGAAAAATCATTAAAGTTTTACTCGTGTTCGGTGCATGTTCCAATGTAAAACCGTACATTGTACGATGTCAAGTA
This sequence comes from Pteria penguin, assembly GCA_035048485.1. Lineage (NCBI taxonomy): Eukaryota > Metazoa > Mollusca > Bivalvia > Pterioida > Pteriidae > Pteria > Pteria penguin. Next base: position 20,833,031 of record CM068584.1, read on the forward strand.
GAATAAACTGTAAAATACTTATGTTAATGATATGAACTGTTTTTTCTAGGTACAAGTTTTATATAGATGACTTTTTTACAGAAAAATATTAAAAGAATTTTATTGAGATTTTGATACTGTATATACTACAGAAAACTTCTTTCACAAAGTGTGAATGTTCTTTTTTTTTTATTTTTTTGAAGAACACAATATTTGCAAATATAACATTGTGCAACTGAGATACAAAATAAAATAGATGCATCAGAAGTAAAAATCAGTAATTTTTGGTATTTCTAAAAATAAAAATCAACCACAAATTACCTTCAGAGTTGCATTAAATTATCTTTTTATTTGCAAAAGTGACGAAACATGGTGCATCTATTTCATCCTGGAAGGAATCATAAAAAAATCATGTCATTATTTCATAGTAGATTTATGTTAAGGACATAACATACACACAAAGACAAAAAATCTGCTATTGAAATAATAATCAAGAAAACCAAACTTAATATATGCTTTATATTTAGAATACTCCAAGAAAGACAAATCCTGTGCTGTATTTATGTCCTTAAATAAAACAATATGTTCAGAGATCTGATTTTTTTTTTTTTTTTTTGCACAGAGTTTTTAATTTATGGTTTGCATTTGGCAATAATCCATAGAGTGTGTTAGATTGTATATTTCAAGTTTGATATTTATTTCAGTGAGGACTTTTTTTTTTGTTGAGATTTTTTTATAATATTGATGTTTTACGATATATTTATTCAGTCAATTGAATGTGCCAAGGGTGAACACAGCGTTATGATGTTGAATACAGATGTTTAGTGATTGTTTTTTTGTAAATTATTGAGAGCTCTTTAAAATATTTGTATAGTGTTTTCATTGTGTGTGAAACGGATGTCTGTACTTGGAGTGATATGCAAGTTGTTAACATACAGAAATTGGTGATATTTATATCTTGTTGACAATACTCAGAATTTAAATATCTGCATTTTATTTAGGTTCTTTCCCTTTCCTGAACTCTTATGTGACCTCCCTCCCTGTCTTTAGGATTCAATAGATAGTAAAATCACAACGATTAAATTTTTGATATCCCAAGTCGCTATTAAGATGATGATTTTTTTATACCATTCTTTCATTATTTTATTGATGACGTTGACAAGAAACCATATTTGAAGAATTATTAATCGAACAATGTACTTTGTGACATTAAACTAGAAGTATTACCATAGCTGCACTACAAAAATTTTGTTGATGAAAATTTGCTTTCAGAGATTACATTTCTGTCTAATCTATGAGTGGCGATACCTTCAAGGAGGAGTTATCTCTCTTTTTTGTTTACAGGAGTTATTTCCCTTCCTTACTAATACCTTCTGATCATCTAACCCTTCCTAATATAAATGAACCTTTGTATTGTTGGATCGGTGTGGCAGGAATGTACCTAAAATGCTTCCATATTATTATCCTTTTTTTTGTCACCTATTCAAATTTTCAATATGCAGATATGTATTTCTGTTATCTTTGATTTTTATGAAGTATAGTACTTGAAAATTTTTAGTTGTGTTTTAATTTTTGAGTTAAAAAAATGATATTGGCAGATAAAAATTCTTCGGTATCTACCAATTTTTTTTTTTTTTAGTTTTCTGTTGAAAATGAAAATAGTTTCTGGTTATTGTGTTCAAATTGAATTCTTCTGATGGACCAATTTGAAACAATAAATTAAAGAAAAAAAAATGAGTTTTTGAAATATTATTGGTTTTGATATTTTCATTTGATGTTTTATCACATATAGTGCATTCACCTTCTTCACACAAATGACTCTTTATTTTGATTTTATTGTCTTTCCTGTTCAAGTTATTTCCCTTTATTCAAAATTTCTTTTACCAAGAAATTATTGCAATTACTTTTTTATATAAATCCTATCTCTGATTTTAATATTGCCTTGTGTATACTTCTTTTAATGCATGGTTTGGTAAATGCTTCTGACTTAATCTTGAACAGGAAAAAATTATTAGAAATTTTTATATACACTAACATAATACGGGTAAAATGGAAATGATGGCAAAAATTCTGAATGTAAACTTTTTTTCTAGTGATAATTTTTATTGATTTTTGCTAAAAAATTTCTTACAAAGAAAAAACAAGCCAAACAAACCCATATCACATCTTTTGGCATTGGTTGAAAAAATTTTTTGGTTAAATGATTTTCTTAAAACAGAACTAAAATTATACATGTATATACTTATTTATATTATATGTGAATTTATGATATTGATAATGAAAATAATAGATACTTCTAAATAATGAAAGAAGCCATCTTTTCCCGTATCTTTTGTGTTGTATTGTACGTAGTTCACAAAATGCTTGTGGTTGATGTAATGTTTTATATATTGATTCCTATCTAATCTTTTTCCCTCCCTTTTTTCTTTCGGCAGCATGGAACTGCATAAGACTCTGACCCTTGACCCAAGTTCGTCGCTCCCGACCTCTGCCCCGAACCTGACAACCTCTGTTCAATCCCATCACGCATCTCCGTTGGCATTTCCGTTGAATCAACTCGCCATGAAACCAATGCCTATACTCGGCTTCAATCACATTGGGATGATGGACTCGGTAAATGCTGCAGCAGCCGCTGCAGTTGCCAATCAGAAAAATTTTACCGCCAAAATGCGTGTGGGTGTGGCAACGATGAGAACTGCAGATGCTAAATTTTCACCCTATTAATCTGTGTTGGGATTGCTGTGCTAAATATATTTATATACTGAACAAACTAACGTTACAGTGCAATGTCTAGAATACTGCATATATGGAGGAGGAACAGGAAGTGTGTTAGATAATCTTGTGTAGAAATACTTTATCGAATGAATGTGAAGTGAAATTTAGATGGGAACTTTGCCAGCATGCATTGATTGTATAGTTGACATAGGTATATTTTGTTGAATATGTTGGCCAAAACATACTTTGCGCTTCATAGGTTGTATAGATTTATTATATAAAATAAAACAACATATTGTTTAAAATGTCCATTACAGTTGCCATGGGAATGGATTCACACCTTAAAATTGTTTTTTTTTTCCAAGAAAAACAAATACCCAAGATGTTGACGTTTCCTAGGCAACATGTGATACTGTGTTTTTCATATAGTTACCTCAATTCTATACATCTTTATATATACATTTATATATATACATCTTTGATTTATACAGTAACAGATGTGATAGGCCCTCATTGTCTCCAGCATCCATATATAATAATTGAAGGGTTTCCAAGCTTGTAGTGTCTCTAGAACAATACTGTAAGTTTTTATAGTGTTCTGAGAGATATTCCTTAATGTAACTATTATCACCTTATACAATGATTAATTGTGTATGCAATTTTCAATTTGATTTCCCTAAGCATTATTTTTATCCAGTGATAGAGTCTGAATTTTACAGAGAAAAATGTTTTCTGTTTTTGTTTTCATTATCAATTTGAAGCCCTTTAATGTAAAGTTAATGAAATCCACTTTGGTAGTTTTGAAATCGCAAATTATCAATTTCCATCTTTATCTAGATAATGAAATACATAAAGTGTAAATGATCTCTCTAGAGAATTTGAGAATTATTTTTTAAGGAAACAATAGCATTGACAATTGTGGTCAATAGTGCAATTATTCCAAAAGAATAATTTCTTCATTTGGATAATTATTCCAAAAGAATAATTCCAAGCTGAATGATGATTATCCAGCTAGTATTTTGGAGGATCAGTGGAAATGACCTTTTTTTTCTTAATCAAGCCAAAATATTTTGCTGGTTTACTGTGATTGAATCAGAGTGCTTGATCATTTGGGATCACTTGTTTAATAATTTACACCTGTAGAGTAAGAAGTAGGGGGTCATTGACTTGTAAGTTTTTCAGAAAATGTTTCTTCCTTTATTCATCATTTTTGAAGTCTTTTCATATTACAAATTATGAATTAATCTATGAAATTATTTCTGATTTCCTAGTAATATATTACCAATAGTGAAGTAAAATAATTTTATAATCATCAAATTTTTATCACATATTAATTGTAAATATCTTTTTCAAATTTCGTTTAAAATAATTTTTTTATCTCGATGACCCCTTGAATGTATTATATTTGTAGTGCAGTTATGGTCATATTTGTTGTGGTTAATTGTTACGAATCATTCCCAAATAACATATCGAAATTTTACCCAGACATCAGGGTACTATATTTTATACAAAGAAATTGAGGCAGGCGCGACGTTTGCAATGATGTTTCGCTATGTATGGTTTATTTTAGCATTAGGATAATGTAATCACCTCACCCCCTGATTCTGTGACCTGATTCTAAGACCTGGTCAGAATAAGGTCACATGAATTAGTATGTAACGATGTTTCATTTAATAGCATTGCCAAACTGTCAGTATCACTTATTTATTTATTTGCAATATTTGTGCAGTGTGCTTCAGATTTTACTTTTTTTTCCCGTTTGTCAGCAAATTAATTTGGCAAATACCAAACATGGTTGAGCTGATATTTTATTTTGAGTCCCAAAAGGTTGAGATAATACCAGCTTTATGTTTTTAGTGACCTCTTTAAATCTGTCTCTATGGTTACGCCCCCAAAGACGACTCTTGACGGCAGCTGTGATATAGTAGATGTTTACATCAGTTTGTGTTACGTTGATTTCCAGACGTCCCTTTTGTTACTAATCCAAACTCATTTTAAAATCAGGGTGGGGGTCTTTCAGTACCATTGGATGTAAAATCTTGTACGAGTTATTCAAACATATTGAGACATTACACCAGAATTTCTTACTACTTTTTTTTTTCTAAAAAAAGGTTATCACCATTTCTTGTAATTATGATTTAGGGTATCAAGCTTTTATTTTCACTTCAATGTCAAAATCACTCTATAATTTTATACTGTTGTAAGAAACAATACTCGTTCGTATGAGGAATTAACTGATTTTATAATAAGTTTATAACATTTCTGGGAACAATCACTCACAATATGCTCAAATCATGATGCATGGTCTCCGAATAAAATGGCCAGCCCCAACTCCTTAGCATAATTTTGTTTGCAATATAAAGATGTTTGTTCGTAGCAATAGATAATGATTTTTTTTCTTTGATTTGTCTATGTACATTTCATCAAGTAATGAGGTTGTTAGTATATTATATATACAGATATGTCTTTAGATAAGTCACTTGTTTAATTTGAATTGCTGCACTTTTGTTTTAGTGTGTTCAGAATCATGAATTCTTAATATTCACTGCCTTAATGTAAACATCTATTTTCCCATCAAACATTTGATACTGATAGATAGGATGAAATATAAGTATATCGAAATAATTTTATAAGTTTTGATGAAATATTCGTGTGATATAATTTAATTCTGTGCAATTCTATTCAGACATCTTTATTCAAGCATAGATATTTTGACCTTTTTTTCACATACTAATCTAATTATGTTATGGTAACACCGGATTTGATTATAGCTGTTTTTTGTTGATTTCTTGTTTTAAAAAGGGTATTACATATGGTGCTTGTCATGTTTTTGTTAAAGAACATACAAATTGTATTTGTACGTTGTTCATATAAATATTTGCCACTTAGTACAGTGGAAGAGAAATACCTCATTCGTCTAGTCCAGAAGGCCAAAGCAGTTTGTTTCTATGTTAAACATCAGGATTATCCAAGTACCTATCTGGAGAAATAAGGATTGTCATGAAGTTCATGATGTATACTTTTACTATAAAGAAAGTTATGAAATTGATAACAGTTTAACGGAAAATTTTTGAATGACTGAACCAATTAAAGTAGTAAACTGAGAGGTTCAGAAGGAGGAATTGTACAAAAAAGAAGTGTCGTTGTCGGATTTTCGACACATTAATCCTACTGAAACTGAACATAGAAACAATTTGACAAGGCTCATTCAAGAACTAACAACAGATTAACAAATGATCTTAAGAAAAAATTTTAAAATAAAGCATTGATTTCATATGGAGATGCATAAGTGTGAAATATGACACACATGTGCATACAAACATGCAGTTCATATCAAGACGCGAATAGTATAATACCGGTTTCAAACTTTGCCCTACGCAAATCAAGGGATTTAATCATATCACATGTTTTCCTTAAAGATCATATAATCATTAGATTAAGTGATACAAAAATCGGGCAAAGGGATACATTTGGTAGCAATCAGGTAAAAATATCAATATCACAAATATAAGAGATAAATTTAAATCATCACTTTACATTTGTTGCTTAAAATTTATAGTTTTTATTAATATGAGTGAATGTTATCAAGTTTTCTGTTAATTAAATTTCAACAGATTCTTGCCAAAACTCTGAATCATGTCTTAGTCGTTTATCATTAACATCAATGCCAAACAGCTTTAGTTTATATGTTTAACAAATTCATTTTTTGTGTAATTTTTTTTTAAATTATGTTCTATATTGTAATTTTGTCCTGTTGATTCTAAGGAAAGTTAATTTAATGATATTAATTTTGTTTTGTATCTTATTATTCATATTGTGCATTTTCAACGATTGATGGATTACAAATTTACTAAAATAAAAGATTAAAAATATTTTATATAAAAATTTCCTAATAAGAAGAAAAATTACTTTAAAACAATATTGATTCTTGATTTAACATTACTGAGGAGAAAATTCGATAGCACAATTTCTGTAAACACATTGAATTGTATTTATTGCTGACCTCCCCTTGTTATTAGAAGGATTCCTTAATGGCAAAGCGAAAGTGCCAGTAAATTTGTAATCTATTCTTGCATATTACAGGATGTGCTGTTTTTTGATATGAGAATACATAGGTCGAGTGATAAATGTATTGTATATTTTGAGGCTGTACAAAAGTGTTGCCAAATGAGGACAATAAATATTTGGATCATGAGCTTGTTTATTTGTATCTTGTGTATTTGGTGTTACGTATGGACATGAGCGATGGGGTTCATTCACAAACGCTTCTAAAGATGATCCAGACCAGTGACTAATGCATGCGTTTTCCCCCTCGGGATTTATATTCAGTTTTCAGGTTTTTGATGATATGATCTACGTATGCTTTTCCAGTGTGGTGAAATGCTAAAATATCCATTAGATGTCAGGACAAGTTATCTCCCTCTCCAGTGGAGGAATAAGTGATATGATTATTGAACATTGCGTTGTGGAGACTGTTACGTCATTGCGACGTCATATGACAGGAACTGTTTTCCGCCTAGCTACATTTGTAATTCTATTATTACTAAACGATTCGTAGGAAAATGATATATTTGGTCTCAAATTGAATGGATTAACTTGTACTTTTCATTAAAAGAAAAATTCAGATTTCTTATTTTTATGTCGTAAGCCCCGTTTTGTCATACATTGGCTCATATATTTACAACACAGTTTGTAATAATATATGACTGAAACTTTGCGTAATGTCACACTTATTCCCTTTGCAGTGTGGATTTCGTAAAAATTTGGCCCAGTGGATGACGTGTCCGGCTATTGACCGAAAGGTCCGAGTTCGATTCCGTGGGCACACCGGTGTTCTGTCTTTGGGATGAGACAGTGAAAACCGAGGTCCCGTGTCACAGTAGGCGTGGCACGTAAAAGATTCTTCACAGCTTTGGGTGGGCCCGTTGAAAAGGTATACAATTCTATACGATGCATCAGGCAGATGCCGTCACCATATACGTGAAATAATGGTAGAGTGACATGAAACACTGATCAATCGATCAATCAATCTCGTAAAACAGCTCCACGCGGAGAGTTTGAATTAAGTGTTAACCTACTTTTTGTCCCGCTTTTTGCGAAAGAGTGGGGACTAAATTTCATTCATCTGTCTGTCCGTCCGTCCGTCTGAAAAAAAAACGTTGACCTTGGTCATAACTTTTTAACCGTAAGACGTACGACTTTCATATTTGGCATGTATGTCCCTAATTGCAGTATCTTTCCGTTGGTACCAAATTTTTTTATCATGTGACTTTGAACGTGACCTTTGACCTACTTCAATGTAACTTTTTACCCGTAAGACATGGGGCCTTCATGTTTGGCTTGAGTGTCCCTAATGCCAATATTTTTCCGTTGGTACCAAAAAAATTTTTTTTATCATGTAACCTTGACTGTGACCTTTGACCTACTTCAGTGTAACTTTTTAACCACTTTTTTTACCGTTTGACGTAGGGCCTTCACATTTGGCATGTGCGTTCCTTATTGCAATACCTTTCCGTTGGTACCAAACTTTTTTATCATGTGACCTTTGACCTACTTCAGTGTAACTTTTTAACTGTAAGTCGTAGGGCCTTCATATTTGGCATATGTTCCCTTAACTACAGATACATGCATAACCATGACAGTATGTCACAGACCACTACACTCTTACCGATAGAACCCCGAAAGCGGGAAACCGCGATTCTCTAAATTTGCTTGTTTCCAGATGTTATGTGACAAGGACACTTTCTACTTAGCGTTGGTTCACATTCATTTATATATACAGTGCTAAGTTGCATTTTTTCTTCCGTATGTAAGGTCATTCATGGCGGATGTGGCTAGCCATTCAGGAGACGCTCACCTCTCCTAGGCACCTGGCCACACCTCTGAATTTCAGGGGTCCGACATCTGTGCATGTCCGCTGTGGTACATTGTTAGTGAAACCCACTTGGCTCAAACAGCGCTCTGAAACATTATGAACAGGCGTAGTCAATAGGTAGCATGTTTGACTTTTGGACAAGGGGTACTGGGGTAGAATTCACCGCTGCTCGTCGTTGTCTGTCTTGGATTATTCTGAATAATTTTACTAGTAAAATGGCAACCGCAGATTCAAATTTATTATTGTTACCCACGATAAACTTTGTCAAGGAGAAAAGTGATTCTGAAAATAAGTACACTTAAATAAATATCATCAAGATTTTCTTATCTTGAGCGATCGATCATATTATTTGTGGAGTTTTGAAGGACGGTGTTTTAACAAATTGTTGGCATTACCATGGGCGCAAAGTGTGCTCCACTCCTTGATGACATATTTCTTTTCTCATGCGAAGCTGATTTCATCCAATCTTTGCCCTCTAAAGGGAAAAAGTACATAACCCTTTGGTTGAAATTCATTTACAGATATCTAGATCTTACTTTCAGTTAATAGTCGTACGTATAACGGAATTTATCAAAGTGAACTGGAAGTTAAGTAAACCACAGAGAAAAAGATTCCTCCTCCTGTCTGTATTTCATTGTAGTTTACGACATTGAATTCAGATTTCCATGAATAAAGAATCATGTCATCGAGGGCACAGTTTGCATAGGGGGATCTAGAAATTTTTGAAAGGGGAAGGGGGTAACAATCTCTCATGACTATTGCCTTAAAATGGTCGAAAATGACCTTTTTCTTTTGGTAAAAATTTTCCGACCAAAAGCAGGAGGGAGTTGTACTCCTCTAAATCCGTCAATGAATGGTTTGTGCCCATGGTAATGCCAGCAATTGTTGAAATTTCTGTCTTTAAATCAATACGTTGCTATCACAGACGAAACTTCATGCAGATGAATTCTAGACTCGAACCTGCGTTGATTGATTGATTTGATTGAGTTTTGTTTAACGTCACATCACGAATATTTCACGTATATTGTGACGGCATCTGCCTGATGCGGGGCATACAAATTTTGACCTTTGCATTGGACCTACCCGAAGCAGTGAGGGATGTTTAACGTGCCATGTCTCGGTTTTTACTGTCTCATCCGAAAGACAGAACACCGGCATTGCCAGAGCGGGATTAGAAACCCGGCCTCCCGATCAGGAGGCGAGCGCGATACCACTAGGCCACGCCGGCTTCCGAACCTGCGTTGATGGATGGCGTGCGGGTGCATAGGCTGAAAGTCGATAATACATTATGGTTTTTCTAACAGTAAATTGTGGCCTCTGCTTACAGCAGATGCTTTTTCACAGTGGCAAAAAGCTTACCAAAGCAGAAATTATGGGCCATTCTAATCTGAGACGAGACCAAGTGCTGAGGAGGACTAAAATCTCCTGTTTAGCTGGCAACACTTCTTAACTTTTCCCCATTTATCGTGGAAGAATGACCTGTGAATGGCATAAATTGCAATTGATTTCCCAAGATTTGTTAGTCCTTTCTTGACTATGTCGTATGTATAAGTGTTTTAATCTCAGCTCTACAATCAGTTTACTATAAAGATTAAGGCTATATGATAGTCGCCCCCATGCAATGAGACTATCAAGGTATTAAACACTGACCGTCTCTATGTAATGTGACCACCACGGTGTTTAACACTGACCGTCTCTATGTAATATGACTACCACGGTGTTTAACACTGACCGTCTTTATGCAATAAGACTATCACGGTGTTAAACACTGACCGTCTGACCGTATGTTATGTGACTACCACGGTGTATAACACTAATTGTCTTTATGCAATGAGAGACTATCACAGTGTTAAACACTGACCGTTTCTATGTCATGTGACTACCACGGTGTATAACACTGATCGTCTTTATGTAATGTGACTATCACGATGTTTACTTAAACACCGACGGCCTACATGTAATGTAACCATCACAGTGTAGCCTTAAACATCGACCGCTAACATGTAATGTGCCTATCACAGTGTTTCCTTGAACAGTGATAGCCATCATGTAGTGTCAATATCACGGTGTGCCACTAAACACCGACCGCCTCCATATAATGTGACTAACACGGTGTATTTCTAACACCGACCGCCTCGATGTAATGTGGCTATCACAGTGTATCTTTAAACACCGACCGCCTCCATGTAATGTGACTATCACGGTGTTTTTCTAACACCGACTGTCTGCATGTAATGTGACTATCACGGTGTATCGTCAAACACAGACCGCCTCCATATAATGTGACTATCACGGTGTACCGTCAAACACGGACCGCCTCCATGTAATGTGACTATCACGGTATATCGTCAAACACTGACCGCCTCCATGTAATGTGACTATCACTGCGTATTTCTAACACCGACCGCCTCTATGTAATGTGACCATCACGGTGTACCGTTAAACACTGCCAACATAGTTGACAGTTACATTGTACACACCGTTATATACTGAGTGCAAGCATGTATGCGAGATGTGTGTGTATCGTTCAACACTTACAACAATCACTGAATAAAAATGTTGTCACTTTTCACTTTATCTATGTAAATTCCATTAATGAAAAAGTATCTAATTTGCAATGTCAAGAAGCATTCTTAATAGAAGAAAAAATATACATCAGGGTTATAAAGAAATAAAAATAGAAATGCAGTCTTGAACATTTCTCACTGTATTTTCAAACGATAAATTTCGTTCATATCTATGCACATACAACTACTGTAAGTGCTTTCAACGAATTAAGATTCATAACACAGAATTCAATCAATTAGATATTTTATAAAATCCGTTTACATGTACATGTGATCAACAGAAACAGCATTCATTCAATACATACAATATTCTACAAAAAGTCTTATCATTTAGCATTATATACAAAAAGTAGTTAAGTTTGTGATTGACTTTTTCTGATGGAATAATTTTCATGGTGATGTGTTCGCCAGAGGGCGAAATACATCGATCAAATAACGCTAGGGAATATGACATCATATATGTAACAGTAGAAAGTCCTTTGAATTTTATTTCTTCAACTAGAATGTCAATTTTGTACGATTAAAATTCACTTTAACATAATCACCTGGATTTAAGTAGTAATTTGGAAACATGTCAATCTCAGAATCGACAAGATGTTTTATATACAGTCGTTTGTTCCTGCAGCAGCACATAACTTTATTACCGTCTTGATCCATTTATGAAACGCAGAGAGTCGTGTATACACGTTGGGTAACCGACCGAATTTACATTTGTCAAATGGCTTCGATACGTACGATGCAGCACCAGCAACATACCATTTGTTGTTCTTCTTGCACGATAATGGCCCTCCAGAGTCTCCCTTGGAATAAAGAGAAATCGACATCAAGATAAGCACTGATTGTTAACATGATTACCGTTCTTTAACCTCACATCTTGTCCCAGAATCAAAAATGTTGTTTTCAGGTACTTGCGTTTGGTTTAAACGGTATTTCATTTTTCTTAAAAATGCATCTACTGATATTTACAAAAAAACCCAAGAAAATTAGCTTTTACAATACCGTCTTCTTTGAGTCAATTTCATAGTAGAAAAACCATCCCAACGTAGAAGTACTGTACATATCTACATGTTTAAACCAATCTTTGGATAAAGAGACCGAAAGTGAGATAGAGAAATGACGTAAAGTATTATAGTCAAAAACATTTCATATACAGATGTGATCTAATTTTAAAAGAGAAAACAGAAGACATCTGACAAAGCTGTATGACACAAATCACCAAGGACCTGCACACAATATTAAGTAAATATAGGATTACGATCATTATTAGCATAACATGTATGGCAGATCGGTAATGTGTCACAAAAGATAATGCAGGTCTCGATATTGAGTATGGGTAATGTTACTGGTGAAAGAAAGGATATACATATACCTGTAAGGGATTATGGTGAGCAATCAGAAAATTTCTATCGCAGATATTATGAATTCTTTCCTCGTTTTTGTCATTGACAAGGTCATTGCCACCCAAAAGCGTATGTATGGAAAATATGAAAGTAATTGGTGTCAAGTGACTATGACAATCACAACAATATACCACATTGGACATTCACGGACCCATGAAATTTAAAGGTTAAGCCAGGTGCCCGGGAGGGGTAACCGTCTCTTAAATGACTAGTCACACCCGCTATAATTACTGTTTTTGTATAAATAAGTGTTGCGGTTATGGATAGTACTATTTCTTATTTCGTTGTATTTGGAGCAGTTAAAGAGAAACTATTCAAGCTAACACAAAGGCATCATGCTGGAGTAAAATATTTATTCCAGCAGGCCGACTTACAGGTCTTTTGCTTATTTATTTTAGATAATAAAAACAAATTGACATGAGATTCTCAATTTGTAATGGACAAAATGGCAAAATTGCATGAGATTCTCAATTTGTATAGGACAATAAGGCATTATTGCAAGAGATACAAATGTACATAAGAAATAGATGCCGCTCAAACAAGACGGCGCATTTAATCGTGACAAATTGTATAAACATCCTGGTCATCCAAGTGTTTCATTTCGTTACGCAGACGCTTCACAACATAAATTCATATTGAGAGTGTAACGTAGTGGAGGGAAGCTATGACGTTGCGGTGCAGGTTGTTGTATAAAGGAACTGACTTTTAAACACTCACGTTACAGGCTCCTATAGTATCCTGACAAATGTTCCTATCGTTAATATTTCTTCGTTTCTCACTGCACTTTTCATTTGATATAACATTTGCCTTCAGTTCATTCAGCAATGTTTGATCGCCTGTTCCTGTATAGATAAAGCAAGTTTGAAAATTATGTTAATGCTGCACATGAATAAAGATTTACAGATAAGTCGAGATGAAAACCCAAGGTAGTTTTTTTGTTTACTTCTGTCCACTTTATTGTCATAAACTTTTCCAAAGATCAACTTCTCCTTCAGAGCCACAATGCCAGTATTTACTTAAGATGGCATATATCATTGTTGAAGGTGATTCAATGTTCGAATAAAAATGTCCGTGGTATTTAAGAAAAAGAACCACTGGTTGAATTTCAACTAAAGTAGGCGCAATTTCTCTAGGTAGATGAGATCCATGCATGTTCAAATATCAATGGATAGATAATACACTAATTCCGAGTTTTCGATTATGCTTTGTGTATCTTAAATATCACCATAACAAATACACGACCACGGACAAATATTTACGCTTCAATTATAGAATTTCAATTATTACAAATCGAGTTGACTTGTTCAATTGTAATCCTTTTGCTTTAACTTATCTTAAAGAATATTCAATTTGTACAAATCACGTTCCACTTAAATTTAAGATTTATAATAAAAGAAACGAAGCTAGGAAATGACCTATTGAAAAATGGAAAAAAACTTCAAGTTTTAAAAATCTCCTCAAAGAGAAAACAGAAGACATCTGACAAAGTTGTATGACACAAATCACCAAGGACCTGCACACAAAAAATGACAGCAGCATAATATACACGGAACGACAATACAAAAATATTCGATTGTGCTGCGGTTACGATACCGACTTAGGACGGTCAATTAAAAATGAAGTAACAAACGTCACTCAGTTGGTGTGGTTAACCGGTTTACAGGCGCCCACCTTCCCACTCACCGCAAAAGCAGAACAATCAAAGGACACGTATTTTAAAATTTACAAATAATCCTCCATATTGAGAACAAGGATCAACAGGTTTCTAAAGGAGAGAGGAAGTATATAGTATATTTCTATTTTTGCTGGAGTTTTAGGGCTTATTTGAGTAGCCATGAGCTTACGGGTACAGATGTAATTGCAAGTAAATATAGAAATAATTAATTTTCTACAGGGTAAAATGCCATTTTGCCAACCCCAGGAAACATTGTCAACCGAGGCAAATGTCACGTTGGGCATATAAATGTTTTATAATATGAATAAGAGAGGCTTAGAACTCATATATGTACATGTAGAAGAGGAATCCATGGTTACATATATATGACGTTATCATTTAGTGTGTATCTGTAATCGTTGTGATCCGTCCGGTATTAGCAAGTGAAGAGTGTTTCATTTTGCGTAAATCTGATGGAGATAACCTAGCTCTAATGTGTGCTTGTTTAACACCAATCGCACACTTAGCGAAAAGATTACTGCAAATACGCTCGTCAATGAAAATATGTACAGTCGTCATATTTCCTGATTTATTTATTCAATAGTGAATCGACGAGCACAAAAAATTCGAGCATGTGAAATTTGTAACGATTGTCACTTCCTTATTGATTTTATTGCATAAACCAGAGGACATTCGAAATTTTCAAGCAGTTGATCAGCATATCAAATTACTGGAAACTAAACTTAGGAGTAATAAGATACAATATCGCCAAGAATTGGTCATAGTAATCTCTTGTTGTTGACACGATACCTGTATTGATGAAGAGGAGCTTATGTCTCATTTTCGTATTGTAAAACAACAGACGCAGGAATCAGTCATAGCGAAAAGCAAAGAGCCGGCCTATTTATGTGGGCACACCTGTTGATATACCTAAATTATAGGTAAATGCAAATATCGGCGGTAGAATTGTTCTGGTATTCTTAGATCTGTATTTTATGAGGAACTGTTGTACAATTTTTTCTTTGCAATACATTTCACATAATGTATTTCCCTAACACCAATATTTATTTATTATATGATGAAAACTGTTTTGTACAATGAGAAAATAAAAGAAATTCCTAGAAAACGACAACCCCCCCCCCCCGAAAAGTCGAATTTCGGAATAATCCAACAACCTTCTTATATCACCATTCGGGATTATACTAAGCCTAAAATAAAACATTATATTAACCATACCGTTGCACCATATAAAATCAAACAAATACCGAGTTTATATACATGAATGTTTAGATGAGCTAGAGTAGCTAATAAAATACCTTCAGTTTGACCCCATCCTGTTATGTAACACTGATCCGAGGAGTCGAAATCTATGCTCCTGGTTGGCAGGCACCCTGGTTGTATCTCTCTCGTAAACGATACGTTGCTTTTCAAACGAATCAAAGCGATATCGTTCTCTATTGTATCAGTGTTGTAATAAGGATGCTGAAAAAAGCAAATGTCGTGTCATGCATGACAAATATAAGGAGAAGAATTCTCTTCCTTTACACTTTGTTTTGATGAATACAGAGAATCCTGTGCCTCGTAAGTCGGATCATGTGTGTGTGTGTGTGTATCTATTGGGTGTCAAGCAACACTCATAAGATGAAAGATACAAAGTATTTATTTGCCAATTCGGGGCCAATTAAAGGCAAATATATGCACTCATGTATTATATAATTGTCTAAATATTATGAAATAAATGCTAACTAGCATAAAGAAGTACAGATTATACGCTATAGACATATAATTACAATGAATATAATAGCATATTATATTACCACTTGGGCAATTTTCATATTTTCGTATATAAATTTCCAACACCCTCAAGAATACATTTTAATTCAGAATTAAGAAAATATATAGCTTTATAGCATTTTATTTCTATCATTAAAGTTAATAAATAATGGAACATCTCTCTCTATAATGATATATATATAAGATCCAGGTTCGACTCACGGATTGCGCCACTGTATTTAGGAGGTTGGTTACCTCCTGCTTCCATGTCGCGATATAACTGAAAAGTTGTTGAAAGCGACGTAAAACACTAATCAACTAACCAACCAACTCTCTATGATGGAAAAGAGTTCACTACTATCTTTTAAGTGTTTATTTCATTTCAATAAATAATGGCATTCATCCTCTATTTCATTTTTATTACATTTATAACAAAATTTCTAATTTCTAGGTATTTTATTATCTAAAATAGCACTGAATTGTACTCATCAGATGATATGTATAAAATGTCGGCGATACAGAACAGTAGAACAGCCATGAGTATTTTACCATTTAACCCCTGAGAAGATGTGGATGTGTTTAATTGAAGTACATGCAGATAGATGTGATACATGTATATTTTATTTTTGGAATAAGGGATATCAACTGTTGCATTATCATTTAGGCTTCATGCAACATATCAATTATATCGGAGAGTTAAGTTTTTCAAGTTATTGCATTGAAGTCCTCTCATAAACAGGTCTGCAATAAAGCAACCACAGTCAGTGCTCATTTGAACGCCAAGCATTTTGTTGATAAATCTCGAATAATTGTCAAGAATTATGATTATGTTACATAAATCATCGAAAGTTAAATGTTTGTAAGGGTCATATAGTTTATTGGAGGAAAATGCAGAATTATCTAAAGTACATGTGCTTGACTCTCTGTCGAAAACACCAGTGAATGAGGGGCAGCAATGTGATTTTAAAAATTTTCATTCCAACTGCGTTTTGCATAAATGAAGGTACTTTTAAAACTGCACTGATCTTCAATAATAGCAATCAATAATAGAAATTGCCTATCAAGTGACTTAAAAGTACGTCGCGGATTAATATTGCATACGAGAGAAGCCTGTTCTATTTTTATCAAAATGTCCTCACTTTATTTTCGTTTTTGTGTTGTAATTCAAACTAAGAATCGTTGATCGTGAATAAACATTACAGTTTACATAATGTTCGCTTTTCATTAATTAAAAATTACAGTGATCTATAGTAGTGACGATGAAGCCGGATTGAAAGGTAACCAAAGACTCCCTTGCTCTCCTTATTAAAAGGTAAGATATATTTTCATACAATTGCATAATTAATCGATAGCCATACCGTTTCCACTGCTTGTCTGTAGCTGGTTAAACAGTATATACACAAGAATCAAAGCTAGCGTTCGTAACGTTATGACCATTAACCGAATCACTTACGCAAAATAATGTTCCGCCAAGTACGAAATGTACAAGTCACTTGATGTAAAAAGAATTGAATTTAAACATTCCGTATGTATCTACGTTTTCTCTCTTTGTCACATGTATCTTAGATGGAAAGTTTGTTGGAATGTTACTTATCATTGTCTTAATGAGGGAACTACTTAACAAGACCTCCCGCAGAGTATTACTGTTCCATCATCATAGCTACCCCGCATCTTTGTATTTCATAAATAGAGGTCAGGAAGCCATTGTGGTACACAACAGACAAAACGGGAAATTTAAGGATTGTTTTTTTTTTTCTTGTGCTTCATAAGTGTGTTTGGCAGTAGGAAATGGGAAAAGAGTAATATGTAACACTTAATTAAAGGAAGTGATATATAGGTATCGTAAAAATGTTATGACTTTGCCAGTAAATATTTTTGAACAACCTATATTACCTATATTTGTATATGACTAACCATAATAAATTCAAGATCGAAATCCCTGATAGAAATTTCTTCAGCACTTGATTTTTTCAAGTTATGCTCGCCCAGGATTACACCTTTATTCCTGTTGAAAGACGAGAAAAATGAATGAATTTAAAGGAAATGTTGCGTTAGGTGTAGGATTTAATTACATGATAATATAAAAGCTGATCTCATTAGACCCGTTCGCGTTAACTGCGGGTCTGACGTTTCTTTGGGGAAAAATTCTTTACTGTTCTTGCAAACTGACCTAAGGCACAATAAATATCATATTATGACGTCAAAATTATACGGAATACGTTACTATTATTCCAAAAGTTTAGTCCCGCATTTAACATATAAAAGGGCCAATAAACGCTTCATTTTTAATAAGAAGATATGAATAAGTAATATTTCACTTCATGTAGTGGTTGGTTATATTCTTTTTGTTTTCTTGTTTGTTTTGGGGGATTTTCCTTTTGTTTTGTTTTTTTTTTCATATTGTACATTTCCTTGGTGACTTCTGCCGTACAGCTAAGTTTTTCCCTTTTATTGTGGAATTGTACTCACCTGGTTGATTCGTTGTTAATACAATGAGCAGCGGTTACGACCCAATTTCTATGTATAAGAGACCCACCACAGAAGTGAAATGAATTAAAGACGAATTGCAACGAGACCTGCCATGGCCATGAATTCTTTTTGGCTTCGTGACCATTCACGATCTTTGTAGATTTCACTCTAGGTCGTTGTCCACAATCATTGGGCACTAAAGTACAAATCGAAAAAGGCAAAGGGATTAGATCTGGACAATATACTGTGGTAGGCATATCTAGATTCACAACATATGATTAAATAAGCAAACAATAGTCTAGATAATGGTCTTGTTTGGTGAAATAAAACGTATACAATTTTCTTCCATTTACCATATGGTAATTTTTTTGCATGAAACAGACTCGGTGCTTATAGTAGATAAAAATAATGCATGAGCAATCAAGGAAGGGCTTTCTCGACATTTTCATACTATTTAGTAAGGCCATTTAATTGGATAAAAACGATGAGAAATTATTAAGTCAAAATTCTAATGTAAGCAAAATTAACAATCACATGAACATAATTTCTTGGCATATTGTGCGCTTAAATACTGAAGCAAATGGAATGGGAAAACCACCAATTCTTTGCAATGGATACGAGATTTTCACATTTAGTCGCCTTTAGATGTTAGCTGGACTCATTCAAGCCGAAGGTATTATAAAAGGATAAAAGTTTTTAATGTTGTATATGTTTGTTATATCTTGTGCTTTCTAAATATATGACTGGACTACAGAGCAAGCATCGTATGATGTGGTTTTCCTGCCTTTTACCATTTACTCCTATGGTGAAAGCAATGTGGTACTCACTGGTTCACTTCATTCATAACTATGTGTTCACCTTTAAACCAAACTTCTACAGGTTACTTGAAATACGTGTAGGTGTGAGCACATAGTACAGAATAGCGAAATCTACAAACAGTCATTTCATACAGTGACGGTTTATGGGCTATAAAACTGTCCTTTCAATACTTTACGTCAGACCTGGGATAATTTCTACTGTTAACTTTATCAAAGTATCAAATTATGAGTGGTTTCTCGACACATTAGATATCTAAATCTGTTTTTTTTTAAATAAACAGTTATTATGTACCCTCCAACGTCTGTGTTCAAACTTTAAATGGTATAAATGGCATGTAGATTTTTGACAATCTGGTGGGCACCTAACGCCAAGATCTGTTTGCATTAAACCTTCGGAGTTACTCTGAAGTATCTTTGATAAAAGAGCGTATTTTTATTCATAGAACGTAGTAGTAGTTTAAGTGTTGGTGGTGGTTGTGGTAGTAGTAGTAGTAGTAATAACAGTAGTAGTCGTTGTCGTGAATATCATTTGCTTGTACGGCGACAGCCCCCCCCCCCCCCCCCCCTCATCATTAAACTTTTGATGAAAAATTTCATTTTATCCCATACACACACACACACACATACACACACACACCTACACACATACACACACACATTTTAAATATTGTAATGAGATTACAACATTTACATTTAAAAAATCAAAAAATCGATATACTGTGTATTAATTATTGTATGAAAACATATATGGAGTGTTATGTCCATTTAATTTCGAAATATTGTTTATGAAGGGACATTCTGACCTCATATTTGCCTAAACTTTACCGACGACCAAACTGCAGGATGGGACGTAAGTTCCTGCCCTGGGAAACAACATATAAGAAGAAAAGACTGATTTACCGGTTTTCTGATGAATCAAAGATCAAGGATGTACATATCATTATTACTAATATTAACTATATTGTACTATTTTCATGCATACCCTAACACTTCATACTATTTATATAAGCACGTAAACGTGATGTCGTTTTCGCGCATAATTGTCCACTATGACATCATGCCTTATACTTGTTTGTTTTCGTTGGGCCAGCAGTGGATTTCACATTTCACTTTCACTTTAAGGTATTTGTTTCCACTTGATAAAAGCCAAGGGGCCGATAATCTGTGGAGAAAAAGTGCTTAGCTATAATTATTTTTTACTTACTTGTCTTTGGAGGACTCATTACATGATTTGGATGAAAATGCATTCTTAATTTGGTCAAAATATGTGTTTTATTTGAAAGATTTAAACAATTTTAAAAGGAAAAAATCTAAAAATTGATTCTTTTTGTTCTGTAGGCTTATGAATTATTAAGACACCGAGTATTAAGCACCAGAATAATTTCAATAAACGTTTACAAAGTTCACTTTCTTAACCTGTCTGACAACTGAGTTGGGGCCTCTTTTCTATATTTAAGTCTGGTGTCAATCGCAACGGTAAATATGTTATTGGTATTATACATTGTTACAAAACATGTTTTATATAGTATCATATACTTTCGACTCAGCTTACAGCGCGTGAATGTTATCCCCTTAATAATCAATGAAACAAGAACACGATTTTGCAAAGAAAAATGCATCGCAAAAATTCGGAAAATGCGTTTTAAACTTAAATGAACAGATTTTGTTTTGAAGATCCATTCTGCATTAAAAATGCTAGTCAGAAAATGATAAATGATATTTAAATGTTTTATTAATATGAGAATTACGGTGAAAGCATATATATAAAAGGATGTAGGGGTAACATGTGTCGAGGTACAGAAAAATACTTTCTTTTCATCTTGCAAAGAAATGTATCGCGAAATTTCGGAAAATGTGTTTAAAACTTAAATGAACAGATTTTGTTTTTGAAGATCATTCTGCATTAAAACACTGTTCCTATAATGGTATTTAAATGTTTAAGTATTAATATGAGAATTACGGTGAAAACTTATATATAAAAGGATATAAGGGCAACATGTGTCGAGGTACAGAAAAAGGATTTCTTTCCATAAGGTTTATATAACATGTTCTATAACCGATATGATGTCGTTGGCAGAAAGTGTCATCTCACCGAAAGGTAACAATAAACCAATGGTTTTCGATTAAGAAATGATAAATATTTCTAGAATTATATTCACCTTCTGGTCAGCCATTGTTTCCAATCCGCCGTGCTTGTTGCAAAATAAAATGTGCTTTCATATATTTCTGACTCAGTTTACCACATGTAATCTTATACATTCAATAAACAACGAAACAAGAGGACATTTCCGTGATTGCTGATATCCCCGAAATATGAGAAATCGTGTCAATCGATTCTGAAAATGCTCTCAATTGACATTTAGAAGAGGTGGATAATGGAAGCACACACAAATCACACACAGGCGAAAAATTGTGAAGAAAAACATCAATAGCAGTCAAACTCATACTTACGCGTGTTTTACAGTTATATTATCAACGTGATTTATTCTATAATACTAATCGATATCACTGTATGGTATTCATAAACCGAATGGGTAGTGATGCTAGTTTGTAAAACACTGACGGTATTATGACGGCATATAAAAACTGCAGGGGTGTCATGGATATCCTTGAAGTTTTTAAATCGGACTGCCAATGAGATCGCGTTTTACACAGAAAATGCATTAGAATGAGGATTATACGTACAAAATAATGAAAACAGAATTATGTAGAAATATGAATACATACATATATTTCGTACGCAGCAGCTTCCTGAAGAGCAATGAAAGGACGTCTTAAAGCTTTGATTATCACATTCATTGTGTAAACATCGACCACCGTGACTCTCACAAGATTCAACTGAAAATATACATAATTATTCTAGATCATTGGATATAAGAGAGATTGACTTAAAACTTCAGAAAAAATTCTAAATGTGTAATATCTGATAAGGTATTCCCTCAAGTTTTGTTAATAAATTGTAGAGCCACACAGGGCACAGTTGTTCAAAGTTTAAGAATTGGTTAAGTTAATTAGTAATTTCATCTTACCATAATATGCTAGAACCTGCACTAACGTTGTGGACTTTCACACAAAAATCTCAGATTACTTTAAACTTCTTACTCACAGGGTTATAGATATCATAAACTTCGAAAAACGTTTGGTAAATTTTACAGATATTTTCAGACATTTTTTCATAAATTCGGAAATGTGATTTTCCAACAATACGTATATATCCAGCAGAATTTCCTATCCCAACTTCAACGGTGATCTAGTGTACACACTAAGGAAAGTCAAAGGTTCTGATAATTTCATATCGGCGTGTTCTACAATTATTAAACGCCTTCGACATTGACAGTATGACCCCAGGATCAACGCTAAGACCATATGTCCCTCTACAATCCAGTACAGACTTATACTTGAGCGTTGCACGCTGACTAACAGGCGGTGGAGACTCTATGTCGGACTTTGTCCAAAACTTTTCAGAGGAGAAAAGTTTCTGATCCTTGTCCCCTCTGACTGTTAGTCAGGACTTCTATTGATCAAGGATCTGAGCTTGCTTACAGACGGACAGAATACGGTTTACTTATGTTAATGTCGCCTTACATATTTTTGATAGCATATTATTATATGAACGTTTCTGGTGTAAAATTTTTTATGACCTCTAGTCTTGCAAAAACTGTTGATCCTTGTTCTCTGTATGGAGGATTATTTATGATTTTTGAAAAATGTTTATCCCTTGATTATGCTGCTTTTGCGGTGAGAGGAAAGATGGGTGCCTGTTAACCAGTTAACCAAGCCAGTGACATTTTTCACTTCAATTGACCCTCCTAAATCGGTATCGGAAACGCAGCACAATCGAATGTTTTTGTAATGTTGTTTTTCCGAGTATATTTTACTATTATCATTTTTGTATGCATGTAATTGGTGATGTTTGTCATACAGCTTTGTCAGATGTCTTCTGTTTTCTCTTACATATCAAATGACCGTTCTAGGTCGAATATGAATATTTTTGTGATAACGTTATCTGTTTTTTTTTTCATATAATTGCACTATATACTGTATTTTTCCGTGGTGACTTCTGTCATACGACTGAGTCAGTAACTTTTCTTTCTTCCTTAAAGTTTGATCAACAATATTTTAGCCATGTGTATTAGCTGTATATATGTGTAGATAACATTTAAGTCTCGAAACAATTTACTGAAGAGCAATGTAAGGAATAACACCAAAATCATTCCACTTCCATGACATAGTTGAATCAATGCTAACACAAAGCATAGTTATTTCTATAGATTTGTTTTATTGCCATCAAGCAATGTTTCAAAATTAACCATTTGAAATTTAAAATTAAACGTTTGTCGTATTTTATTACAAATCAAAAACACTAAAATGCTGAAAAGAAATTCATTTGAATGAAATTGCGAGATGAGCTTGAACAACTGGCTGGCTTAATTGTAGGTTAAAGGATAGAATAACCCACTCCAGATATTTGTCTAGATTTACTGTCCAAACTCTGCGGTTGTTACTATGGCAACCCAACATAAGTTTAGAAAGTTCAAGATGACATCCACTTCAATTACTGTAATCACTTTTTTTAATTTTGATAATTACAGTTTCAATTCTCGCAATAGAGCCTTATAGCGGCTATTAATTCAGTACAATGTAGAGATGATGGATAAATCCAAATCACAAGTCCAAAAATCATAAAACCAGAGGACAATCAAAATCAGTGAAAATGAAAAACAAATGGAAAATAACAAAATATGTCTACTTGAAGAGCATATGTGAACCCCTGTAATGGAGTGAGATCAGGTGCCCGGGGAGAGTGAGCATCTCCTGTTTGCTAGCAACACCCGTCACATATACCCAGTAAAAAGAGTCAGATCGTGTAAATTCCATATGTATTTATATATGGAGAAGTCGAAGTAGGTAACCTTCTAGTATAGAAGGTGTCAAATCTGTGTAAAATGATCGGAATCGGTCTCAGTCCAGAATATCATTTAAAAGTCTGGATAACGAGATATCATATGGAGTAATAAGATTCTCGTAACGACCATAGAATTTCCTCAGTGACATTGCTAGTCTAGCACATATATAACCCTGGTTGAGCAGCTTAACTGAAAGTCGCCTAGCCCTCAGAACAAAGTCACTGTAATTTGAACATGCTCTGGAATAACGTATTAACTGAGATATGAATACGCCTTATGCGGGCGATGATGGAATGTTGCTACTTATAAAAGGAAAATTTGTGATAGCGAAATTGAAATCGTCACGTTTGTCATAGAGTGAGGTGTTCAAATGACCATTAATGTCGAAAGACAACATAATATCTAAATACGAAGTAGAATTACTACTTTCTGTGGTTTCTTTGACCTCAAGTTCACTTGGATAGATGATGCTAAGGTAATCCGCGAATAAAGGATTATTAATTGAAAGCAAGTCATTTATATATCTGTAAGTAAAATTGAAGCCAAGAGCCAATTGTTTTTTTCCTTGCGAAAGCAAAGACTGAATGAATTCAGCTTCGTATGAGTAAAGGAATATGTCAGCCAGAAGCGGAGCACAGTTAGTGCCCATTGGAATGCCGACAATTTGTTGAAAAACCTTACCTCCAAACACCACAAAAATGTTATCGATAAGAAAGTTCAACATATGGATGACAGCTGTTTCATGTTTTCATGTTTTCGCCGTTTCTACAAAGACATTTGACCTACAGAAATACAGGACGGGAACAGAAATATAAAAGATAATTTTCGGATAATACTGCTTCTCTCAATGTTGAGAAGTGGGTGCCGATCTTACAGTTTTGGTGTAAAACAACCCCTCCTTATTTTGAGTTCACTTCATGCAATGAATGGGAGGTTATGCCATTACCCTTTCGTACACAATGTTAAGAAGTTTCATTACTTTAATATGAGGCATAGAATATTCAAATTCGCATCAGTGACGCATCTATATGTTTTAACAGGTATCTAGTTTCGGATGCTGTGTCTGACATAAATTTTCTGGTTGATTGAGCATGTTTAATAGATTATTCTAGTTATGTTAAGAAGTTTCTTTTCTTTAGTACGAGGCATAAGGTGTTAGATTTACACCAAAGATGTATCTATATGTGTTAAAGAAGAATATAGTTTCAGATGTTGAGTCTGACCTACATTTTCCGCACCTTGCCGGGGTAATGATTTCTCTATGTCTAGTTAAATGAAACATGTAAAGAAATAATAACCTTATTATAGTCAAAGTTTAGCTTTGTAATCTTTGGTTTTACCGTATTTTGACAAAACAGTAGCACAACGGGAAATTGTAAACATTGTACATACCTCGTGCAGTTGCTAATTCGGCAGAGCATCGAACGTTACTGCAGTCCTTTATTTCCGACACTGATAAATGTTTGTAATTCACCTTTACTCTCATTCCTATTGTCAACATTGCTGTTTTGATATATTTCCAAATTTGATCAAGTGGTGTTGAAATTTCTTGTTGTGTATTTTTCCAATCGTCTTCCAACTCAACATATTTATTTCCAACGATGATCTCTACTGCACTTTTTCCTGTCAATTTCAGAACAGATTTAGCAAAATAGTCAACATTGTGGGATGGCCACTGCAAAGTGCTAGCTAGCTGGTCTGCTATAGACGATAAAGTATCTTCGTTTACAATATTAGAGACGTCGTCGAAGTAAAATCTAAATAGCTTAAAGCTGGGTATAATTTCGTATCTCTCGTCATTCAGTATGTTATCGACCATGATATTTAGATACAAAACATTTTTCTGGAAGATAGTGTTGGCGTACACTGTGTAGTCATGGAAAAACCATAACCACTTCTTTTCAAAAGATGCCTTGATAGACCAAAATATTAATTTCCGTTCATCTAATGATAAACCCTGAAACCCATTAATATTTGTTGACATAGTAGGATTCCAGAAACATAAACCGTACGACTGGAATGCTTTTGTTTGTAGAATTTTGCAGTCTTGAGTGGTCTGTTTAATCACAAGGGGCACCAAAGATTCCTGTATACATATGGTCATTTCATCAATCCACTTTTGTCCCACATGAGTGAAACGTGATTTCCTTTCTTGGAACCATTCGCAATATCCTTTTCCATATGGAATAGCAAACGGATAATCCGAGTCTTCGCACGATTTAAATATCTCAAGACACGAACCAAACCATTTGCATATGTTGCGGGCATCTTTAGGATAGTAACAAATTTGCTTCAGTGGGAGAGAAAATTTGTTTATTTCAGCATCACATGTGCTTTGCGCAGTAGCATGACGATGGCCGTGAATGTTTATATAGTTACTTAAAGGCAACCAGCATTTACTTCCCACTGTACAATGGACTCGTGATCCTTTCGCGCATATTGCCCATTCGTAGTGATCTTCTTGTTTATAACACGACGCTTCGCCAATTTTGCATAATGAATTATCCTCGAAGAATAATGCCAATGAAATATGAATGGTCATCAGAAAGATAAACCGTGAAAATGTCATGTTTGAATCGTTGCAAGCTCGTTAGTTAATCATCGGCTTTGTTTTGATGAAAGAGTACTCTCATATAAAACCTTACAGTGTACATTGATTGAAACTGATAAGAAGTTCATAAATTGGCCCTTTCGAGATTTACACAAGAAAGAGTATATTATATTGAACAAATACGTTGTCATTGGTTGATAATTTACCGAGAGGTAATAAATTGATTTGAATAGGTCACGTATATGTAGCATACATTAGTTTGGCAAGTGTTAAGGTTGTAAACGTTAGGATTAAAGTGAATAAAACAAAGAAGAAGAAGATTTCATAATAAAATAGTGTCAAATAAAGGACATAATATAAACAAAAATATTGTAACTACTATTGCGCATTTCGTACTTATACTCCAAAGTTGTCTGCCTGCATGCCCGCATGCATTTATGCATGTATATATATGTGTGTGTATGTATGAATGTATGTGTGTATATATATGTATGTGTGTAGGTAGGTAGGTGTGTGTCTGTCTGTCTCTATGTATGTATGTATTTATGTATGTATGTATTACGATTTCTTACCATAATTCAACTCAAAATTAGTTTTATATAAATCTCTTAGATAACAGAGAAGCAGGATGAATCAGGCATAAAAATCCACAAAAAAAAGAAGCAATGTAGAAAGAAAATGCGAAGAAATACAAATAATGCAATAACATAGCCGATAATTCGTTTCTGAGGAGAGGCCAGGTATCCAAGAGGTACTTTAGTAGCAAGAAGCCTAGCTTTTAGAACGAAATCGTCATGTTTAGAGCATTCCCACCAAATTACAAAATTAGTATCTATAAGAAATTATAACATTTGGATGATTTTGTGTATACCTGCTGCTGAAATCAGACTGTTGCCTTACAAAATATGTGTCGTCGTGGCCTAAAATGGGATACTTATATCTGTGAATTCCTTTTTTGTTAAAGTTCGAATAATGGATGCTATTCTGTTCTTGTTCTGTTCTGTTTTTCATGAGCAATGGGTGTATAAAGAGTTGAAAAGTTAAAACTATATTTTAAAACAGATTTCTATACTGATGTAATGTACCTATGTGTTACAGTGATGATCCGGGAATTATATCCCTGGGTGAAGGTACAATTTTAAAATCCGGAAGCCTCACTTACTCTTGTTTTAACTAAAATATGCACTGCAGTACCATATTTAGGGATGAACAGATGCCAACATCCTCTTCAAAGGCAATACCAAACCTCTCAAAACACATAGTTTTACATGTTTTGTCACAGGGGAAGCATCATGCGCCTTCCACCAGATGCGTATCCAAAATCGTATCAA
The DNA here is from genome assembly GCA_035048485.1 of Pteria penguin. Classification (NCBI taxonomy): domain Eukaryota; kingdom Metazoa; phylum Mollusca; class Bivalvia; order Pterioida; family Pteriidae; genus Pteria; species Pteria penguin. The sequence continues at coordinate 20,861,070 of CM068584.1, forward strand.
CCCGTGGTTAGACATAGAGTGTCGATGACGCACCTGAGCAAATAATGCCCGGAAGCAGTACTCAAACAAAGTATGTTTGGAGTCTCTATGCACTCTACCGGAGTTATCTTTCTTATCATGTAGGATTTTGTAATTCTGAAAATTGGTTTATATATATGAGAGATAACCTTTTAAACAAAGCGTTTGGGTTGTATTGTGTTGAATGGATAGCTAAGATTAAAAATTACAATTGTCTCTTTGTCAGATCTTGAGCTTAAATATTGTCCATAAATAAAGTAGAATCTTCCACAGAAAAAGACGTTGTATAACAAGGGTGTTTCTAGTTATTACATAGTGTCGTCAACAAGACTTCTGGGTTATGGTTATTAGCTATTTGTATTATACTCTCAGCTGTTTACTAGGTGAGGTTTTACAAAAGATACATTTTATTTATACAGAACCCTTTCTGGAAAGACTGGTCAGTACCCATTTATGTTCATGCCGTTGCCCTGAACGATTTATTTTATAGCGACAGATATTATCTCAGCTTCACTCGTAGCCGTATCAAAACCTGTGCGAAATAATTATTGAAGAATCATTTTAAACGTTTGATATGTTTAATCCAATTTAATCATCGACAAAATTTTATTAAAATTGTAATGAAGTACACAAACATTCAATACACTAAAATATCCGTGGCTGTTAATTACAATATAATGGCACTTACACATTTAGAACACCCTTGCACGGATGATCATAAGGTAAACTGGCAAATAGCTGAACTTTATCTTTACTATTTCTTTGAATGAAATAACTATTGTTTATGTTTTCCATGATGATATTTAGGTACATATGTAGTCCGTTATTGTATGTATGTATATCATGGATATGCTATGTATTTTCTATCAACCTCTTGATGTTTTAAATGGATTCTTGTTTCACTTCTAATCGTCATTTAAGCACAAAGATGTCATGGGCAAATGCCTCCAAGCCATTCCTCTGCACAGGAAGAGACGTCAAGTAATCAGAAACCTGAGAAGTGAAAATGTTCTATAATAACATAATTAAATACATAATATTGATTTATTTCTAGTTACTTTAGACGTCACATTCATTAATGAAGTCTTATTTGAATATAGAGTATATACGTCATTACATTCATGCTTATTACAAAAGATTTAAATTGCATCATAAACTCCGAGGATTGGCTTGACGTTTTGCACTTCTATAGTATATTATCGATCATCATATTTAGAAATAAGACATTTCTTGGAAGATGGTATTGGCGTTCACTGTGTTATCATGAAACCATAACCACTTCTTTAAAAAAGAAGCCTGATAGACCAAAATATTATTTTGCGTTCATTTAATGATAAACACTTAAAGCCATTGGTTTGACAAAGTAGATAGTAGACACATAAACGATAGGATTGAAATGATTTTGTCTGTAGAATTTTGCAGACATGAATAGGCTGTTTAGTCACAAAGGACACCAATGATTCCTATATGCATACTTTCATTTCGTAAGTCTACTTTTTCCCATCTGAGTGAAATGTGATTTCCTTTATTGGAACCTTTCGCAACTTTTCGGTATGGGTGTCATCTGAAAGGGCTTCATTAGTATGCATGTGAAATATGAAGTCGCTGTCCCTCACAGTTCAAAAGTAATGGCAAAGGTGAAAGTTGACGACAGACAAACAAACAAATACATAAACAGACAGACAGACAGACAGGACAAAAACAATATGCCCAAGATCTATCAATCCAGGGGCATAAAACAAAAGTGAAAGTGTCATGTTTGAATCGTTGGAGGCTCTTTAGTTAATACAAATGTTTCTTTTCGTAACCGCAGCACAATCGAATATTTTTGTAATGTCGTTCCGTGTATATTCTACTCTTATCATGTTTTGTGTGCAGGTCCTTGGTGATTTGTGTCATACAGCTTTGTCGGATGTCTTGTTTTCTCTTCTGAAAGAGTACCCTCACAAAAAACGTTACAGAGTGCATTGATTGAAACTGATAAGAAGATGATAAAATTTCGAGATTTACAGAAGGAGGAAGTATATCGAACTAAACAAATACATTCCTATTGACTGACGCTTGAAAAGTTATTGAGATGTAATAAAATGATATAAATATGTAAGATATGTGTAGTATGAATTTGTTTGGCCAGTATTAAAGGTTGTAAACGTAAGGATTAAGGTAAATAACAAAAGAGGAAGATAAATTCGAAATACAATAGTGTCCAATAAATGGCATACGTTATAAAAATAACTATTGTGACAACCGTTGGGCACTTCAGCCTTATACTCCAAATTTCTCTGTTTTTCTGTCCGTATGTATGTATGTATGTATGTATGTATGTATGTATGTATGTATGTATGTATGTATGTATGTATGTATGTATGTATGTATGTATGTATGTATGTATGTGTGTGTGCGTGTGTGTGTATGTATGCGTGTGTGTATGTATGTATGTATGTAAGTATGTATTTCCAAAATTCAACTCAAAATTGGTTTTACATAATATTACAAGAAACAAGAGGAAAGAAAAAAAAAAAAAGAAAGGCACAATCACATGAGAAAATCCACTGCAAGAAAAGCAGCAAGGAAAACAAAATGAGAAGGAATACACCCAACAATAGTATTTTGATAACTTCGAATTCACGTTGCCGACATAGCCTCTCAGTCGACAAACACTTGCTGGTTTGGAAAGTGCATTTACTGTTTATAAATGAATATGTCTATTTGGTACATATTCGTAAAATGATGCAACTAGTGTCGTGACAGATACGAAAAACAGGTACAGTCCACTCAAAAGCATGATGTGAGACAGATTTCTAAACTAACGGAGGATGGAGCTATGTATTACAGTGGGGAATAAAATCGTCGGGATAGAGGTAGGGGTTAAGGTACGATTTCGAAATTCTGAAGCCTCAGATTACTTTGTTTAAAAAAAGTAGAAAACTGAAGACATGTGACAAAGCTGTATAACACAAATCACCAAGGACATGCACTCAAGACATAATAATAGTAGAATATACACGGACAACGAAATTACAACAAAATATTCGATTGTGCTGCGGTTACGATACCGACTTTGGACGATCAATTGAAGTAACTAAAGGTAGCACTGCCGAATTTAAGTATGAGGAAATGCCCCACTTTTAAAAAGGAAATACAAAACTTTTACTCAAAACTGGGTTTGTGTTTTGTTACTTTTATTGGACTTCCCGTTGGAGAAGACGGACTTTAAAGATTTTACTGTTACACATACTGTTATATTGCTACATTTTTGATAAAAAGAAGACAACGTCTGCCCTTCCAGCCGGGTTCGTAACCACCATCTTTCTGGGGTGTTTATGAACCCATGGTCAGATAAATAGTGTTGTTGACACACCAGAGTAGTGCATACTATGATAGGGTACTGAAATAAAGTATGCTTGACCACCGGAGTTATCTTTCTTATCATACAGGATTCCATACTGTTGAAAAGTGGTTTATATACGACTTCGCAAAATCTTTTTTTCATGTGTTTATCTTTGAAAAGAGAGACAACTTTTAAACTCAGCGTTTTAATTGTGTAGTGCTGAATGGATAGGATGGCAACGAATGAAATAATAATTATCTTTCTGTTAAATCGTAAACTTAAATATTGACCATAAATCAAATAAATTCTTCCACAAGATAGTCATTTTAAAAGAAATAAAAAAAGAAAGAAAAAGTTACTGACTGACCTTACGGCAGAAGTTACTACGGAAATAGATAGTTTCTTATGTAATTACATGGTATATGAAAAGAAAACACATGGATATCACAAAAATATTCGATTATAGTGCAGTTACGATACCGACTTTTGATATGACAATAGTCAATTAATGTGGTTCACCGGTTTACGGGCCCACCATTCATATTGTACAATTCTAAGCGAAACAAAGGAGAAAAGCATGCTTAGAATCAAGCCTTTATGTATAGGAAACTATTTCCTATTATCGTTAAAAAGTTTAGGTTTCCATAACAATGACCATAAGGTATTATCATTGTTTCATTCTTAACGGTAACAAAGGCCATGGAAAATAATAATATATTTTCTTCGTAATAATATTTAAGAAAGAAGGCAGAAGATGTCTTTCCAATCTTTATATATATATATTATTTAGCCGATGTGGCCTAGGGGATAAGGTGCTCTGCTCATGATTTAGAGTTCCCCTGGTTCGTGTCCCGCCCTGGGCGCACCGGTGTTCTGTGTTTCGGATGAGACAGTAAAAACCGAGATCCCATGTCACGTTAAAGATCCCTCACTGCTTCGGGTTGGCCCGTTGCAATTGTCTAAATATAAATTTAGAACTTCCATATTTGTACTGCATTCCAAAAATGCACAAAAATCCTTACAAACAATGCTTTATCGCTGGTTCCTCGAAGTGTTCCATAAAATCTGTATCGATGCTTCTCACAAAAATATGATCAGAAATTAAATCTGGCCTTCATAGATATTCAGAACATCTAAAATCAAAAAGTTTTACAAATATTTACTCCATCAAGTCTTTTGACTTTTCGTTTCTTTACATAACGATCCCTCATCAGAATTTAAAAGACAGATTAGCGGAAATTATTCAAAATGCATTTACTAGTAAAAACGGAAGCCCCAAATTCAAATATATAGTTATAGGCCATGACAAAACTTACTTTGTTAGGGAAAATTCTGATTCCAAAAATAAATACACTGAAACAGTTCTCATTCAGATGTTGAATATTCTTATCGATAACATTTTTTAGGTGTTTGGAGGAAAGGTTTTTCAACAAATTGTCGACATTCCAATGGACACTAACTGTGCTCCGCTTCTGGCTGACATATTCCTTTACTCACACGAAGCTGAATTCATTCAGTCTTTGCTTTCGTAAGGAAAAAATAATTGGCTCTTGGCTTCAATTTCACTTACAGATATATAAATGACTTGCTTTCAATTAATAATCCTTCATTCGCGGATTATCTTAGCATCATCTATCCAAGAGAACTGGAGGTCAAAGAAACCACAGAAAGTAGTAATTCTACTTCGTATTTAGATATTATGTTGTCTTTCGACATTAATGGTCAATTGAACACCTCACTCTATGACAAACGTGACGATTTCAATTTCGCTATCACAAACTTTCCTTTCATAAATAGCAACATTCAATCATCGCCCGCATACGGCGTATTCATATCTCAGTTAATACGTTATTCCAGAGCATGTTCAAATTACAATGACTTTGTTCTGAGGGTTAGACGACTTTTAGTTAAGCTGCTCAACCAGGATTATATATGTGCTAGATTAGCAGCGTCACTGAAGAAGTTCTACGGTCAACACGAGACTCTTACTACTCCATATGATATCTCGTTATCCAGACTTTTAAATGATATTCTGGACTGAGACCGATTTCGATCATTTTACACAGATTTGATATAAATACATATGGAATTTACACGATTTGACTCTTTCTACTGGGTATATGTGACGGGTGTTGCTAGCAAGCAGGAGATGCTCACTCTCCCCGGGCACCTGATCTCACTCCATCACAGGGGTTCACATATGCTCTTCAAGTAGTTGGTTGATTGGTTGGTTGTTTGGTGTTTTACGTCGCTTTCAACAATATTTCAGTTATATCGCGACATGGAAGCAGGAGGCTCTTCAAGTAGACATATTTTGTTATTTTCCACTTGTTTTTCATTTTCACTGATTTTGTATGTCCGCTGGTTTCATGATATTTAGACTTATGGTTTGGATTTATCCATCATCTTTACATATGTATGCAATGCATCAAGCAGACGCCGTCACCATATGCGAGAAATAATCGTGGAGTGACGTAAAACAATATTCAGTCAAACGATCAATATATATATATATATTATTGATTTATTTTTAGTTATTATTGACATCACATTCAGTTGCGAAGTCTTATATGAAAGAGGAAAATCTAATATACATTATTACATTTATGATTATTAACAAAAGTGGCGAATTTGAAAGAATTCGTAGATCTAATTTTCAACATAACTTTTGAGGCTTGGCTTGACGTTCTGCACTTATATACTGAATTCTTAGAGTATTTTACGATAATACAGAGTGACAATAAGACAGCGTGTATGCAACATATTGTAAATTGTAAAGGCTCTCTCACAATAGCAATACAGAGTGCAAGAAGCATTTATACCTACAGTACTTAGAAACAGACTACCTGTATACATGTATAAGAATTTGTGTTCAGTTATTCAATTGTTTTATTTGAAGTTTGATTTTTAAGTGTAGGAAAATAAGAAAAAAAATGTCATTTTAAGTTATAATTAATTGCATTTGGTTCTTGTTTAGATCACATCAAGATTAATGCATCTTATATTGTGATGGAATCTGTCGGATGCAATGTACAACAATTTAAAAGATCTATGCATCGGACCTACAGGATCTGGGAGGAATATTTTACGTATCACAGCTACTTTGACATGGGACCTCGGTGTTTACTGTCTCGTCTGAAGGACAGGGTATGGACGACCCCTCAATGGGACCTCGGTGTTTACTGTCCTGTCTGAAGGACAGGGTATGGATGAGCCCTCAATGGGACTCTGACCTCTCAGTCACGAGCCAAGCACCGAAATGATTAAACTACGCAGACTCATTATTCATTAGAATACTAGATATATGCATTGTGAAGTAAAATATACAATTATTCCCTTTGTGAACGATTTTCCCAATTGAAATAACTCGCTTTGGAATTCAAGGTTCAATGAAAGTACATCGTGAGATGTTGTGCTGTAGCACCGGTCAGGGTACTTCACGATAACAATTCACGGTGCACTTTCATTATACCTAGAATTGTTGAATAGGTGAGTTATTACAATAGGGAAAATTGTTCACAAAGGGAATATTTGTCTTCATTTATACCATTGGTATAGGAATGAATGTCTAGAGCAAAGGACAGAAACGTGTACATATCATTGGCTAAGAATAATTAAAGCAATTTAAGAAGACTGGTAGAAAAGAATTATAACTCACGTGTTGGACAGAATTCGCTAGGAGAAACAAGGCTTCATTTCATTTTCAATGGAGAGGTATAAAAACCAAATACAATTTATCCATGATGAATGGTAGGAAACATCTATAAAACAATATTAAATTTACAGCTTCCCTTTAGTCTTACCGTAACACTGATTCAAAAATGTGTTGTATATTTATAACACAAAGGTGTATAAACGTCTGTAATGAAAATAAATACTTTTCTAGCGAATGAGTCGTGTATTAAAAAGGAATCTGAACAATCAAATTTCCGATAGCTATTAGATTGCTTTCACCAATAGTAGTGTATTTGTAGATATCAATGACAAGGCCATGAATTATGAAGTCTTATATGAATGATGAAATTCGAATAAATGCTTTCTTATATTTATGAGATTGATGAAATTGGCAAACAACTAATCAATTTAATTTACGTTATATCGGCTTGGATCGACGTTCTTTGCTCCTCCACGGATCTCATTAATTGTACATACGGGATCGGAAATGAAAATATCAAAGAAAATCGTGTAGGCAATATCTTTTTCTGTTCTATTTATGCCTATGTTTACATCAGCGAAATATTATGCAAGAAATCGTTTTATGTAAGTACATTAAATGCAAGTATAATACAAAATATCTGCGATTAGATAAGACTTGTATGAAAACTGAGTAAACAATGTTTTGTATCGTAAATGATTCTCACCATCAGCGAATTTGGACATTTCTAGAGGAGGAAAACGGGTCGTATCAAAGTAACACACACACAGACAGAGACAAATATACTCATACATATAAATAAATAAATAAATAAATAAATAAATAAGTATAAAGATAAAACCAACCCTAACAGATAAATAAACTCATAATTATACCTTTCAAATTATACTGAGCCAAAGTTTAGTTTCATCCAGTTCTCAAACAGGGTAGCGAAATATCAAAATTTTATGCTATATTAAGACCTTTTAGTGGTTAAAATGTAAATGAATGTAACGATTTTAAAGACAGTAATTGAATGCATGGAATAATCAAAATCCTTGTATGCATGATAGATACAATTTCGAATAATGTTGCAAGGCCAATATTAGCTTGTAGGGTTATACTCTCGGAAATCATTTTAGGAATGGTAATACTAGGGGTGAGAACAAATACAGCAATTAATAGTATGAAATACGTCATATTAAAGAAATGGTGCTGTGTGGTAGAAAATTTATCTCGTCGAATAACTCACACACATTTCTTAACTTGATATGCGGGTTTATCTGTAAGGTAAAATTCAAGTTTTGCGTTAGCTTACATTGTGATAAGAGTTCTTGTTTTTTCAAAATGGATATATAAAAAGTATTTTATTTGCTGTTTCTTTCGCCACAAGAATTCGGATATACTGTAGGTATGCCATAAGTCGAAAGATCAATTTCACTTTTGTACGAATAATCATGACAAACATTACACAGTGATTATCTTGCTGTATTCAAATGCTAGAAAGCAATTACATTACGGGGAATATCAGTGTCACTTATGAACATGGATATACTACAAGAAAACAGTATTCACGATGTCCAGGATTAAAGTGAAGACCTTGAACCGGGTATTTGAACATATCTGGAGTCAAAAATACATAAAATGATGGCGCAAAACCCCAGAGGACAATCATATACGGTAAATTATATTAAATTGCTAGAGGATTTGTAAACACGTAACTTTAGATCCCTTACCAATGTTTTTATCATATTTAAGATATTGATAGAAGTATGAATTGAAATTGTTGAAGGATATACGATTAATATTCTAAATAAGAATAGATATGTTTTAAATGATAGCACAATAAATTAGATACATATTGTGAAGTTTTTCTAAACTTGATTGTTTGAATATGAACTCAGGAAAAGGATGCTTAAATTTTCAAATGTAATTTATATTGAAACATGGACGTTTTTTTCTTGATTCTAGTATTATTCTTACAATGATTAATTGATGATTAATGGCGAATTGAACAGAAAGGAAAGATCACATCTGATGCGGCTGTATGGGGAAATCTGTGTATGTTTTACATTTCCTGATTGCCCCCCCCCTCCAACATTGATGGTATATAATTAAAACACATTTTAAGATTAATGAACAATTATTCTTACGGAAAACATGGATCAAAAGGTAACTTAATTTAAAAGATCATAATAACATCAACACAAACATTAATTTGGAATGTATATCAATATTATGAGACAACTATGAAACTCACATTCAAGTATACAGTGAAGAAGTACCGAAAGGTTAACCGTATCTCGAGATCCATGGAATAAAAGTTCAATATCGTGTATAGTGTCATATTCAGACAAATGCAAACCCCAATAAAATCGAGGCGAGACCAGGTGCCCGGGAGGAATAGCGTCCTCTGTTTGCATACAATGCCCATCGCACGAGAAAACTGCACTAAAATTTAAGCGCAGAACTGTCATAGACATTCCGCAAAAGATAAGATATAAGGTGCCAGAAAAAGTCATGAACACAAAATCCATGATATGATTCGGTTATGCATTTGTTGTAAATGAAAAAATAATGAATGATCAATGATAAGGAACATATTTTAAAAGTTAAAACTTAAGTCTTTGATATCCCTTCAGAAATAAACAAGAGAGCCATCAACCCCTGGTTTAACACGATATTGTAAACAGGTTATTAATATATCAAAATACATGTTCCACAATATGATAAGGGGCTCCGCTTTTAACATATGGTATGACTACACAACTGTGTTACGAACGATCTGTTAATTCGTTTTCTTGTTTAACTGTCGGACATATAATGTATGCCATCTTAAAAGAAGTTTATGGAGTCTACCTCTTAAGACTTATTGTTTAAAAAGAAGATGCTGACACATGCCAGACATCGGGTGTGTATCCTATTCTCTTCTTACCAAAGTTCCATAAATGTCCATCCAAATGTGAGTTTCATATTTCACATTACAAATAAGAGTGACTTAATTTTTGACTGCAATACATCGACCCGCTAATCACATGCAGTCAAGATGGCACCAACTGCCTGTAATTGTCATTTAATTGTCTAATATGAACGATGGAGCTTACTTAAATTAGTTAAAATCAAATAAAAGAAACAATCACAGTTGCGAAGTGTTCTTAAACTTGAGTCATCAAATAAAAACTATTGCCATTTAAGCCAGCTAGCTTAGTTTGTAAATTAATTCCTTGTGGTAGGGAGCGCAAACCTGTAGGGACTGTTGAATATTTGTTAATCGACCCTCTTCCTTGGCATTGTGATTGCAACGTAATGGAATGTTTCTGACGTCCTCTTTTTGTTTGTTTGTATGTTTGTGTGGTTTGGATTTTTAATTTGTAAGTATATTTCCTAGATGGATTTTCATGAATTTGGATAAAATCTCCTTCCCATTGTTTACCGGGATAAGGTACTATTATTGTCAAAGATTCCTTAATGGTAGAGGAAAAGAGCCATATATCAGTCTGCATTGTACTATATTTTGATTGAACATGTAAAAATAATTGATTTGATTGACGATATATTTGATTTATCCTATCCTAAAACTCAAACTAAGTTTTTGTATGTGTGCAGATATATAAAGGTTGATATTGTTTTTCACACTTCAAAAAGTACAATCCTCACTATTGATTAATGAAACAGTCGGCAATGAATCTGTCGAATGGACACTGTCAAGGAGATGTAAATTCCATCATCTGCTAGACATCGACCGACCTGATTGACTTCTATGTAGACAGGCTGACTTTGAATCTATGATAAATTCCATCACTACTGTCCGTGTAGTTATATAAGATACGATTATATTGCAATTTACCAGTATTATGCTAAATGATAGCACTATAGAATAATACAACATTAATAGTCTCATGAGACAATCTTACTTGTATTTTAAGGTTAATAAACCGTTGATAACTTTTGACCACCGAGAGTGACTGGTCGAGGGTAATCATTTAGCCATTAACAATCTCATAACTTTAACAGGTGGCAATTTCCCAAGTCATTAGTTGCCACGTGGTAAAAATTTAAGTCAACGTCGTTTATTGCTATTGCCGAATCAGAATTGCAAGAATATAATACTAAGTATAATTGGACGTATAATTAACGAAAACAAATATTGCGCTACAGGAGATTGTCTTCGGATATTTTGGATGAGATTTAAACTGATTCTGAAATAGTCAAACCTTGCCAAATTCAACTGACGATTTATGCACATAATTGATTATTTTTTAGTGTTACTACTTTTTATTTAATATTAGAATAACAAATTTATTTTTTGGATTCGTTTGAATTACTCAGGTGTTCTTGGAACCTACCTCCCAAGATCAATTTGGAGATGAGTCTGCTCTTTAAGTAGCTATGTTTTCGATTTCCACAGTTTAGGATTTGAGCATTACTGAAGAGATACTGAAGTTGTCGACACGCGCATATGGTACACCATTTCTTATACACGTACATATGTTCTGATATCTAGTAAAGAAATTCAATTTATGTTATTGTATTAAATATTCTTAATTCTATTTCACTCAGAAAATTACACGAGTTGTACGTATCGTTCAGACAACGTATATATACTGATATAAGTTCTGCAGAGTATAGACTAGATGACTTTAATATGGTCATAACGACCGCTAGACTTTTTCGTCCCATCAAGTCAGATATATCTATGGAAAAATCTATTGCTTATTCATCAAAATTACATTTGCAAATAGAGGCATTGATTATTTAAATGTTGGCCAAATTTTAAATCATAAGTCTGTATTAGAGAAAATACTTCCATATTTCAAAAACAAAGATCCGCCATGTATATACACCATCAGTTGCATCCAAAAGTTATAATTACAAAGGGATTCTACAGTGTCTTGATCTTAGCAACTCTGCATGCCATCCTCAACCGTGTACATGTTCCTCATCTAATTTTATATATTCTCCTTGTGGCCATGTCATTACTGGTGATCTTGATATTGTTAAAACACTTAATTAAGGGAACTTTTACTGAAAGGTCCAAAATACAGAGAACGCAAATCATTCACATGGAGCCAAAATTTTGAGAAAATTATCAACTCCTGCGAGGAATATGCTACACGATGGGCAAAAAGAGAGGAAGTACAAGTCGACACTCTTTCTGAATGGATAAAATCTTTTGCAGTACTGCTGAGATCAAAAATTAAAAAATTACAAGGCTCTGTAAACACCAGATTCGAATCTATTTTTAAAGATCCTGATGTTGTCAGAGAACTTACCGTCCTCCAAGAACATTATATCATTACACCAGCAGATAAAACTTCTAATAATTATACATTTACTATAAGATATATTACTTATTACAGCCTAGTGAAAGAATTAGGATTGAATTCAGCTTGAGGAAATCCTACTTACACTCCATATCATAAATCTGTCTTCAATACGTTTGGTATTGACACAAATAAATTAAATTTAGAAATTCCATATTTGTACTGCATTCCAAAAATGTACAAACATCCTTACAAACAACGCTTTATCGCTGGTTCCTCGAAGTGTTTCACAAAATCTGTATCGATGCTCCTCACAAAAATATTATCAGAAATTTAATCTGGCCTTCATGGGTGTAGCGAAAGAGTATATTCCAGAAGTGGAATTAATCAAATGTCGATCCTTAAAAATTTAAGAGAATTGTTAGAACATTTAAAATCAAAAAGTTTTACTAAAGAAAAAAGAGGAGTTACTGGCTCATTTATGTGGCAGAAGTCACCATGGAGCTATACTTTACATGAATATTAATAACATACTAGCACATATAACACATTACAAAATTATTTGATTGTCGTGCAATCACGATACCGACTTAGGACAGTCATTTAATTTGACAGAAGCCATATAAATGGTGTGGTTAACTGGTTTACTGACCCACCTTCCCACTCACCGTAACAGCAGAACAATCAAAGGACGTACGATTAAAAATTTATAAATAATCCTCCATGTAAAGAACAAGGGTCAAAAGGTATCGCATATTAAGAGGTCATAAAAATATAAACACGTATGTTATTGTAAAACACATAATAATATGAAAATATATGCGATATCAACATGATAAACCGTGCTCTGCCAGTAAAGTTTACTCCATCAAGTCTTTTGACTTTTCGACTCTTTGCGCAACGATCCCTCACCAGAAATTAAAAGACAGCGGAAATTATCCAAAATGCATTTACTAGTAAAAACGAAAGCCGCAAATTCAAATATATGCATAGGCCATGATAAATCTTACTTTGTTAGGGAAAATTCTGATTCCAAAACTAAATATACTGATACAGATCCAGATGTTGAACTTTATTATCAATAACATTTTTGTGGTGTTTGGAAGAAAAGTTTTTCAACAAATTGTCCGCATTCCAATGGGCATTAACTTTGCTCCGCTTCTGGCTAACATATTCCTTTACTCATTCGAAGCTGAATTCATTCAGTCTTTGCTTTCTAAAGGAAAGAAACAATGGATTCTTCAATTTCACTAACAGATATATAGATGACTTGCTTTCAATTTATAATTCTTAATTCGCGGATTACCTTAACATCATCTATCCAAGTGAACTGGAGGTCAAAGAAACCACAGAATGCAGTAATTCTACTTCGTATTTAGATATTACGTTGTCTTTCGACATTAATGGTCAATTGAACACCTCACTCTATGACAAACGTGACGATTTCAATTTTTTCACAAACTTTCCTTTCGTAAGTTGCAACATTCCATCATCGCCCGCATACGGCGTATTTATATCTCAGTTAATACGTTATCCCAGAGCATGTTCAAATTACAATGCCTTTGTTCTGAGGGCTAGGCGACTTTCAGATAAGCTGCTCAACCAGAGTTATATATGTGCTAGAATACCAAAATCACTTAGGAAGCTCTATGGTCGTTACGAGAAACTTATTACTCAATATGATATCTCGTTATCCAGACTTTTAAATGATATTCTGGACTGAGACCGATTCCGATCATTTTACACAGATTTGACACCTTCTATATTAGAAGGTTACTTACTTTGACTTCTCCATATATAAATATATATGGAATTTACACGCTTTGACTTTCTACTGGGTATATGTGACGGGTGATGCTAGCAGGGAGATGCTTACTCTCCCCGAGCACCAGATCTCACACCATCATAGGGGTTTACATATGCTCTTCATGTAGACATTTTTCGTTAATTTACACTTAGTTTTTATTTCATTGAATTTGTATATCCTCTGGTTTTATGACGTTCGGAATAACGGTTTGGATTTATCCATCATCTTTACATTTTTATTATCAAATTTTCAATCAAGGAAAAATAATTTTACTAACTCAGCCGTTTGACAGATATCACCACGGAAATTAACAGTATTTAATGTAATGATACGAAAAAACAAAAATATTCCATTAGAGTGCAGTTACAATACCGACTTAGGACGGTCATTTGATATGACAATAGTCAATCAGTTGGTATGGTTAAGAAAAGAAGAAAGTGCAAAAAAAAAAAAAAATCGATTATCTATCAAATTTTTAAATGTGTCCTTTAATTGTGCTGCTTTAGCGGTGAGTGGGAGGCTGGGCACCTGTTAACCGGTTGACCACACCGATTGAATGACGTTTGTTATTTTAGCTGACCGTCCTAAGTCGGTATCGTAACCGCAGTTCAATCGAATATTTTTGTAAAACCATATTCTGTGTATATATTACTACTATTATGTTTTATGTGCATGTCCTTGGTGATTTGTGTCATACAGCATGGACAGATCTCTTCTGTCTTCTCTTTTACCATTATTGAAATGATAAAATAGGTGGACTGAAACATTATGAATGAAAAAATCATTTTATCATTATTTATATGTTAAAATTAAAAATCATATGCTAAGAAATTAAGAACTATTGTAAGCTTTAGTAAAAATGTATGTTATATATAATACTATATATAATACTATATAACATTTGTTAAATAAGGGAAACATACCTGAAGTACTGTTAATGAAAGTACATAAAATGTCGAAAAATTATAATTATTTTGAAGTAAAATGTCTCGAAATTAAATATTTCATCAGCATTGGCTATGCAATATTGCTGTCCACGCGGTCTGAAAGAAATGGAATACAGGTCTCAGCTGATCAATGTTACTCACTGCATTGATTTACACGAACGTCTTTAAGTCTTGGATGATTAAAAATTGTCATGCCATATTATTGTTATAAATTACTCGGTAAAGGAGAATTAGAAGATGATTGAGTTAGGGTATCACAGAAAATGATAGATTAGAAAAAGGGCTGTGTTAATACGAGATAAAATCCTCTTCCATGACTTGTTCTAATATCTGATTTGATAAGGTATTTATCTTGCAAAAATGACGATTAGAAGAAAATAGAACAACTCTACATTTATATCACACACATAGTACATTACATTGTACATATGGTGTCAATTCAGTGTGGTCAGTTATCAAACATCATCATAAATTGATATGATTTCCGAATCTACAGACTATGACTTCAGTTACGTATAACACGAAAGATCCAGAAGCGTTACGAAGTATATGTAGTGTGATAACGCTTCCCTCAGTAAAACTTTATATCCTTGTTTTGCTATTTCAAATAGTATAAACAAAGACAAACAAACATGAAATGTAATTTACGCTTTGTCTTGCACGTCGCTAAGATGAAAAAATCGATTGTTGCGTCTGGACTTGTCACGAATGCTATTATGTGCAGAAATATAAATTAAATTGTGTGTTTTGCACACACTCTGTCAGCACAGTCAGCATTTCTTGGTAACGTCATATCATTATGTCATTTGTATGGGGACTGTCTGTTATTATACCCTTGACCTGATATCGTATGGCTGCAATACATCCTATACAGTGACCACTCACATTCATATTAGTATATGTACAGTATAAATTATTGAAATATGCACTATCTATGTGTACATATATTGCTTTAGAAGAATTATCTGAGCAATACACATACTAAAACAAATACTGATATATATTCAACGCACCAAAGGTTATCATGTATTACATTATATATTTAACGGTCTCTTTCACAAAATCGATCAGCATGTTTCACGCTGATTCACTCTAGGAACTTTAATCAAATTAGCCTTTGCCCTCCAGGTTTAGAAGGTTCAACGAATAATTAATATAATAAAATCACCTCATTCAGTTAACACCCGCTGGTCACCACAGACAGCTCGCGATGTTTCTTTTTTTAAAATGCCAACCATCTAAATTAAAAAAAAAAAAAAAAAAAAAACCAACTATCATTGCAAACATTGTCGACATCCAGTTCAAACATTGTCGACATCCAGGAATTAGATTTATTAATATTCTAAATTGGAAGTTTGGGCCCATAAACTATTTACTCACGCCACTTTGCCATTTATGTCTACTGCGTGTGAGTGTCCTATTTACTGTGATTAAATATTTTTGTGGTGTTCTATATGGGTTTGTTCTAGTCTTGTTGTCGAGTTACCTCTGCTTGAGATGCAGTGTTGTGGAGATAGATCCATTACCCTCTCTGTTCACCTAACACAGTGGCATAGCAGAAGACGTCTGTATTAAATTATGAAAATATTCTTTAACTAAGTCACAACCTGATAACACGACCCTATTTTATGTGGTGAATAACGTGTTTTAAAAGTCTTATATAATTGTAATTAATTTCCTGTAATACCAATATCACTGTTCATTGCAATTTGTCTGGTCTGTATTGACTTATACATCAGTGATCACGGAAGGGATGGCCAGAGAAGGGGAGATGACATTAGATGTTTTGAAATTGATAGATTTGATGTGTTAAATACCTTATTGGCATTTGGGAAATGGCAGTTTCCCTTTTGTCAATGTCAACAAATTTTCCAGACTGCAGAGAAACTGACTCATAGACAGATGCTTCTTCATTTTTTTTAAGTTTTACTAGAATTTTGTCATCCTTCAAGTGGTATTTGTTTGCAATAGGAAATGAATCAAGAATCCTATTCCAATATATTGATTTGTTTATTTAATAGAAGTTGTAAGTTCGTTAAATTGATAATTAAAGACTGACAATTTTACTGAACACTGCGGTAGTTCTGGCATTGCTTCCTCCGCAATGCACTTAATCAATTGATACTTGTATTATTAAAAATCTACACAACTGCCAATTGATTAAGATCATGTATTGTATATTGATCATGTGAGAAAAATAAGCGTGGGTATTGTACCTGCATATACACCTTTTTTCTCGTCAAAACTTTTATAACGGTTCGCTGAGTATGATATAATTTCTAATGAAGTAATTTCTGTGTAGGAAAAGTCGATATATACATTTGTCATATCATATATATTTGCCATATCATATTATATATTTGTTTGATAGTTTAGAGTTTAGATTTATATGCTAAAAGTCTGGAAGATATATACAGGTATGTCATTTTGTTTTCACGTCACCTCATAAAAACTAGATGTTTCCATCCTCTTTAATACAGTTATATAGTGTGTATGGCAACCAAACTTGTCCCTATTTATCTGAGTTGTAATCGACAGATGACGAATATATATATACATATATATTTGTGTGTGTGTGTGTGTGTGTGTGTGTGTGTTGATTTAATATAATTATCATATTAAGGAATTAATACCATCTGAGTTTTTGTGGCAAAACACCAGGCGTTATATACATAGAAAATTCAAAGAATTATTTTATTGGTACCCAGACAAACACAGTTTTTGAAGAACTGGGGTTGGGCTGCCCCAGAATCTCCCCCTTTCAAAGATCGACCTATCTTAGAATTCGGCAAACATTCTTCTTTTAAATGTCAATAATACACCACTGATCATAACTTTGAAATTCTTATAATTGAAATAAATTCTGGTTACAATATCAACCAGATACAATACAATTAATAGAGATTTGAAAAATATCGGCGTTTTGGGACTGTCAGTATCCAGATGGAGATCTTTTTGCGTTTCGCTTGTTTGATCATCCATCAGGCACTTTCATTCCCCATATCTTATACTAGGGATTTTGAAGGGGTAAGTTTAATTCAAAGAATATAGAAGTATATAATATGGTAAACAATGAAGTAGTACCGAAGGGTTAAACATATCTCGTAGTCCATGTAATGAAAAGACATTATCGTGTAAAGTGTCATATTAAGGCATATACTAACCCCAATTAAATCGAAGAGATACTTGGCACCCAGGAGAAGTAAGCGTCCCCGGGTTGCATGTAACACCCGTCGCAAAAGTCCTGCAACATCTTTTCAAGTGTAGGAAGTAAACACATAAATTAATGCATATGAGCACACGGGGGAAAGAACACTTAGTTAACTTATCCTATTTACGGTATGAAATACTGTTGAAATGAAATTCTGGCGTCAAAATATACGTCAATAAATATCTGTACCTATACGTATTATGTCAAATCAAATATAGTCAAAAAGTTAAGACGGTTTGTTTGTATGGTGAGATCCCAAAATGTGGGTTAACATTCTTGAAAAGGGGATCTCTCATTGCATCAGATCCTTATATTGACCATAGATCGTCATTTGATAAAAATAATTTGTTTTCATGACTTATTTTATCTTTTTCCATGGTCACATTTAATGACGTTTTGTATCGTGGTAGTTTTCCACGTCACTGTCTTTATATTGTTACCGTATCTCAAACTACAGTTTGGTACAGTCCTAACATAACATACACGTTAACGCAAAAAACGAGGACTGCTTTAGCACACGTGCCGACCGTACGCGCGTGCGCCTTTCGCATGGACGCGGGAGGGAATTCGCGTTAACTCGGTTTATTCCCTCGTGCGCTCGGTCCAGTCTCACGGTCACATGTCTACATTTGTAATTCTCTATAAAGTTATCTCGTAAGTGTTTTATTTAGTTCTGAATATTTTACTTACACATTAATATGTTTTAATATTTAGATATCCTTCACATCCTTCTTTATGTACATGTAAATATAAATGTTTGGTTGTAAGCAAGCGAACGTGACTGTCAAGCACGTTCACGCTGCAGTCAAGCGTGTTAACGCGGCAGTCAAGCGCGTTCACGTGGAAATTTGCGTTATTGCAAATGCGTGTGTTCAGCAGTCCTGAGCGCACAAAGAAAGTAATGCATTACATGATAGGTTTATCTCATCAATGGTTTAGCTATTAGTAAATCTTTCAAGTGAAATTAAAAGAACATCGTTCGCGGCAGTCTTTTAAATGTTTTTCAACTAGTTACAGGACTTTCGATTCATAGATAACCAGTCCAGGGCAGTTATGATGGAATAGCAATTATTTCCTTTCAATATTTTATATACGTAAAGCGAAACTAAGGTAAAACAGATTATATCAGAAAATATGTAATAGAACTGACAGCATGATATTGACTAAATGCATGTACCATCAGGTGTTAACTTTTAGTTTTATTCATTTAATCCAAATCGTATAAGAATCCATTAAATCACTCAGGTTACATGCATGTAACATCTAAATTCCAGTATTATGAGACAATAAAACTGAAATAGTGAGAAAATGATGAGACATTAAGTATATAATATAGAATTTATTTTATAGATATCCTTATAATTAACACCACATGCCCAATATACCAGATATGTAATGTATATGTTATTCTAAATTTAATTAATGCAAACCAGTGTGTGCTGAATGCAATCTTTTTTTACGTAGACCATTATAAGAATGCATTATCTGGACACTTTGTAGACACTGTGTGATAAATGGCTAGACAAAAATAATTCCTTTTATGGTTCAATATCCTAGAGATTTTTATTTGAAGAATTATGCTATGTACGACACATGTCTTCAACGCATGATAACTCACGAATTGATGTGGCTCACGGCAATGCTTGTGATATTAGTATGGAAAAAAATATATCCTTAGAACCTGATATTAAAAATATCCGGCTTAAAACGGTGAAGTGATGAATGTACTATCTCACTTAAATAAGATTACGGATCCAGACTTGAATGTATTACAGTGAAATTTAGTTCTTTGATCTATTAAATTTATCATTAGTTTGCGTTTGAAACAAAGTAATAAATTTGATTGTAAGGAAAATGTCTTATTGTTGCATATTGCAGTCCCAAACCATTACTATTAATCAGAATTCACGGTGCAAAAATGTTTATATCAAGGGCCTGAATACATAAAGTGCACATAAGCTAGTACACGTTCATTAAATAATTATTGTAGGATTATTTTAAGCTCCGTGTGGTTATACATGGTAAATTAGGGAAATAGGTGTAGATCAATTTAAAGTAGGAATGCATCAATATGTGAAAATATATCTTAATTATCGATGATATGTGCTTACGCCATCTTTGCAAAAACAAGATTAATCCAAACCTGCGAAAAATGAAGTCCTCACAGAAGTTTCTCTTTTGTTCGTAAGTATTATCTTTTAATTTTCTCGAGTGCATAAACTTTTTTCTTATTGTCAAAATTTATATTTCTGCATTTGAAGACATGAAAATCATATAAATTGCGAACAATAACTGTTTATGTAGGGTAATCCGATGGACACCTACAAAGTCCAAGCATCATGTCATTGAGTGGTTAAAATTATACTTGTCACTACTAAAATTACATTAAACCATTGATTACAAGGGGAAAAGAGTCACGGAAATGCACTGCCAATAATATAGTAATTTTAAATTCGTTGTCTTACCTCTGGTCTCTTATGGACCGTTCCTCGCTATTATGAGAATCACAATACATGCTATTTGTGCATATTCACTTTATGTAATGAGACTTTCTAATTAATTATGATACTCTCTACTCAAAATTTCACTATATCAAAACACGATGTAGACATAGACAAATGGCTTTTTTTTATTTTATTGTGCATTATTAAGTGAGACCTTCTTTTCAGTACTTGTTAGTTTTGGTGTCTTTCTTCACAGTCGCCGAGAGAAGCAAGGGGTAGATAGTCACATGCATGAAACTGAATGCACTTTACAATGGATAACAAGTAAAACAATCTGCAGGGCACAATATACAAATAAATTTAAAATTCAAATTATTTATGAAAAGAATTAAGATGCATCACTATTATATGACATATTTATATGTCTAGAACAATACAATTTATCTATTCGTCGAACGTTTAGTTATATCAGAAAGCATTTGGAAGCTCTCTTAAGGAATAAAATTGTTCTAATTACTTTTACCCTTGTATGATTTGACGTTATTGATGTCTATCAGAATAATAATAGACAGGAATAAGATTTGAAAATTTAATAGACGAACGAAATGACGGAGGGCAGAATCTGAGCACTGACAATCGTTAATATAATAGCGTTAAGCCGTTTTTCTCGAGAGAGGATACGAAGGAATTACATTTAGTTTAATCTGTTTGATGTTAGTATTTTTAAAAAGGTGTTTTGAATCATTCAACTTGCTGAATCAATTTAATTAAAGCAATGCGGCGTACTTGCAATGTTATATGCTGAATTCTAGTAATTTCTAGTAAAACTAGTTCTGCTTCCTTGCTAATTCGGAAAAGTTTTTGATGATAAAGTTGTTCACGACCTCCTTCTGTGATTGGTTGGTTGGTTGATTGGTGTTTTACATCGCTTGCAACACTATTTCAGTTATATCGCGACATGGAAGCAGAAGCTTACCAACCTCTGAAACATAGAGGCGCAACCCAGGACCCGAACCCGGGTCGTCGGTGCCTGCCCCTCCTTCTGTGGTAATGGCCAATATATATAAATGAAGATTTAGCGAAGATCCTCACAACATATGCACTTTATCGAAAAATCTGTATTTAAATGTACTACAAATAGTTTTTGAATGAAACGATGAGATGAGAGAGAGTGTGTGTATTTAGAACAAATATGCTCCTTTTGTCTACATAGGCATGTGGAACGGGATATCTCTATCAGTATTTTGTATTCAGTTAATGAACAATGGCATAATACCTAATAAATATTGTGTTTCTATGCAAATGCTATGGTATAAATTGCCATAGATTCCTTACAATAAATCAGACAGGCGGTCTATATCCCCTCACAGAAAGGGAATTATTCTTTTGGCACGAGAGAGTACAAGCAAGTGATCTTATGTCAGAAGTACTGTTCTACTGCTCACTCAAGAAGCGAAATCAATCCGATGTGAATCCTAAAGAAATCTAAGGAACTTGGAAAATGATATCTCCAATGTCTAAAAACGTCACTTGCATAAAGTCTTTGACTTTTCTGCTCTTTATTTACATTTATTTACATTCATCATCAAAAATCGAAGAACAGAATAAAATCAATTATTTAAAACGCCATCTTTAAGAAGACTGGAACTCACAGATTTAAGTATCTCGTTTTCGGCCACAACAGTCTGATTCCAGCAGCAAGAATACAGAAAAAGAGAGAGTTTAAATGTTAGTATTTATCGTGTGAATCATGGCAGGAAAGTGCTCAAGCAAACCGATCGGTTCAAATTGTGGGGCACTTCTGATCGACATTTGTTTGTACCCATACGAAGCAGAATTCATACAGTTTCTGCTCTCCAAAGCAATAAGTTATTAACATCTCGATTCAAACTACTATACATCGAGGTCGTTTTGTCGATTAAGAACCAAGTATTTATAGATAACCCCAACATCATATATCTAAAGGAACTTGAGATATTAGAGACAGATTAGAATGCATTTTCTGCTTCATACCTCGATATAGCGTTATAAATTTGTGATGATGATTCGTTACTTACCTCTCTTTATAACAAATGTGACGATTTCAGTTTCATTATTACAAATTCGCATCCCGAAGTACCGAAGTAGCAACATATCTTCTTCTCTCGCATACGATGTGTTCATTTTCTATGCCAGGGCATGTTTTAAATACAAAGAGTTCATGTCAAGAGCGAGGCTTCTTGCCAAAAAAACCCCACTTTTACAAGGATGTATTAAGGAACGTTTGAAATTATCATTTACGAAATTCTATTGTCGATTTAGTGATCTGGTGCAATTTGAGATCCCCCTTTCAAGAATGTTAACCGACATTTCAGGATTTGATCATGCCAACTCACCATCTTGAACTTTTTGACTATACTTAATTTCCGACACCGGAAATTCAGTTCAACAACATTTCATATCGTATATGGGATAATTTGATTTAGTGTAATTGTACATGTGCTAATTGTGTATACATGTGTATATGTTTTTACTTTCTGGACTAGAATAGTTAATGCGGGACTTTTTCTACGGGTATTGTATGCAAACTGGGGACGCTTACACCTCCGGGGCAATTGGTATCACATCAATGTACCTGGGGTTCGCATTTGTCTATAATGACATTGTACACACTATTGTCCTAATATTCTATGGATTTCGAGATGTGTTTAGCCCTTCGGTACTTCGGTTCTTTTTTTGCTACAAGGATAGGGAAAGAGGAGAAACGTTGTTCAAGATAAAGTAAAATATGATATGTGAGTAAGAGTGTGTCATCTTATTTATTATAATCATATATTATAATCATATATGTCAGTAAGTCATAAAACAGTTAAGAGCAGTTTTCGTGCCCTAGATATAGTGACACTTTGTCTCGGTATATATTGTCGCATCCGAAGCACAGATAGGAAGGCAAAAAGTAATAAGTAAAAAACGAAGAAGTACCGAAGGGTAAACCATATCTCATAGTCCATGGAATAAAGGGGACAATATCGTGTTTAGTGTCATATTCAGACAAAGGCGAACCCCAATAAAATCGAGGTGAGACCAGGTGCCCGGGAGGAGTAAGCGTGAACATACGAAGGTGACAGTAACACGAAGTCAAATGTCCTATTCAAAGGCAAGAAATGCTGCCTGCCTGAAATGCCGGTGGTAAAAACGCAGGTGAACAAATATCTGTATAAATAACTGAAAACAAATCTTGGCGAACAGTCAAAATCGATCTTGAGGTCCAGTGCGATTCTACTGAATCAATCTGCCTTTATATACGAAAAACATGGTTGATTTTACTGGACTCTTGGGACCCAAAGGCAAGGCTAGGTAAGGTCGAAGGTGGAAGTGTCTCAGGACTGGTGTGCCACAGTCGCCATTACACAAAACACAAGTAAGGTTCAACATTGTAAAAAATCGCATGTTCGGATGTAAATGTCTAGTTCTTGTTGTTGCGTTTTATTAACATGAGTCGATTGTTAATTGTCCGTTTTGTGATCCCGCTTACTTCTCCCGGGCATCTGGTTTCACCTCAGTTTTATTGGGTTTCTGTCTGAATATGATACTATACACGATATTGTCCTTTTATTCCATGGACTATGAGATATGGTTTACCATTCGGTTTTTTAATCCGATACGGTAAAAACAAATGGGAGGGGTTTAGCCATTTCGCTATCTAATGTACAATACAAAGTAAATAGACAAGCAATTTAACCCAACCAGGAGGTAGAGGCTTATCATAGCCAAAATGACCGGCTTTGAAACAAGCGGTTACAGAGGGCACACAAATATATACAAGAATTGTTAAACGTTTGTACATTTGCATCCTCCTCAGCTTACCCGATGCCCTTTGATATGCTTTGCGAAAAAAGCTATATTAAGCTGGGTGACTTAATCTGTTCCATTGCAAGTAGGACAACGCAGTGATATCAGAATACCAATCCTATAAAGCCTCTTTTAAATTTCCAACCATAAATTCTAAAATACGACCTAATATCTTAGAATTCCATACAATGACACTTTATGCAAAAGTACAAATCAAAACGAATTAAGATTACTTATATAACTAAACAATCCTGTTAATATAAATTCAATGCATACATAATCATGAATAACATAATCAAGGAATTCGTGCATAAAGTCAATATCCCGTTCCTTGATCATTTTGTCTTTTGTAACAAAATAAATTCTATTCGAAGAATATAATCTGTAGTATCAGGATGCCTACTCTGTTCAATAATTGAGCATTAATTTGTAGAGTTGCGTGGGCTCTTAATAGGATTATATTTAACACAAATGTAAATTGGTTTCTCAATACGTATGAGGTCAGAAAGAAAATGTAAATTTTGATCATATTTATTCCAGATAGCGATTTGTTTCAAAATAGAAACAAATAGTATTTACACTTAAATTTCAATAGATGAAAACTGTTACAAATGCTGATTTACTTTAATATTCAAGTATGAAAAGATGATGGATAAAAAATCCGTCAGTCTAAAAGCTCATAAAAAGAAAATTAAAACTATTACATAGGAGCACATCTGAACATTTAACACATTCTATACTACTTTGACTTCTCCATATATAAATATATATGGAATTTACACGATTTGATTGTTTCTATTGGGTATATGTGACGAGTGTTGCTATCAAGCAGGAGATGCTCACTCTCCCCGGGCACCTGATCTCGCTCCATCTTAGTGATTCACATATGCTCTTCAAGTAGATATATTTTGTTATTTTCCACTTGGTTTTGATTTTCACTGATTATGTATGTCCTCTTGTTTCATGATTTTCGGATTTATGGTTTTGATTTATCCATCCTCTTTACAATCCAAAATGGAGTGGCGTAGAAGAGTAAGGAGCAGCATCCGTCACTAACACCCATCAGAAATCGTGAAAAATCGTAAAAAGTCGTAAGTTTCGTAAATGATGTTCACATCATGCATTGCTGGTATTCCTACACTCATTAAAGCTTAATTAACTGATACCATCTCAGTGTACACATTTACGACCTCTCCCTACCCACTGGAGATCACAGGCAAGTCCAGATACTGTTAAATCTTAGAATATATATATATATATATATATATATATATATATATATATATATATATATATATATATATATATATATATATATATATATATATATATATATATATATATATATATATATATATATATATATATATACATGTATATATATATATACCCTATAATTTTGTGCACCAGGTGCGCATTTCGACAATTTATGTCTTTTCATTGCTGTTCATGGCCGTATGATTGAATAATAATATATCAATATTTGAAGAGCAGAGTTAAAACAAAGAGTGGCCGAAAAAGTGAGCCAAAGAATCGATCTAAGGACAAATTTAGGCATGAGATATTCTTTGTTTTTAAGTGTAGGAGGTACGAAAAATATTTGAGATCGTAAAGCTGTAAAATGTAACTAATGTACTAATTTCTCGGCATACGTAGATAACTTCTAGAGAAGAAGAAGAAGAAGAAAGATAATACATAGTAAACGTTAAATATGGTATGACATTGATTGAGTGATGATTATTTCCAATAATCCCAGGCATTTTGTTGTGAAGAATATTGATATCATTCTGAGAATAATTGTAGATACCATCTCATTGATTACATTTTCAGCTACCAAGCCTAGAATCCGATTTCTCGGTGCCTGCTAAATATAAATGTCCTAGAGCGATGACACATACTTGTCATAATGTTGTCTTAAATACGAGTGGCAAACTTGATAACGTTTATGCCTTTATTGGAATAAAATATATTGCTGGATTGCTATTTGTTATGTACGATAGGCAATTATATGTAATAAAATCCTCTGTATTAGTTATGAACATTATCACAACTTGAATGTTGTTTCCTTTATTGGTTCGGTAATAGGAACACTCTGTATCCTAGAGTGTAAAAGGGAACTTAAAATCGGAAGCAGCGTGCATTATATTGATTGATTAGAACGTATTGTATTGCCTTTTCAAATTAGTTCACAGCTTCGTATCTCACACGTATTATACTTCTGAAATTTTATTGTCTATTTATGATAGTGATTGAGTAAAGTCTCTGAGATATCATCACCCCAAAAGTTTACCACATCTCTCTTATTTATGTACATCACTCTTTGAATAAATATAGAACAAAGATACCTATCAAATTAATGAACCATATGCGCATTTCGACTACGTATGTCTCTTCAGTGATGCTCGTGGCCAAATGATTGGAATTCTCAAAATATATCTATATTTGAAGAGCAGTGTTGAAACCAAAATGACCGAAAAGTGAACCAAATAATCTATCTAAGGACAGAGCTAGGCATTTGTAGTGTCATTTATAGTGATATTTATTGGGTGATATACCCTCTTTTATTAATATTTATTGTATATCGTAACAGTAAGATATCCAGTGAGCGTCTAGGTAAAGTGAACAGGTACTTAATTTGAATATGTACACCTAGATGACGCTATATAAAACGTTTGGTGACACGATATTCATAGTAATGTCTTGAGGTATTGTATTGAGACAATATGTTTTGGAGGTTTATTAATTTACAGCGCTACTTGCAAACATACTGTATTATTAGAGGGATTTTCGGAGGAATTAAAAGATCGACCGTTTTGATTATAATAAATATGGGCGCATAGCCGGTGTGACC
The DNA here is from genome assembly GCA_035048485.1 of Pteria penguin. Classification (NCBI taxonomy): domain Eukaryota; kingdom Metazoa; phylum Mollusca; class Bivalvia; order Pterioida; family Pteriidae; genus Pteria; species Pteria penguin. The sequence continues at coordinate 20,888,408 of CM068584.1, forward strand.
AGTCATCAGGACATACTTTATGATTGTGGTATCATCTGTCTTTCTCTAGAGGTCTATGATTTCTCATTAATCCCCTTGGTTGTAATGTACAAATGGATGGATGTATATTTCACAAGTTAGGACATTGTACTGTAAAGTATAATGAACCAACAGGGTGTAAAGTTATTTGTTATTGGATTTTGTATTTGTTTTTGTTTTCTTTCTCTTTTTTTCATAAAAAATAAGAATTGATCTCCTACATATTACTTGTGGCAATAACCTTTTTGCCAATTCTACATGATGTAAGGGACAATACCGGACAAATGCAAAATTCTAATGCACTTTGTTTGTAACACGCGATCTCATTGGCTGTCCAATTAAAACACTGCAAGGGTATTCACGATACCCCTGCAGTTTTTTTATATGACGCCACGATACCCTGCAGTTTCTGATTTGTGACGTCACGATACCCTGCAGTTTTTGATATGACTGTGATTAGCGCATTGGCTTTGAAAACTATAACTCTGTGCTTCTAGTTGTAATTTTTTGTCAAATGCATTAGAATGGGGTTATCGCCTCGCAGTGAAACTCAATTTCTGACAGGTTATTCGCCGATACCCTGTCAGTATTTGTAAAACACTCGCATGGTAACCCCTAATTACCGCTTAGATTTGCGTCAAATTATTATAACGTCACATTCCAAGCGTTAACGTCATAGTGAAAATTCCGGCAAAAAGTGGTTTGGAAATTGGAAATAGGTCGATTGGTCCATGTTATAATACAAATCAATAACAAATTTGGGTATGAAGTACCCTTATAGAAACATCTTGCAGGTAAGGATCCATACATATCATCTGAAAGGAGATGTTAAAATCTTATAGTTTCAGTTTTTGTCTTTGTACCATATATAAGGGATTTAGTTCAGAGAAAAGATCTTTCTTCATTCAATTTACATTACTGCAATCTACATAAAGTTGCACACACATTCGTATCGGGGAATTGAAAGGAAAGGGATTTTCATTACATAAGAGCCCGCATGGGGATGATGGGTACATTTTTATATTTATTTCACGTTTGCATTTATTCCAGTTTAAATTCTTAAACGAAATTTATTCAGAGTACATCTACGTAAAGAAAATGTGATCAGATTCATGATTGCATGGTGTTTGCAACCATAGCCAAATTCGCATGTGGGATTCTTGTACACAAAAACTTATAAAGTCATGTCGCTTAAACGACCTCCAGATCTCTCTGTTTTGCGTTTAACACTTCACGATTTAGAGCGTGTGAAAAAGTTTTATCATTCCAAAAATAAAAGTGATATCAATGTGGGTAATAGCGAAAGGAATAGCGATACTGCTGATGGTATACATTTATACAGTGTGAGATATTTAACCCAAACTAATACAGTAATACTTTTGCTTGTTTGAATTTACTTTTACAGAGAGAAATAAAAACATCTGACGCAGCTGTATGACCAAAAAGTCCTCAAGACATCACAAAAATATTTAACTGTAATGTACTTGTTGTACCTACCTACAATATTGATTGAAGTGATAATACTTACCCAATTAATGTGGTTTTCCTATTACATTCCCAACGTAAAAGAATTACAATCAAAGAACACACATGGTTTTTTTCTTTTCTTTTTTTATCTCAAATAATTCTCCATTTGAAGAGAAGTACTGGATTACACATTGGGGCTGTACAAACATGTATATAATTGTCAAATTAATAGAAATATCAAAAAAAAAAAAAAAAAAAAAAACAAATGCCATTAACATGATACAATCATGCCATCTTGGGTTGAAAACAATTTAAAGTCACAATCGTGATCTATTGGATTCACATCTAACAGTTAGAGGGGTTGAGTTCAACAGGACCTTGTCTCCTCTAAAAAATTTAAGTGAAGCATATCATAAAGTGTCAACGCTTAAGGAAAAGTAAGTATGAATCTGTAGAGAAGTCAAATCGAAGATCTATGGTTGATGTGAGGATCCCAGAATAATACTGCTGATATCGAAGGCGTTAAACTAGTTTTAAATACAGTGAGATGAAATAATCTGAATATTTGACTCCCCTTAGTGTATATATTAGATTACAGTATAAATTGGAATGAGCGTTTCCATTGAAAATACGTGAGTTTTTAAAATTAAATATAAAATCTGTAATTTTTTCCTTAAGTCTTCAAAATATATTTTACCAGAAACCCTGTCAAAAGTTTTAAAGGAATCTGGTTTTTTCGTTGTGAAGGGAAATCCAGAATGGAAGACTTGATCTAGAAAATTGAAACAAGAAATATATGATTGAATATCATTGAATAAGGATATATCCATTTTACCAAGGGAAAATTAAAAAAGGAAATCGAAAGTCACGTCGTCTATCACTTAGTATGTATAGTTTTTTTTATTTACGTATTTTTTTGTCTATGTCCGTAGCAGTATTTTCTTATCAGATACATTGTCTTTGTTTCAGTTCAGGTGGATAAATATAACTAACGTATCTTTCAAATTCAGGATTATCCACTGTAAGAAAACCATCTAAATTTTCATGTGTCATTAAATATGTCAATTAGGTCGAACGTCTTTATTTTTAACATGATGCATGAAACCCCTTTAACCTCAAAGCGAAATCAGGAATGCTATAACGGGATAGTATGGAAAGCAGGTAGTGCATATTGAGATTCAAAATTATTTGTTGACAAATTTTGAAGCTAATATGCATAGAGATAATGTCTACCAGAATTACATAAATCATTGCACGTCCAATGCTCATAGGAATCAAATAAATTGTTGCAGAAAAATCTTTGTATTGCCTTTAAATATTGTTGGCACAAATATTGACAGTTACGATATGATTTATAATTTTCAAGATAAAGTTATATCCTATCTATGCACATGATTAACGTCATATCCATTGTGACGTATAAGCATTCCTGCGAAAACGTCATTAGTCCCTACATTGCCCTTGGTTTTCATTGATTTGGTTTACGCTGCAAAGTACAAAAAGTAGATACCTTTGTATTACGTAAAGTATAAGGGCAATAAAATGTTCTCACAATTAAAAAAATACATGAAATAAACATACACACACAACCAGAATCAAAGAGAAAAACAACGCCGTATCACACACCTCTGCGCACCTGACTATGCGCAGTCTATTAACATTTATGCAATGTTTATGGTTACTTTGGTACCCAACTCTACCTTCCTACTGTTGTGAGAGCGATATTTCAATGGAATTTCATGAAGAAAATTAAACAACTTAAACAGTCATTAAAAGTTATTGGTATTGACTGAGAACTATTTTGTAATACTTCATTGTGAACAAAAATAAATTTGTAGAAATATAAAGAGTATACTTCAAGACAATTCAATAAACATTATAATAAATGGCAAATATTTATGATCTGAGATACAATGGATATCATACAAAAATGTAAAACCCACAAATTTCTTATCATTTTAAACAGCACACAAAAAGAACTAGAAAATATCCTTTCTAATTAATTTTCTTTAATTTATTGAAAATGTTGATTCCATTTCATTCAATTCGGTTTTATTAAGGTTTTCCCAAAGGATAGTTAACACACCTTGGGATAGAAAGAAATGATTGATTAATGCCTGTCACAACTAAAGAACAATGAGTCACGTAGACGTCCTTATTCTTGCTATCTGAAATAGGACAAAAGCTTCATAATTGTTCCCATTTGAACGAATCAAATATATGACACATTTATTATGTCTTTTCTTGTGGTTGATAAGTCTCTTATCATGTTGTCAGCCCAGATGACAATATCTCAGAGTTGACTCTTCAATGGTAATAAAACTGGCGAAATTATTTACATTTTAAAAATAATTAAAATATCCCTGATACACAAACTTTTAGTCCCCAACCCTGCAGACATTTTGGAATATTGTAGAGTTTAACGTATATTATTTTAGAGCTCTTCTAATGATGTATTTCCATTACACTATTAATGAAGTGTGACCCCACATCCATTTCAGATGTGCAGTGTGGATTATATATTTGTTGGTTTTGGCCACAAATTATGAAACGTTATTTCCCCTGCTTCTCATAGGTTGATGGCTGACAGCTGTGTTATGAATTAATATTATACAATGTATGTTTGATATCATTATATATTTGTTCTTATCTTGATTTCTTTTTAGTGTCCCGATAGATTTTATGATGTGATTAAGTAATACATTTTACATCTTGATTGAGGTTTATGATTGGCCTTCACATTGTTGTGGTCAAATTTTTCATATTGGTTTGAGGTGGGTTTACAGTTGCAGCGGATTCATTCATAAAAGTTTGTTTTTTAGCCCAACTAAAGAAGTCGCAGTTCAACCTCTTCTGACAACAATTTAACATTTGCAGAACAAATGACGTTGTTCCCCAAATAGTTTGTAACACTAATATTCTTATACATTTATTCATATTCATTTCATTTACAAGAGAAGACAGAAGACATCTGACCAAGTTAACTGACACAAATTACCAAGGACATGCAGATAAAACATGAACACAGAAAACGATATTACAAAACTATTCGATTGTACGGCATTTACCGATTTAGGTCAATTAAAGTAATACACGTCACTCAATTGGTGTGGTTAACCGGTTTACATTGCCCACCTTCCCATTCATCGCGCAGAAGCAGCACAATCAAAGGACATACATTTAAAAATTATTAATAATCCTCCATATAAAGAACAATGGTCAACAGGTTTCTCAAGACGAGAGATCATAAAATTTTCCTATGAAAAGTCTATTAAATAATATGCTAGAATCAATGAAATGTAAGGCGACATTATCATGAATAAACCATGCACTTCTCGTCTATAAGTGGCTCTGAATCTTGTCTCATCTGAAGAAGGTTTAAACCATTTAGTCCCCACCACCCTATTAGTTAGTGTGCAAAGTTCGGGTAAAAATGTGTATAGGGTTGTAGAGGTACCCAATACAAGACCAATGGTCTTTGCAATACTCTCGGAGTCATACTGTCGATGTCGAGGACTTCAAACATTTCATAACTCGTACATATGAAATCATTGGAAACTCTGACCCTCCTTAGTTTGTATACTAGATCACTGTAGAAATTGGGGTGAGAAATTCCGCTGGATAGAATTTGTTGAAAAATCACATTTCCGAATTTAGATAAAATTTCTGAATAAAATTTGTAAAAATTACCATGTTACGAAGTTTATAATATCTATGACCCCGAGTCAGAAGATTCAACATGATGTAATTGTTTTTGTTTTGGTTTTTTTTTGGGGGGGGGGGGGGGAGGTGAAAATCGAAAACGTGAGTGCAGGCTCTAACAAACTGAACCTATTTAATAAAATAAATACTGCATAATGGGAGACTAGAGATATCACTACCTAAATTAAGGAAATTTACGATAGGAAATCCACATTCGTCACGTTTGTCATATACAGTTTGTATGTCTGTGGATATTGTTAATAATTCTCATATTTAACTGAAAGAAGGTGTTTCCCTATCAAAAGTTTTGGCTTTGTTGAAATTCAGATGAATAAATGTCAGTAAAATAGTTTTTAAACTCAGGGTTATCGATTACTAAAATATCAATAGCTAAGATATCAAGCTATCTAGAAGCGTCATTGACCTTATCAATAAGGTTTCGAGGTTTAAATAGAATACACAACAGAAGTCCCTTTGATGTTAATATAAAAATATATCTACTGTAAGGGGAAAGCAATTATCCCAATTATCCCACTAATCATTTGATAAATCTTGCCACTAATTTGCACATATTAGTTATCCATAGAAATATGATGGTGTTACATAACTCAGTGCCAGTCCAATACTTATAATAATAATATTTTTGTTTGAGAAAATTCTAGATGTACATAAATATGATTTAGACTCCGTTTTGAAACAACTGCGTATGAAAGGCAACGACTTCGTTTTTATTAAGGCATAAGGTAGCGAGGTGTATAGTGTAGAAAAATCAAAAGTAGAAACTTGACTTGGTTCAAAAGTTGTCAAACGGATTTTTTCAATGACTTCGCGAGAGTTTTTGACTGGACAAATGTTATTGACCCTACTTTTTTAAAAACAGCATTACAATATTTAATAACAAGGTCTTTAACTGCAGTAAAATGCAAATAATGTTTCGAAAGCAAATTGTAGATAAATGACTAGAATTTTAAATGAAACGCGAATTATATGATTTTTTATGTTATGTAGGTAACCGATATATGGTTGTGAGATCATTTTTATCAATGCTTAAATTCAAGTCGCTCACAGCTGTACAATGGTCAGGTAGGATCTTGTCATTAAAGGGGGATTTGCGGTAGATTCTACCGACCTAGTGAAGGCGTGGTTATCAGTGACAATGATGAATATCACAATTCTATCAATAGTTGCTTCCACTCTTAGAATTACCACAATGTAAATTTTAAACAAAAACTATATATCCGGTCCGATTTTTTTATTTTTAAGTACAATTGTTTGACGATATTTATCTCTCGTTTTTTTTCAATTTTCTACGTATTTATGTTATAACCGCGAGGAATTTCCCATCCCAATTTCTACGGTGATCTAGCGTACAAACTATGGACGGTCAAAGGTTCCGATAATTTCATATCGGCTGATTCTAAAATTATTAAACGCCTTCGACATCGACAGTATGACCCCGAGATCATCGCTAAGACCATAAATCTTGTATTGGGTCCCTCTACAACCCAATGCAGACTTTTACTTGAGCGTTGCACGCTGACTAACAGGGCGATGGGGACTCTATGACGGACCATATCCAAACCTTATCAGAGGAGACAAGGTCCTGATCCTCGTCCCCTCTGACTGTTAGTCGGGACTCCTATTGATCAAGGATCTGAGCTCGCTTACAGAAAGGCAGAGCACGGTTTACTTATGTTGATGTCTCCTTACATATTTTGATAGCAACATATTCTATAATTTCGTGTGTAATAATTTTTATGACCTGTTGATTCTTGTTCTCTATACGGCGGATTATTTATAAATTTTTAAATGTGTGTCCTTTGATTGTGCTGCTTTTGCGGTGAGTGGGAAGGTAGGCGCCCGTGAACCGGTTAACCACAGCGATTGAATGACGTTTTTTACTTCAATTGACCGTCCTAAGTCGGTATCGTAACCGCAGCACAATCGAATATTTTTTGTAATGTCGTTACGTGTATATTATGCTATTGTCATATTTTGTGTGCAGGTCCTTGGTGATTTGCGTCAAACAGCTTTTTTAGATGTCTTCTGTTTTCTCTTTTGTTTTATCACCGTGAGGAAATTGAGAGGAAATAAAACAAACATAGAATATCTACTGATGGTTGTTTATTCTAACCTTAGAATTTTCCTTTCAAGTAAATTATTAATACCAGGGAGATCAGGAATGGGACTTCAGAAATTTAGTATGCTTACATGCACCTGTTATATTATAGACTAATTCAGAGTGAATCTTTTGATAATTTGTGACGATGTCATGGATGTTGCAGTAGCATGCTAATTAGAAACTATAAATATTTTTTCACGCAGTCATTTCTGATAAAGAAACATATCGTAACTTTCATCTTGATTTCCTGATTTACCGGTTTAGTCCATTTCGAGAAAATATAGGACCATTAGTATTTAAACATCTGCATGATCAAACATGAGTTCTAAAATAATACCATTATAAAAGTCGCCAAACCCTAACTGAGTACATCCCCCACTTACGTACTGCATTATTTGACTATGTCTGAGAAAAGAGTGATCGTGTTTGCTCTGACCGAAGAACAATTTTCTATTATATATGCCAATTCATCAACTTCAATAACTGGGATCTTAGTGCATCTTTGATTCGCAATGAATGGTCAAGGATTCCAAATGAAAGTTCTACAGTATCAGTACCTGAAGAATTTACAGTTGGTACCACAATAACCGACCTTAAAAATAATAATCAGCAGGATGATATTTGCGATGATAACGATAATGACGACAATGGAAATAATGACCCTGAACCTGAAAATTGGAATGTTATTAACCATAGTGTCTGTGAATTCTGTTTCTGTAATCCATGCGTAACATTGCACCTCCATTCACATGCGGGCATTAGAAAAACACAGTACTGAAAATTCTATTCACAAACCACACTCAAGTGGTTGATTTCATCCACAATATATTGTAAAGAAGACGCGGCCCCTCCAACCCCGTAACCTCGCAGTAGTTTACACACTGAGAGAAATAATGCCTGACTGGATATTGGGATTTTTTAGGGATCTGTATCCTAATCCAGATGGCAGGGAATACATTGGGCATCGATGGGCATGATAAATATCTATGAAATATTCTGTACATACTGGACAAATGTGAAACATTCATACATAATATGTTATAAGCAAATTAGAAATGGAATAATGTAATAAATAATTTCCTCGCATTCATTTATTAATTTTCAAAGCAATTCGAAATATAAATCATACATGTTATAGTAGTATTGGTTATTTCGTATTTCTTTGAACAAGCACGTGCCTTTGTTTTGTTTACATTCTTATTCTGACCCAAATAAGGTCAGATTTTCCATAAGAAGGTCTAGTTTGAATTTCGTTCGCTTAGATTGTTCAGTACGTAATTTCACTAAAATCAAAAATTTAATTTGAACATTTTTGGTACATTAGAAATGAAACCAGAATAAACACCCATGACAAATCTCAAGGTTTACAAAAATTTTAGATTTATTGATAAAAAGATTTTCTTCTTGTCAGATGAACGTGCACAGAAAACAGTTATTTTCAAATATTTTCCACGCCCACTTTTATTTATACTCACGGCCTCCTTTAAACAATGGGGTTTCAAAATAAGTACTAGTAGAGGTCAATTCAGTTTTAAGAATTCCAGTGTAGTATAGTTTTCAAACAATGATATTATTAGCTGCCGTGTCAACAGGTAGAAAGACAAGCATTTTGTAAATCAACCATTTGCCTTTTATAGAATGGACAGGTATTTAAATTGCTGAGTGAATAAATGGGGATTTAGTGTAAAATTATAGATGCGAATATCGACTATCGATTTCTCTCTTCAAGCCACTCAAGTCAAATACTTTAATATCTTCCTTTATTACATTATCTTTTACAATCAGTGTGTAGCGCTTCGTCAACGATATTACGGCATTTGGTAAAATCTATTCTGGAAGTTAATTTATATTATGGCCTCTTATTAAAACGCTAACGTAGATATTGTCAAAAATGCAATTAAAATCATCTGTGAAGATATGACCAGAAGGCTGATAAATAGATGTAGAGTTATTGCATGAATATGAAAAAGGAATAGAGTCAAGTGTATTAGGATTAGATGTGACTTAGACTTCTAATAGGCTTTTGCAAATCAGTGATGGCTCAAGATTTTCGGATTTTAGTTTTGATTCTATGATCACAAAAGTATTAGAAATATTAAGCAGGTCTAAACCTTTATTTACAAATTTAATCCTTATGAATTGTAATTTAGGACGAAGCGATAGTCTACGTGGCTAAAGTTTGTTTTATGAAAATGCTTTAATCAGTTTAAGTATAAATCAATTTGTATAACGTAAACGCCTTACAACAGCCTTATTCAGGATAAGCTTCATTCCGGTGCCCAGAATAGACGGTAGCGCATGTAGAAGTTCCTTACGATAGTTACTTCTGGCTACTCGCAGTAGATCGTCTAATGACCTATTTAATCTACCATGTATTCAGCGGTTGCCATTACGGCGACGACTGTGCGACCTGTATTTCCTCTCAAAGTCTGGTCTTAATGAAAAGTATTAATATTGTTATGGTAAGAGGAATTTGGTGATTGAGACCAATTGGATTTGGGTTTTGTAAATGTTTAACTCAATAAAGTTTAGCAACTAAAGGTTTTTTTTATTTCAGACTCAGTATTGCAAAAAGTTTGGTAATGTTTTCAATGGAAGTGATAACATTGCTATCAATATTGTCATTATATTTGATGAAGTAATTGTAAAGAAAGTTCGTATATGTACGTCTACAATCATGTCTATATTTATATGAATATAAATGAAAATGCCTTTTCAATGTTAAAGAAATTTCACCTTCACACTGAGATCCACATCCCTTTGCTACCCAAATTATAACATTTATTATAGTAGGGTCGTTCAATAGATATCTTCGTTTATGTTAAGGGTTATCAATCAAAGGTGATGGAAACAACATATTCTGATTTGGTAAGTTATAATAAATCAAAAATATGTTTAAACCTATTCATGTAGTTTGACTTTATTTTGTTACTACTATGATATATATGCTACTTTGTATGAAGACAAATCAACAAAGTTTTATTTCTACCACCCCTTATATAACGTCACCCAAGGATCGAGAACCCTTAATAAAATAAGTGTTACCATAACAGTGGATTTAATGGTAGACTTACAAAAGATATGACGGCAAGTAAGATATCTCTTAGCGTTGAAATTATTTTAGAATGATTATAGGGATAATTATATATTAGAGGAGAAATATTAACTTAAGTAGTACTAAGCAACTTTTTACAATAAGTGCAAGGAAGGTACTTAGTTGAGACAGTAGGTAAGCTAAGTGGAGAAAGTAAAACTTTGAGTGATTTATTCTGCTTTTTTTTCTATGAGTTGGGATTTTGTCAATGATATTCTATACAATTTTTGATCTTCTCGGAGCTTTTAAAAATAAAGTACCCTTTGCGAAGTCACAAAGACGGGGTTACCATATACGAAAATATCTGTGGTTCTTACTATTCTGTATATGAGCTGATCTAGGAGGTGGTGAAATAGAAACAATATGGATTTAATTCAGTCATTACATAGATGTGTAGAATGTGGATTTTATAAAGCTCTTACTGGGATGGTATTGATACGGTCTGGTAGATTAACGATTAGGTTCTTTGAATTACTAGTCCTTAATTAATTGTGTAAACATTTAGTTATTATCAGAAGCAGTAGAACCTTGACCCCCGGTGGTGTCGGGATTATATCGTGTTTTTATGAATGAAATCACTCTGCAATGCAAATATGAAAAAAAAGTTTGTAGTAACAAATCTCGGAATACTATCGTTTAAAGAATGCAAACTGATCATATGTTTTGTTGATTATTTTTTTTACCTCCATCTTTGAATAATGATGGCCAGTATTGTGTATTTTCCTCTACATTTAAAGTCTACAAGGAATGCTGCCAATGATGGGAAAGATACATAGATATAATAAAATAAAAATAAATAAACAAACAAATAAATACATAAATAAACTAAATTAATGCAACAAATTTACAAGTCAATAAAATGTTCCTTACAGTGATATATATATATAGGTAATATTTTGAGTTTCAAAATCACAGAACAGAAATCACATTAACAGTCTTAACATTCAAATGAGTGTAAGTAAGTGGGCGAACACAAGAAATGGTAACATGGATGATATGGCTGACATTTCGGCTGCAGATCTTATTTATCATCCACTACTCAATGCTTAAATAACGACATGAAAACAAATAATATCTAAAGAGTCAAGATCCATGTCAATATTCATTACAACATGAGATACAGCTTTCGTATTTAGTAAGCGGTTTATGATTCTCCCAAGACATTTTATATTGATGCCTGCAAGCAGCTCAACACTTCTAGTTTGAATTAAAGAGCTTTATTTTCTCTTCAGGGACACCCTCCTAACTTATCAAGTTCTAAATGACCATTTTCAGTATGACTTATGACGGGTCTTATATGTCAGCATGACATATATCTCTACCTGTCCACTTAAACTATGAATCCTTAGCCTATAACGTGTCAAGATAACGGATATTATTAGCGGAAGCAAAGGTGACCTAAGACAATCAAACTACAATATAAACCGTTCTTCGTTCTTCTTGTTTTGATAAGATTGGGTTATCAATCTTTTCCGTCCATTTTGAGACTACATAATTCTTCTAGATTATTTTATGAGAAGAGTCCCGAACGTATTACAACTGTGGTTTAAATCGTAAGCGATAATAAACTTTTTTCAGTCATATATTAATCGAATCATAGTAAAACAAAATATCGAAAGATAAGGTTTTACTTAGAAGCTGGAAAAACTCCCGAAGGGTATCACTCATGCAATGTCACTTTTCTAGACAATCACAGGGTTAGAGAATGAGCCATATTTAAACTGTGCCATGAAGATATAAAGCTCGATCTCCTGTCATATTCCGTTTAATCAACAGTGGAAACCAGAAAAGTTATTTCTATAATATTTATAATGCTAGTTTAATTCCTTCGATGAACCTTGCTAAACAGACTCGGTTCATTAGCCCATGAACTTGGGTCATGGAAGTAGTACCCGGCGTATTGTAAAATCGCATGCATAGTAATATAAAAAGAAGCGGGGCTTACTCAAGTTCAAGGCATTGTAAATATTTAAATGTAAGAATTGCAATAAAGAAATTAATGCATCTGTTAATTTTGAGCAATTAAAAAATTACCTAGACAGATAGAGTATTCTTAGCATTCTAGACACGCACTATATTGCGTAGCGGAAGTACTTTTCCACTTCAGGAAAAAGTCGGTCCTTGCCCGTGTGATAACGGGTAATTTGATATTTTGTTTTCCAAAAAAGAACCTTTTAAAATGCATTAAATACAAGAAAGGACTGTCTTTTTTCTAGGTTCATGGGGAATGAACTTGGTTGAGAAACAAACAAATCATTCGTGATTTGTTTGTTTCTCACGCAAGTTCATTATCCATGAACCTAGAAAAAAGATAGTCATTCCTTAAGTGATGATGACGAAGTATATATAAATCTTGTTTAATGACATTCAGCTCAGTTGCTTTATTTACAATATGAAAAATATGAAAGGTGTTTGCAAGTTAATGTGGTTGAGGAAAGGTCGCTGCTCTATTCACAGACGTATAAAGTTAGGTTCAAATTTCGTTTTAAACTAGTAAAACATGTACCTCTAACATAGCAACGTACTATTCTATAAACTTTTCGTGTGTAATAAAATTTTTATGACCTCTATCCTTGAGACACCAGTAGATCCTTGCTCTCTATATGGAGGATTATTAAAATGTTTTAAATGTGTGTCATTTGATTGTGCAGTTTTGCGGTGAGTTTAAAGGTGGGCGCCCGTAAACCGGTTAGCCACACTAATTGAATGACGTTTGTTACTTCAATTGACCGTCCTATGTCGGTACCGTAACCGCAGCACAATCGAATATTTTTGTAATGTCGTTTTTCAGTGTATATTCTATTATTATCATGTTTTGCGGGCATGTTCTTGGTCATTTTTGTCATACAGCTTTGTCAGATGTCTTCAGTTTTCTCTTCTCTAAGAGTTTAGTGCATACAAATGAATATTATTTGATATTATACCTCACTCCTCCCGGGCACCTGGTCTCACCCCTGAATTTCAGGGGTCCGTGAATGTCCACTGGGGTACATTGTTGTTAGTGGCACAGTCATGTGACATCAGTTACTTTCGTATTCTATATTTTAATTAAATTTTTTCGGTATTCACAATTAAGTATACATCATTAATATTACGTGATTTTAAAAATTGCTTAATATTTGATTTTAAGGAAGTCAATGTCTAGTACTTGATTACACTAGAACTATGTTCTTCTGAGAATCTCTTGAGCTACTTAAAACATTGTATAATCAGCAAATATAAATCGATTAGTGTGTTGACACATAGTACAGTAAAATATATGTAACAAAGAATACACAATGAAGGAAATACAGCCTTTGTACTTAAGTGTTACGAAAGATAAAAGTATCTTCAAAAGGAGGCAAACACTATTTCAAATGCAATCTCCTTTGGGGTTAAGTTTGTTTTACTGTTTTATAGAGAGTGGAAACATCACCGATTGAGTGACTTTATCTTAGGTCGAAGCCTGAAAGCAATTATTTTCTTAATGTTTTACATGTTGTTCTTACATTTTTTGCGTTGCATCTCAGAGGCGGCGGGTTTTGTCATGTTTTATCTGCTGTGTAGGGCCCTAGTGATTGTGTCATACAGCCTGGTCAGATGTCTTCCGTCGTCTCCTGTCATCTACTCATAAATATTATGCACAAATTGCATTTGGAAGTTTTATATCTCAAGAGTAAGCATGCCTATCTGATTTGTCTGCTTACTATTTCTAGGTACATGTTTCATTGCTATACTGATATTTGTTATAAACGTCCACTGGTACATTATTATAATCTACATAAGGGCATTGCATACGTTACCTATTTACAAATTTATATATGTGTGTCCTTTGATTGTGCTGCTTATGCTGTGAGTGGAGGAAATGCGCTCGTATACCGGTTAACCACACCAAATGAGTAAAGTTTGTTTATTTGATAGCAAGATTTATCAGCAAATAGCTGGATTCATATGGCTACTACCTGCGCACCTCTTATAGCAGATTTATTTCCATATTGTTATGAGAGGGACTTTATGCACTCTATTCAAAACTCTAAGATTTGATCTGATTGACAAATTCAATGATACATCAAGATGTCTCGATGACATCTTAGTTATCGATACTCAAGAGTTTGAAAGTTACATTCCTGAAATTTTACCATCCGATCTTCAAGTAAATAAAGCTAATATCTGTGATACAAATACATTTTTCTTTGACTGAAACATTAGATAATTAACAATGAAATTCATAGTAATATGTACGAGGCTACACTGATATTTTGGACTTTCATACCAAAAAATTACATGTTTCTCTGAAACTTTAACTCATGGTTGCAGATATCACAAACTAAGACAACTTAAGCAAATTCTTTAGATCGTATTCAGAACTTATATCTAAATTCGAAAATATGACTTTTCAACAATCCTAATTTCTACGGTGATCTTGTTCTGCTGTTACGGTGAGTGGGGAGGTGGGCCCGTAAACCGCTTAACCACACCATTTGTTTGGCTTTTTGTCAAATTAAATGACCGTCCTAAGTCGGTATCGTAATTGCACTACAATCAAATATTTTTGTAATGTGTTATATGTTCTAGTATATTATTTATATTCATGTATTGTATAGCTCAATGGTGACTTCTGCCACATAACTGAGCCAGTAACTCCTCTTTTTTCTTTCTCTTGTAAACAAACTTATTTCGTCAGGTTCCGAAATAATTAAGCAATATGACCCGGAGATCATAAAAGAGACAGCAAGGATTATATTGAGCCCCTCTACAGCCTTATACAGACTTGAACATTGCACGCTGACTAACGGGGCGGTGGGGACTAAATGACTGCTCTTGTTGAAACCTTCTTCAGAGAAAACATGGTCCCTAACTTCGTCCCCTCTGACTGTTATTTGGAATTACCGTACATGTTTATATGACCTCTCAACTCGAGACACTTGATGACTCTTGATCTCCATATGGAGGAATATTCATAGTTTTAAATGTGTGTCCTTTGATTATTCTGTTGTTGCGTTGAGTGAGAAGAAAGGCCCGTACACCGGTTAACCACACAAATTGATTTTCTATTATCATATCAAATGATCGTCCTAAGTTGGTATCGTAACTGCACTATAATCAAATATTTTTGTGATGTCCTACATGTATGTTTTTTTCATATCACTACATTATATACTGTATATTTCCGTGGTGACTTAAGCCGGCGTGCCCTAGTGGTATCGCGCTGGACTCCTAATCGGGAGGCCGGAGTTCGATTCCCGCTCTGGTCATGTCGTTGTCCTGTCTTTCGGATGAGACAATAAAAACCGAAGCCCCGTGTCATGTTAAGCATGGCACGTTAAAGATCCCTCACTGCTTCGGGTGGGTCCGTTGCAAAGGTCAAAATTTGTATGCCCCGCATCAGGCAGATGCCGTCTCCATATACGTGAAATATTCGTGGTGTGACGTTAAACAAAATCAATCAATCAATCAATTCCGTGGTGACTTCTGCCATACGGCTTTAACTGAACGCACTATGCTGGTATCGTAAATGTTATAGAATCTAAAATTTTTGTATTGTCGTTTTCCTTGTTTATTTAACTATATTAATGTTCTATGTGTATGCTCTTCGTGATTGGGGTCATACAGTTTCGTCAAATGTCTCCACTTATGTATGTTGCAGGATCATAAATTAAAGAATATAAAACATAAATTTGACATTTATCTAAATAATATTATCGTATTTTGCGATTGAACGAGGACGCTAAAAAAAAATATGGTCAAATACTTCTCACAATCAACAAGGTTTATATCATATCTAAGTGATATGCATTTACATCATTACGGAAATCAGTCTGACAGGATGACAGGATGATAATAGACCAATAAGTCAAACATCAATATACAATCCCATATCGTACGTGTTTTACGGTATTTATTACTGCAATCCATATCAAGTGGCGCAATTTGAAGAGCAGCCATTGTGCCACTTCAATTTTTTTTTCATGTATCAGAAATTGTCTGACATGTTGACTCCCTTATTTGATTGTAGTCCTTCCTAAACAATTGTGCTGTGATATAACTATTCTAAACAATTTTAGTTACACTACTTTTTTACCGGCTACTATAATATCGTTACCAACATGCATGATTATGAGTTATTATAGCTAAAATGATTAAAAGCATCACGACGGGTGTGACCGGTCAGCAGGAGATCCTTACTCCTCCATGGCGCCTGATCCTTCATCCGGTTTCAGGAGCAAATGATAGCTTATATCTATATTCTGTCTATATAACGGGTTTCTCTTATCAATTACTGCTTGGTATCTTAGTACTTGACCTATTACTATAAACTCCCTAATGTTTTTAATGTGAGCTCTTACCACGTGTTTTACATGTTTCATTGATGGATGTCTAATGGTTTGCTTTTCCATAGATCTCACTGAATTGAGTCCTCTTGACTGATTGGAATTTCTTGCTTTTTAGACTCAAACACAAAATCGCATTATTAATCCTAAATCATACTTTAGCGTTGGAAATACCATACGTATATCTGGAATCTGAAAATATTGTCGTGTTATTGTAAAAAGTAGATTGCTATGTCAAGTGTTATAGGGTTTGTGTCCCCTCCACTGGTTAACACTAATGCATAATGTGGTCGCAACGCATGATGTGTTTAATCTTAACATAATGAAAACATTGTTGCATTCCCTGACGTCAACACCGTCTTTAGTGATTGCATGAAATATAATGTTCAACGGAATTATTTGAATTGGATTGAAAATTCATATACTTGTCAGTTACGACTGTCACATCGACAGTGCACCAGTTATCTTCATATTTTACATTATCCCCTTTTGCTTTGAAGAGCTCTCGGAAGGTTTGACTTAATTGTTTCATACCCCTGTTCTAAAATTAAATGGAAGTGACATTTTGCATAAATGATATTCCACTTTTATCGTTAATGCATGCAGTGCTGAAATTTCAGTCGGCATAGGAACCTTTAAATCTTATACCTTAACATATCAAATGCGCAGAAGTCGTATCTGGCACTGAATTAAAACACCGTGTTATTAAGAATAAGAGAAGTGATCAAAAAAAAAAAAAAAAAATACACACAAAGTATTAACAACCAAATCATTATGTCTCTGTACTGCTATATCAAATTTGAGAAAAGAGATGTAAATTGGATTCTACCAAAATTCAAGATTATCTGCCTATCTTGCAGATTTTCTACTCAACCGACGAGACGGACCTTCACGCCTTTTTAAATGAAAATACAGAGGTAAACGCTCTTACGAAAACCACATAATATTTCATTTGCATATAGCATTTCAATGTTTAAAGAATGGATTGACTTTACAGCTCTACATAGAAAATACAGTTATGCCTGCTTCAAAGATTCCTGAGTTAAGAAATCGTTTACTTAAAACATCCAATTTTGACTGCTCATTTTAATCATTCGGCAATAAGCATCACCGAGGAGAAATGTCGAAATGTGCATCTGGTGCACAAAATTTTAACTGATATGTATTCTAATATTTACTTTAATTCATCATATAACACGTACCTGTACTAAAGGGCCATCTAACTTAAATGACCACTTCTCCATCTTCCCTTTTGCAGTCGTTTAAAACAAGTTTGAATTATATTTTTTATTTTAATGATTGATTCACTAAGAAAATATTGATAAGCATTGATAAATTGTATACAACACTTGGTTGCACGATATATCTTTATGTGAAAGATTGATTGTAAAAATGCTCGTGGCCTATAAACAATTCGTAATCGACATAGTGGTATGGGAACTATGTGGAATATGATAAAACCGCAGTCCATTGCACTGCAGAGCGTTGTGCAGCAGGGATTAACCATGCAACAGCAAATTTATGCTATAATATAATATAATAAATATATAGTACTCCTAATAAAATTAAAACAAAAACAAAAGACAAAGAAATAAAAAAAGCCAAACGAAAACAAAGAAAACCAAAAAAAAAAAAAAAAAAAAAAAAAAACCAAGGAAATGTATTAGAGGAATTAGGTACCTATTAACAGCGATTTGTCATCGTCTTACCCGCATGGAAACATCGCTCACATACGAGATTCATTTAAACGGAAGTTAATGTTACTATAATACATATATTATATTGGGTCAGTGTAAACCAGGTTGCCTTCGGTTGAATTCTTGGTTTCAAGGCTTAAATGCAAAATATTCCGCTGAGGAGGTTTCTGACAGAATTTAGGTCATTGATGCTAAAAATAAATCACTGCCTGAAGACCTTGTTGATTTGTAGTCTCGTTAAATAAGGGATAATCTGGTTTTTGTTAAAACCAAATGATACTTAACAAAAATTACGCAATTTTCTCGAAAAAAAAAAATTTTAACACAGAGTAGGCAGGCAGTATTAAATTTGAAAGAATGCATAAGACTGGTCCACCTCATAGAAAACAGAGACGAATAGTCGCTAAAATTAGTGCATATAAACAGTCTGAGGGAGGGAGAAGTATGTCAAAACGTCTATGGTGGTACCAATATGTTCATATATGGGCTGTTCCCATTCTAGATCGTGGTTTACCAAAGCCGAAAGAGCCAAACACTGTAATGTGCAATTGACTTACAATCGTTTATACATCAATGGTCAGCCCTATATATCACCTGATAACACCGGTCAATCTAACCACTAGGAGTTGCAGGAGGTTGGATATAATCTGAAGGTACAGTCGTGGAACATTAATAGATTCCTTAGGGATGAACTAACGGACACGGATTTCTGCTCACTATTTCGTCAATATAACATTATATTTCTATCAAATTGTGTGATAGACAGACATGCGTAGATCTCAGCCATGTTGACTCTCTTAAAGGCTTCATAATTAAGTGTATAGCGAGATCCAAGGGCCGACCCAGTGACCTAGTTTTATTGATTCATGAACAAATTAAAAACGTGTTCGGGTTGTTAAAATAGTTGAAGACACTGTTATTTGGATTCATGTAAATAAGAAAGTTATACATTATGATTCTCATATATTCCTACGCTGTGTTTATATAACACATGAAAATAGTGCTAGAACTATATATTTGAGTTAAAGAATTGACCGCAACTAGTGGCGATTGGGGACTGAGGCAATCAGACATGTGACAGTTTATAATTTGTTGAGGCAAATAATTCAAATGCCTCCATCCAACATACTCAAAACAATGTATTGCGTTATGAACCCGATAATACTATGGCATATCTGGTATCGGTTAACAAAAAAAAAAAAAAAAAAATTGGCATGGTTGGTCGCAAATTGATGATTGATATTTTGCAGATGCCGTGATTTCCGTTTTTGTAATGGTCCAAAAGGAGGTGACTCAAAACATTGCATATTTGCAACATTTTGTAATCAGTGTTTGTTTCGATTAATTCGACGAAAAGGATCGAAAATTTAGACGATCTGGACCTCAACTAAGGAAGCAAATTGCATTATATCAAATTGTTGCTGTAGTATATCTTACATGCATGCTTTGATCCTTATTTTGAATTAATATCAAACTTATTCTCTTTGCAGTATGGAGCTCGTAGAAAAGTTCATCGCCGTAGTTGACTTAAGTGTTATTGTACTTTTTTTTCCCTTATGCTATGTTGCAATGACACAGTATTGGTTTACATTTTTCTATTAAGAGAAAGATATATATGTCTTTAAAGTGACATCAATAAAAATATTTGAAAACTAGGCTCCAGAGATACCTTAATGATTGTGTTCATAAATAACATAAAATTCATTTTAGGAACATTTTGCGATTACCGTATTTTCATTTGCATTAAAACAGTATGGAAAGAATGCATAAAGTACTTTTTTTGGCAGTATTTTACTTGATTTTTCTTTATTACTATGATTTACTTCTGGAAAATTCACACCCACAAGTGACGTCTTGATTGAGTATTTCCTAGATTAAATGATGCAGCTTTACTATCTTTATCATATGAATTCCACGAGTACATAAGGATAAAGAAATAGCGGCAGTTTAATCTATTTTGTTCGTTTCGTTAGCTTTGCATATGAAATCTGAATAAAAGAAAAAAGAGGAGTTACTGACTCAGTTATGTGGCAGAAGTCACCATGGAGCTATACAATGTAATGTTTAGCATGTTACACAAATGATTTATTTCCTAATCACCATGTGATCACTGTTGCCAAGGGAACAGGGACCTTATAGATAATTATATATCTCTACAATTGTTTTATCGTGTACTGTCACAATATGGAGGTACCCCTCCACGGGCGACATTGAACTATATTTATTAACACTAAAAAAATTCCCGAATTATCTAAGTAGCACAATAGGGAGAGATTTCAAAAACATACACTGTTTTCTCCTTAAGCTGAAAGGTAACGGTTAACCCATGTTGGATTATTTTTTAAGTCAACAGGTAGATGAATTATTCATTGTGATGAAAATGACTGCAGATTTCATGAAACGCCAATGTACAGTGAAATAATTTCATGTAGCTGGTAATATCAAAAATCCTTCCCTAGAAAGAAAGAAAGAAAAAACAAAAAATAAAAGAAAATAAACAAAAAAGATAATAATAATAATAGAAAACATACACCCAGCAATGTTCCGCAATGGAATTTTATAGGAGTCGGGCGCTGGTTTCCCCAGTTTGAAACAAGTAGTTGCAAGCGGAGAGCTAATTTTGGAATTCAATTGAACATCTGAGATTTGTTATAGTTTATATTTAGACACCTTTTTCACACAGTATATTCAAGATGCTGGAAAACTTTTAATGTATTATTGGATTCTTATACACTAGCATCGCAAAGATTGATATCAAATGTGGGAAAGGAAACAAACAACAAATAAACAGCTGTTTTAGGTCAAAGCATAGTAATTCCATTTCCCATAGGGTCCCATGTTAAATTACCGAACTTCCAGCAAGATTTACACAACATCCTACATTTTAGCTATATATAATCCACATATCAAAATGTTTGTCAGACCCTCCTCTATCAGAATTTTAACAGTTTACCATAGGTTATCCACCTTAATTTCGAGAAAATCATGCTGGAAGGGGGATACCCCCAAAAATTGGCCAAAATTCAAATGTAAACAACCACCCCTTTTTAGGGCATTAGATTTTTACACTAGCGAAATGAGATAAAAATTCATGATTTTACAGCAGAATCAATCTTTATTTATACATAAATCAAAGCATTTCATCCAATCACAGCTCCTGATACATTGAAATAGTAGTCCCTCTCTCCCTACACCATATCAGCCAATCACGGCTCTCGTTAATTACCTTTCTTTGACCTATAGAGGCATTTAACTACTTTATCAAACTAGGAAAGCCGCTATCAAACAAAAGTGTGTTGATTTCTGAATAAAATGACACAAATTTCATGAAAATCCATGCAGTGATTCATAAGAAATGTCACTTTAAAGATGCCTACCCCCATCTGGAGTGTATTGAAAATGGGCACAAATTTGGATTAGGGGTCATGTCTAAGGGGCCTGTAAATTGATAACACTTTACGACTTTTACCTGGTTTAGCCTTTCAGTTTTGTTCATTATACATTGAATTAACATGTTCTAATAAAATTTTAATCAATTTTTGAGTCATATTGATTTTTGAATAATACTCTTGAAAGCTAAATATGCCATTTTCTGTACAAAAATACAGACATTCCATGATGTTATTATTTCATGTAGAACTTTGGAGGTAAATGATGTTATGCACATTTCGGCTTAATTCGGTGTGTTTTTGACTTGTACGGGGAAGATCATATGATAATTTTTATCGAAATTTCCCCAAAAATTTACATCGAATTGCGTACTTTTACAAATTTAAGTTTCACAGTCCACAATGTAAAAAGTGCACAAAATCCGAAAAAATTGGGGTAAAATTCTGTAAATACTGTTTCAAATGTCTCAAATATCCAACACAATGGAATCAAATCAGTCATCTATGCAAAATACACAAAATTAATTTGTTAAAATTTGGCAAATTTAAACCACCCCCCTTTTTTCCAGAAATTTCAATATTGAAAATTCTAGGCACTTTGAATCAAAATTTGGGGCCAATTTGATATGATTTTAGGTTAAATGGACTGCATGAACAAGAAAATGAGGTCAAACTGCATTTTTGAGAAATTTAGTATTTGGCCTATAGGTCAAAGCATAGTAATTCCATTTCCCATAGGGTCCCATGTTAAATTACCGAACTTCCAGCAAGATTTACACAACATCCTACATTTTAGCTATATATAATCCACATATCAAAATGTTTGTCAGACCCTCCTCTATCAGAATTTTAACAGTTTACCATAGGTTATCCACCTTAATTTCGAGAAAATCATGCTGGAAGGGGGATACCCCCAAAAATTGGCCAAAATTCAAATGTAAACAACCACCCCTTTTTAGGGCATTAGATTTTTACACTAGCGAAATGAGATAAAAATTCATGATTTTACAGCAGAATCAATCTTTATTTATACATAAATCAAATAATTTCATCCAATCACAGCTCCTGATACATTGAAATAGTAGTCCCTCTCTCCCTACACCACATCAGCCAATCACGGCTCTCGTTAATTACCTTTCTTTGACCTTTAAGTCTATTCGTAACGAAAATGTCATGTAATGACAGTGGTGAAAGTGTGTGGTGTGTTGAGACACAGAGCTTTAGCTTATTCTAATGCTAAAACCCACGATATGATTCTGAGGAAGCCTTTTTATATACTCTTAATGAGTCGTACGTTCGTGAACAGCATCTCATGGTGTTCATTGAAGACAATGATGTACGTAAGATAGGGTTTCACATTTGTATCGTCAGAAAGTTATTCACTGTAAATGACATATGAAGGTTCCTATTTTGTGAAAATTACATTACTGATCCCTTTACAAGGAAGAATGGACACGAGGGCGGCGCAAGAGAAATTAAGTCCTAAATTAGTAACTTTTCGGATATCAAATACATTTAAAATAAATCAATTAATAAATAAGCACGAACTAGATAAGAGTTATAAAGAATATTAAATAAATAATCAAGATATAAAAAAAAAAGAAAAGCACATACATACCAATCATACAAATGATTATAAATCTTGTCAAATCCTATAATAAATCTTGTATTTGACTTCGTGCTTCAAATTTAACGTTTAGAAAGGTATGAATGATAGCAACACAATATCAATTGAGAAAAAAAAGGATAAGTGGTCGTTGTGAAAACACCTTCTTTCCGAAACCAAATAAGGGAAAGGGGTATCTGTATAATTTATCACCGATTTGGACTAAATCATATTAAACAGAAGCGTTATTAAAATGTTTCGGTGCAGTTATTGCATTACATATAGTCAAACTTTTTAATTATTGTATGAAGTTTTGGGAGCCATTGTGACTCAGTGGACGAGGTGCTGAACTTATAACCAAGATGCTCCCGGTTCGACTCAAGCCGTGAACACAACGGTGTTCTGTCTTGTTAATCAATCAGTTACTGTATGAAGGTATGCAGCAAATATCATCAATACTTGATACAAAAATTCAGAAATTCTTTATCCGATTAACGCCCACGTATAATGTTAAGTAAATGGGTTAATGGTCAATGGCAAATAGTATGTTTTAACAAAACATCCTGAAAAGTGTTTAAACACAATGTAAACTTACTTTTTTTCAATACGATCATGTCTAATTAAAAGATTTCATTTTTATAAGATGGTAATATATATGAACGTATAGTTTTGTAGTGCTTGGGCAAATATTGATGTGAATAGCCTATATGCATATTTTTTTCTGTCGCTGTCAATCCACGTTTGAAAAGATAACTATGTTAATTTGTTGTTTTTTATTCGTTCATTTATTTCAAAGTATTTTAGATGTCTATGATATAAGTAACATTTGGTACATGAATGACATAAATATCACTGGTATGGTGTGAATAATTCATCAAAATATGTATCATTTAGATAAATTTGGTGTCCAACAGTGTTAATATTAAATGACAGGCCTAAAGTGTGAACAACATCACGAATGGTCATGAACTCTAGTAATGTCACAAACAGAACATTTCAATACTCTGGTCGTCCTGATAAATTTACAGTTAAAACACAAACTATTTTCTTCAAATGCCGAATTGCGTTGTGATATGAAACTGTAGTCCCACAGCAAGACTTATCCTTTGATCCACTGTTGAACAATGTGGTCCAAACTCTACTTCTTTGATAGAGAAAATTCTTAGTTACGTCCCTGAAATGTTCACTTATATTTTCCAATAAATGTCAGAGAAGATAACCTATTTGATCTCTGCGCATTACTTCAAAAGTAGCTTATTCCTGCTCTGGATTTCTCCAGCGGTCTGTGATTGCACATCGTTCCAATTTGGGACTTATATAACTTAATTACTGTATTATTTAATATTTGTTTAGTATAGTATGTGTCGCGGTTCTACTTTATCTTTTAAAGCTTTGTCTGGGATGTATATTGAACCAGGCACTCTATCCTCCTCTCTTTATACCTTGATGTGCGGATACAGATACTTTGGTAGTTTCGTAATTTCCTGTGAGGCCACAGAATGATTGGGTCTATTGGTGTAATATACGACGGGATTTGCATACGTTTAACCTTTAGTTTCGTGAGAAGATAATTTATACAACAAGCATGCTTATTCTGTTAAAAAAACCCTCATTTTTATATAAGTATAAATTCCCGTTTTCTAAAATTCAATATTCTAGTCGTATTTTGTCTGCAAACCTTGCGTTCTAATTTTGTGTCTAACTCACAGTACTTATACTGGAATGTCTTGAAATATACAACTTTGCTAAACACATCAGGTATTTTCAGGACATCCCTATATTTATTCTGCAGGACATTATACTGTTAATGGATTCAGGCCTTTATGAATCTTAAATATACCATATCATTTGAATAAAAAATTACTATAATTTGAACATGTTTAAAGTATTGCAAATTGACTTGGTGATCATTGGTTATAACATTGTAAATAAAAAAAAAATAATCTGACGTTTGACTCAGTTGTATGAGAAAGATCAAAAGAGACATCACGAAATATTTGATTGAAATGCAGTTGTGAAGTAAAATTACAAATTAAAATAAATATATAATTGACAACAAAATTACAATATATATATATTGTATGTTCTGTACGTTTAAACATATCCGATCGAATGTGCCATGATAGTCGACTGTCCGTCCTGCCGTGTAAAATAGTTTTGAGTATTACATATGTGTCTTCATTCTCACGGCATTCCAATTATGATTTATTTTGCCTTTGATAGCAACTGTCATCACATTAATGTCGATCTCTTATTCATGTCATCAGTTTAGACACTTGGAAATGGATGTGTCACGGAGGGAACAGTTTTCGTTTCAGATATGAGAAAAGAAGAAAGAACAATCAAATAATGTTCTGTTATCTGTATTGTTGAGGCAATGTGTTTTAAACAATAGATGGGTCCTTCTTGTAACAGCATTAGATTCCTAATAAGTAAACAACGAAAAGGAACCGAAAGCTTAACCATATCTCGTAGTTCATGGAATGAACGGACAATATCGTGTATAGTGTCATATTCAGACAAATGTGAACCTAAATTAACTCGAAGTGAGACCAGGTAGCTGGGAGGAATAAGCGTACCCTGGTTGCATGCAACACCCGTAATAAAGTCCTGCAACAACTTTTCAGTTCAATAACCTTACCCTGTAAACTATTCTAGTTTTTGTTTCGGCCTTTAGCTTGGCTGTGGATATTTCTGGAATGCGTATCAGATACATAAATAAATGTTCACACACACACACACGCACTTACACACACAGACACACACACACACATTGTTGTCGGATATTTCTACGGTGAATATCAATATCTCCGGTATTGATCACGTTAACATGTTCTTATTTGCTGACCTCATGCAATGGACGGGTGCCAATGATATCGTCCTCTCGGCGTCCGTGTCCATAATGTTAAGGACTTTCATTTCTTTAATATGCGATAAAGGATGCTACACAATTGATGCATTTATATGTGTCAAGGAGAAATCTAGTTTTGGATTCTCTGCCTTATCCATATTTTCTGGTTGACTAAGCATGTGTAGTACATTCTTGTAGTAATGTTAAGAAGTTTTTTTCTTTAATATAAGGCATGGGATTTCATACTTACATTAATGATGCAGTGTGTTAACCAGTTGGTTTGTATCTGTTATTTCATACTTATATTAATGATGCCGTGTGTTATCCAGTTGGTTTGTATCTGTTATTTCATACTTACATTAATGATGCCGTGTGTTATCCAGTTGGTTTGTATCTGTTATTTCATACTTACATTAATGATGCAGTGTGTTATCCAGTTGGTTTGTATCTGTTATTTCATACTTACATTAATGATGCCGTGTGTTATCCAGTTGGTTTTTATCTGTTATTTCATACTTACATCAATGATGCAGTGTGATATCCAGTCGGTTTGTATCTGTTATTTCAAATTTACATTAATGATGCCGTGTGATATCCTGTTGGTTTGTATCTGTTATTCCATACTTACATCAATGATGCCGTGTGTTATCCAGTTGGTTTGTATCTGTTATTTCATACTTACATTAATGATGCCGTGTGATATCCAGTTATTTTGTATCTGTTTTTTTCATACTTACAGTAATGATGCAGTGTGTTATTCAGTTGGTGGTGTCTGTTTTTTGCGATTATATTATAGTAATATTGACATTTCTAGATAGATAAATATGCAAGAAGGTTTGTGGTAATTTTGGAAATTCAACTTTATGAAAGGGTCAAATAACCTCATGTACAGATAATGAGACTTGAAATTAGTAATACATAATCAGTAAGAATCAAAAGAATTTACATGGATATAAAACAGCAATCAACATCACCAACGGTGATTCCGAAAACCAAAAGGCAACGCTGGCCGTCGAAGACATAAAATCAGAAAAAACGACCAACAAAATAAAACTGGGGAAGGTGCTTAACAAATTCCACAAGTTTCAACTCTGACTGAAGATACCTGAGAATTCTGTGTTTTTCTAATGTGTATAGACTAACCTATGTGTTACATATCATTGATATCCTAAATATATAACTGCATTTTCTTTGACGCTCATACCTCTATTAATTTTCAGATATATAGTAAAGAATGCACAATAATTTTATAATATGTTTAGTCTTTACAAACGTCACTAAATATAAAGAGACAGGCTAAATTCACGCTAAACCTCTCAAATACACGAAGAATTAAAAAAGGACCAAATTACATTTATATAGGACATATAAGTGATTTGAAATAAGGTTTTGTGTTTTGATCTGTTACTTTGATGAAACACCTGATTACAATTGGATGTAAATTCCTTTCTTTACAGAGTTTTTAAAATGAACATTGGGGTATTAACAACAGAATTTAATGTCAAGAAACGAAACTTTATCTGTTTTATATTTTGTACCCTGGCAAATACTTTATTGAGGAAAACATCTAAAATTTGAAGCATGTAAGTCCCTATGAATATTCTATCTGACAAGCATCATAGTTTCCATTGCGAGATAGACATGTCATTTCGGATCAAATTTTGCCCAATACAATTTTATGAGATGTACATTTAATACATGTTTAACAATGTGCATGTTTTCCAAACATAGAGTTTAATTGAGAAAGTTATCACACAGTAAATTCATCAATAATTTCTATTAATGTTAAAATTAACCTTAATGTCACCTGTAAATAATTAAAACACTCATTAACATCGGCAAGCTTCTGTTCATACATAATCTTAGCATGGTGTCAAAATAATTCATTCAAAAAATGAAGTTTCTATTTGTGGTGTCGACATGATAAGGATGAAATAGTTTTGAAATATATAATGACCATATGTACTTGCTGAATAGATCGTAATTTACAAATCTAACTGAAAAAGTGTATTGCTATATTTTTATGGGAGTATTCTATAACAATCCTTTTTGTCTGCATGTGAATGCATATTTCCTAAGAGGACTATGTTAAAAAACATTTATTAAACACAAAGGTCAAAGTTCAATGAAAACATTCTATAATGATTGAGAATCTTCATGTGTATGAAAAATCAGAAAAGCAAATGTTTTTGAATTAATGTGAATACTAATCCATCGATGTCATTAAATTTGTGAAAATATCATGATCAGAATCAGTCACGACACCGACAGTTTTTGTTAAATGTACATGTATTTACGTTAAAATCAGAACATTCACTAATTTTAATCCCAATTACTTAATACACTAAATATAAATATTTAACATAATGGAAGACACACCATCAATCATATATGCAAAGTTTGTAATGTTCAATATGAAGGAACTGAGTAGTGTTTTTGTAAATCTGGCAATGTGGAAATTCTATAATAATGCGTAGAAAAGAGCGAATCTGTAATCTCGAACACGAAAAAAAGTCGAAGAGAAGTCTGAGAATTATCGTATTCTCACGACCGTAGAACAAAGACCGCAATTTCTTTGAAAATCGAAAATTTTCATTTTCGTGTCATAATTATCAATTTCTCTTATTAAAAGAAGTTCTCCTACATATTTTCGAATTTTCTAAGCTTATTTCAAACAAGTAGGTTGGTGAGATATAAAAATGGTAAATAAATTGTCCAGCAGATATTTTGGTTTTGTTTTTGTTACCGTCGTTACAGCTTTGTCCAACAAAGAGAATCCGCTGTGATATTTGCTTTTATCAGAAAACAACATGCCTTAAAAAGGTAACTGCTAAATATGTCTATGTTTACATCAAAGTACCATTGATTGTTTATGAATTTACGGGCCACAGATGACACATCTTACCAAAATATGAGCTTGTATAAAACGACATGCTTGCTGTGGGTTGCATGTGGGTAAAATTTGGACGATAAGGCATTAACAGCCTATATTCCATCAGACAATACTCAATCATAAACTCATGTCAAGGGATTGGTGCGTTTATGTCACAAAAGTGACGGGTAATTGGAGGTGCACTGCCATAGTTTAAATGACTTTCCCTCTAAAGCAACGTAAATCTTCGTAATTATAATTATTCTCGACAACATTAATCTCCTGTATCTATCCCATATTAAAGCATTAATTTAACTGGAACTGCTTATTTTGCCATAAGTCCGTCACCTTTCATTTTCATTACCAAGTCGCGCTTCGGTCTAACGAGCGCGCCGATTGGCTGAATAGTGGCTTTCAAAAACAATGCTATGACGTAATACCCGAATGTTTATGAGCAGCTTTTTCGTAAAAAATTGCTTCGCGCGTCAATTGCAGACAGACATTAATTGGACTAAGAGCCAAAATGTCTGGTCTGGCAAGAAAGATAAATACTTATTAAACTCTTTGTAAAATATAATATGGGGAAATACTGAAGTAAAAGAAGGGAGATTATATCCCTGAATATATAAATACACATACATATAGTGAATATTTATTGTTAATACATATTAATATTGTATAGATACAAGTACATCCCGAAATTGGTTATATTCATCCCAACCAGTGTTCATAATGTAGACTCATATAGATATATAGAAAGACTTCTTCTATTTCTTCACTTCTAGTGGCATATACGCATAAGGAAATGTGTGTTTCTGCAATTCGAAGCTGTGATCGACAGAGTGTAACAAAAGGAACTGCTTATGGTTTCACATCAATGATTTCCTTTTATTATTAAAATATATCGACTCAACGGTTTTAGTACCAAACGATAGACAGCATTATTTTTGCCTTTATGTACATTTATTATCATCTAAGGATATCCATCATATTTATCTATTAACAATTTAGATCAATTCATATCATATTATTATTATTATTATTATTATTATTATTATTATTATTATTATTATTATTATTATTAAATGAATAGAAACAATAGATAAATGATAAGTAATACACATATACATGTTATTATAAATTATAAAATAACTATTTTGAGATATGAACTAAGTATACTATACTTTACATACTACAAAACCTTGTTAAATCCTCCGGAATGTGTACAGAAATACAATTCTGACAAATGTGGAAGTCATTTCTTAACGTTAACGTTAACGTCTACAAACAAGGTCCATCTCTGCAATATACCTCGTTATCTATTGAAATGACAGTCAAGTACGAACCTTAGCTTAAAGCACACGTCAATGCTTCAGATAAAATTGAGAATTTTATTTGGTTTGTATGCAGTAATACACTATTATATTTTTCATCGATTCAGATGTTAAGTTACTATATCCTCTGTATGCATTCATGGCGGGAACGTCTATACAACAAGAGACGCTTACTTCTCCGCGTACCTATCCACCAACAAAAAGTAGATACCTACCTTGGTATACTTTTATTGACTAAATTCTGGTTGAAATAAAAGTATGTATTCACCAGATGGTAAAACCCGTTTAACGTCTATTACCCAGGATGTTAAAAAAATGTCGGAGCGATGGACTAGGACCCCATATTATATATTTTGTTAAACAAGGATGAAATTATGTGTGTTTTATAAATGACATTATATGTCTTTACATTTATTCTTACTTATCCTAGATGCTATGGATATAAATTCCATCCCTCATGCATAGCTCTGTCGTTAGATAGATACTTTGGTTCTCTTTTCGGTCATTTTGGTTTCAACACTGCTCTTGAAACATCTATATATTTTGGGAATTCCAATCATTTGGCCACGAGCATCACTGAAGAGACATAAGTTGTCGAAATGCGCATATGATGCATTAAATTAAAAAGTATAAATGTTCTTTATTTATTATAACCACTAGGCCGGTGTCACTGTTGGTAGACTGATAGTCCCCGAGGGCATCATAAGTCTAGTTTTCAGTGCTTTTGTACTGACATTAAATATATACTTCAAGTTTTCAGTCATCAAATTAAGTAAATCACTCTAAAAGTATGGAGCATCTCCCTCATGCATAGTTTTGTCCTTAGATAGATACTTTGGTTCTCTTTTCGGTCATTTTGGTTTCAACACTGCTCTTCAAACATTTATATATTTTGGGAATTCCAATCATTTGGCCACGAGCATCACTGAAGAGACATAAGTTGTCGAAATGCGCATATGTTACACTAAATTAAAAAGTATAGATGTTCTATATTCTATAGGGAAGTGTACTGGTTATACAAAAGTGATGCGGATTGTGACTCATGATCAGAATTTGCATATATATTCCAATATTACTGATATTTTTATAGAAATATATAAATAGGACATTTTTCTCATTTTTCTGGTTTTGTCAAACATTAAAAAGTCCTCAGGTTTTGTAAAATTTAAACTCACGTCTAAATCAAAGTATTATATATATTATATCGGGAGTCCCGACTAACAGTCAAAGGGGACGAGGTTCAGGACCATGTCTCCTCTGAAAGAGGTTTGGACATATAGTCCCCACCGCCCTGTTAGTCAGCGTGCAACGTTTAAGTAATAGTCTGCATAAGGCTGTAGAGGGGCCGAATACAAGACCTATAGTTTTTTTGATGATCTCAATGTCATATTGTCTATTTAGAAGACGTTTGACTATTTTATTACATGATAAAATAACGCCATCGGAGCCTTTTTCTTTCCTTAGAAAACATAACATGACGTCATTGTGACATTTCTGTGGCCCAATGCATTATATGAATTGGGCAAAACTGCAAAAATAAAGACGCCAAGAACAATGCTGTAGTGCAACCTTTTCATCAGTTCCATTTGTTGTATTACTTCACACAAAGACTGTTCTATTAGAAATGCGTTTTGCTGGACTAAACTTTTAGATTATAAAATATCAACAGAAATTTCAATTTAATTAGACAATCAACAATTTTATCCCAGTATTTGTTCAAAATTACGTGTTATAATTTGGGCACTGCTATAAATCTTATTGATATGCTTTCATTTATCTTTACAACAAAATCTGATCACCAAATTGGGCAACGTACCCTTGCACTTTTCGAATGTTTTTTGTTTATGCGAAATATGCTACATATAACAGTCACCTGATTTCAAACAGGCAGGGATAAAAATCAAATATGTAAATAAATAATTATAATGACTTGTTTAACAATATGCATTTTAAGCATTTTCGCATAAATAATCTTCACTCATAGTTATGCAGTTTTCAGCAGAATTATAATGCCAATGACGTCATGGCGTGTCTTAACGCTACTGCGTATTTATTTAATTCACCTCAAAGTACCAAGGACTGAGTTGTACATAATAGAGGAACAGTTTTTGTGATAGTGACGTGGAAGTATAAAAATATTGGGTCAGTATAGAAACACTGAAAACTAGGTCCTGATTTTACATGCATATATAAAATAAACCTCACAATATAAATAAGCTAATAATGATAATAAAGATAAATAAAGTACATAGATAAAATGATCAGACGAAAGAGCAGAAAAAGTCTTCAAGCAAAAAAAATATACAAAATGAAACATAAAGACGTAAAAATTAAGACGTAAAAAATAGTTTCTAGGAGTTTGATTTGGAATTACTGAATACAGTGAGAGTTGTTCATAATGAATCCAATACAATTTTTCACGATACAAATTATATCCCTATGGGTAACTTATCGACAATATTATTCGGAAATTATTTGCTGTAAATCAATTTATTGTAACATTTGTGTCTGGTCAGTCCCCAGAGATTTCTTTATCATTTACTCAATAACAAACTCATCAATGGGTTCATTATCCCAAGCAAATGAGAGTGATACATAAAAGTAAAAAATCTGAGATACTAATCAGATTTCCACAACCAAAGTCCAAACAACTTGACGTTATATATATATATATATATATATATATATATATATATATATATATATATATATATATATATATATATATATATATATATATATATATATATATATATATATATATATATATATATATATATATATATATATATATATATATATATATATATATATATATATATATATATATATATATATATATATATATGTATATATGACCTACGTCATATGTCACTTCAATTTACGTGCACTAGATATTTCAGAGCAATATTTATTAAATCTATTTACAACTTTGTAAGCCAACATATAGCTGAATTTTAGTGAAATCACGAATATCTTGTTGTTAGTGCCATAGTCATTTGACACCAGTTACTTTCGTATTTTACATTATAAGGATAAAGCTATGCACAAACGAGAGAAAATACATTATGTAGATGTGACAGCAAGCAATAACTATTGAAATGACATCAGCATCATAAATCCAAAGGAACTTGAGAAACAATTGGTCTAATGCATTTCCGACATCGGAATTTCAGTTTAACAGCATTGAAATAAAATTGTTTTATTGTCCTTGTCTCCTACATGTGCTCATGTGTGTGTATATATGTATTTACTTCCTGGACTTGAATAGTTGTTGGAGGACTTTTGCGACGAATGTTGCATGTAAGTAGGGAACGCTTACTCCTCCCGTGCCTCTGCTTTCACGTCCTTTTAATCGCATTCTGAGTATGGCACTGTACACAATACTGTCCTTTTATTTAATGAACTTCGATATGTGGTTAAGTCCTCGGTATTATTCTATGTTTACTCTTTCCTTCCGGACACCTAGTCTCACCTCAGTTTAAACTGGGATGCGCATTTGTATGAATCTGCCATTGTACACGATACTGTCCCTTCATTCCAGATGTGGTTAACCATTCAGTTCTTCTCCTTTTTTTTTTTTTTTTTTGCTTACTTCCATTATATGCATTAATTAATTTTCACTATTAAAGAAAAAAGAGGAGTTACCGGCTCAGTTATGTGGCAGAAGTCACCATGGAGCTATACAATACATGAATATAAATAATATAATAGAACATTTAACACATTACAAAAATATATGATTGTAGTGCAATTACGATACCGACTTAGGACGGTCATTTAATTTGACAAAAGCCTAACAAATGGTGTGGTTAACCGGTTTACGGGCCCACCTTCCCACTCACCGTAACAGCAGAACAATCAAAAGACGTACATTTAAAAATTTATAAATAATCCTCCATGTAAAGAACAAGGGTCAACAGGTATCGCATATTGAGAGGTCATAAAAATATAAACACGTAAGGTATTGTAAAACACATAATGGTATAAAAATATATGCGACATCAACATGATAAACTGTGCTCTGCCAGTCTGAAAGCGAGCTAAGACCCTAGATCTGTAGGAGTCCCGACTAACAGTCAGAGGGGACCAGGTTCAGGACCATGTCTCCTCTGAAAGATGTTTGGACAAGGCCCGTCATATAGTCCCCACCGCCCTGTTAGTCAGCGTGCAACGTTCAAGTAAAAGTCTGCATAAGGCTGTAGAGGGGCCAAATACAAGACCTATAGTCTTTTTGATGATCTCAATATCATATTGTCTATTTAGGAGACGTTTGACTATTTTATTACATGATGAAATAACGTTATCGGAGCCTTTTACTTTCCTTAGTTTATATACGAGATCACGGTAAAAATTAGGATGGGAAATTCCATTGGATACATACTGTTGAAAAGAAATATTTCCAAATTTAGATAGAAGTTCTGAATAAGATCTGAAGAATTTCCCGAATGTTTTTCTTAGCTTGTGATATCTGTAACCCTGAGTTAAAAGTTTAGTAGTAATTTGTAAATTTCGTTTATGAAAGTCCAAAACATCGGTGCAGCCTCTGACAAATCGAACTAATTGAGATATATAGATACCATATGATGGGAGTCGAGGGACATCGCCATCCAAGTAAGGGAAATTTACAATAGGAAATCCAAAATCCTCACGTTTATCATAAATATTAGTATATATTAGGTTGTTGATAATTTTGATGTTTAAATCTAAGAAAGGTGTAGATTTATTTCAAGTATTAGCTTTATTCAATGTGAGCTCTGGTGGATATATTTCTGATATAAATTGTTCGAATTCAGGGTTATCGATAACCAAAATGTCATCCAGATATCTGCAAGTATTATTAAATTTGTCAATGAGGTCAAAACGTTTTGATTTTTGAATAGAAACCATAAAATCCCTCTCATAACAATAAAGAAATAAATCTGCTATCAGAGGCGCGCATTTAGTACCCATAGGAATCCCAACTATTTGTTGATATATCTTGCCATCAAATTGCACAAAAATATTATTCATGAGAAAATCTAGTGCTTTACATAATTCCTTGCAAGTCCAGTATTTATATGAAGTATATTGTTTGTTGGAAAAGAATCCAGAGTTATTGGAAGTACATATGTACGTTTTAGATTCTCTGTGAAAACACCATTGTATAAGAGACAGCAACTTGCTTTTAATCAAATCATGAGGCAGAGATGTATAAAGTGTAGAAAAATCAAATGTAGAAATTTGAGTCGCTTTGAAATTTAGCGAAAGAAGTTTGTCTATAACTTCATGAGAATTTTTAATCGACCAAAAGTAATTGATGTTACTATTATGAAATGCGACATCACAATATTTGATAATATGATCTTTTATAGCAGTTAGAGCAGACGTAATATGTTTCGAGAGTACCGTAGTAGCGCAGTGGCTAGAATTATATATGAAACGTGATTTATATGGACTTTTATGTAGTTTTGGGAGCCAATACATGGTTGGTAGATCAGATTTATCAGTTTTAATTTTGAAGTCGGACATGGTCATGAGGTGATCGTGCAAGGTGCTCTCTTTTGAGGTAGGGCTTTCAACATATGTATGAGTGGAGTTTAATTCGTTTTTAAGTACTTCAATATAATATAGTTTTCAAACAACTATTATGTTATTACCTGCTTTATCAGCGGGAACAAAGACATATTTAGCATGTAAGTCAGCTATCTTCTTTTTAATAGAATTTGTCGTCAATGTATTAGGCTGTTGAAATAAATGCGGATTTTCCGTAAAGTTCTTAATACGGATATCGACAATTCTTAAAATCTCGAATTTCCAATCATTAAGAGCATGAACATTTACCTGTTCTTTTTTACACCAACGTTTACAATATGTAGTTAAAGCATCTTCTATAACGTCACGGCATTTATTGAAATCTATCCTGGACGGTAACCTATATTTAGGTCCTTTTCCAAAAAGGGTTCGCAATTTCTTGTCCGAAATGCAGTTTAGGTCACCAGTAATAACATGACCTGCCGGTTTATAAACATATTTAGAATTTTCACAAGAACACGACGAAGGAATAGAGTCTGAAACATCAGGGTTAGATGTGACTTTATTATAATTTAAAATAAGATTTCTTATAGGCTTTTTGTACTGGTAACAAATAAGTGGAGGTTCTAAATTCTCAAAATATTGGGGGATTTTAGATGTGACTCTATGATCACGGAAAATATTAGAAATGTTAAGTAGATCGAAGCCTTTATTAATAAATTTAATTTTGAGAAATTGCTGCTTGGGTGGAAGAGACGGAATACGAGGAAAGAGTTTATTATATGAAAATAAAATAATCAAATTGAGTTTATATCAATCAGAATTGCGTAAACTTCGAAGATCAGCTTCGTCCAGGATAGGTTTCAATTTATTTACCGGAATAGAGGATAGTGCATGCAAAAGTTCATAACGGCCATTATTTTTTGCGATAAATAGAAGATCGTTTAATGACCTATTTAAACGATTACGTTTTCTGATGTTACGATTACGACGACGACCATGTGACCTACGTTTTCTAATAGTTTTATGTCTTAATGTAAAAATATTGATCTTATTCTGACGAGAAGAAATATTACCTTGTCGATATATTTGGTCGTTGAGACCAAGAGGGTATGGGGTTTGTAGTTGTTGGTAGTTAATTAATGACTCTGACTCGACCATAAAAGAGAAAAGAGAAGACATAAAACATAATAAAGCTTATGGCACAAATCACCAAGGACCTCCACACAAAAAAATGACAATAGTAGGATAAACACGGAACGACATTACAAAAATATTTGATTGTGCTGCAGTTACGATACCGACTTAGGACGGTCAATTGAAGTGACAAACGTCAATCAATTGATGTGGTTAACCGGTTTACCACCTTCCCACTCACCGCAAAAACAGCACAATCAAAGGACACACATTGAAAATTTATGAATAATCCTCCATATAGAGAACAAGGGTCAACAGGTTTCTCTAGAAGGAGAGGTCATAAAAATCTATTACACACGAAAAATTTATAGTATAATATGTTGTTATCCAAAATATGTAAGGAGACATCAATATAAGTAAACCGTACTCTGCCCGTCTGTAAGCGAGCTCATATCCTTGATCAATAGGAGTCCCGACTAACAGACAGAGGGGACGAGAATCAGGACCTTGTCTCCTCTGAAAAGGTTTGGACAAGGCCCGTCATAGAGTCCCCACCGCCCTGTAATTCAGCGTGCAACGCTCAAGTAAAAGTCTGTATTGGGTTGTAGAGGGATCCAATACAAGAAGTATGGTCTTAGCTATGATCCCGGGGTCATACTTTCAATGTCGAAGGCATTTAATAATTTAAAACCCGCCGAAATGAAATTATCGGAACCTTTGACCTTTCTTAGTTTGTACACTAGATCACCGTAGAAATCGGTATGGTAAATTCCGCTGGATACATATTGTTGAACAGTAACATTTCCAAATTAAGATAAAATATCTGAATAAGATCTATAAAGTTTATGATATCTATAACCCTAATTAAGAAATTTAATCTGAGAATTTTTTTTTTCGTGAAAATCCAAAACGTTAGTGCAGGCTATAGCAATCCGAACCATCAGACTAATATAAATACCATATGGAGGAAGTCTTGGGACACCACCATTTATAAGGGAAATTTACAATAGGAAATCAAAAGTCGACACGTTTATCATATATGTATAAATATTGTTGTTAATAATTGTAATATTTAAGTTTAAAAAAGGTGTATCCTGGTCGGAAGTTTTGGCTTTGTTTTATTGAAGTGCAGATGGATAAATATCAGTGATATAGTTTTCAAACTCAGGGTTATCGATAACTAAAATATCATCATGATATCTAGAGGTGTCATTGAACTTATCAATGAGGTCGAAACGTTTAGAAGTTTGCATAGAATGAATAAAGTCTCTCTCATAACAGTATAAAAATCAGTCCGAGATTCTCTGCTATTCTCCCACTTTTGATAACGGCGGTTTGTGGGAGAGGGTCAGAGACTTTGTTCATCAAAAGTTGTAATTTTAGCGATACCCGCCGGTATCGGGATGAAAAGCCTCTGACCTAAAATAAAAGCACGCCCAGCGAACTTGCAACCTATAATCTAATAAATCAATATTTAACTTACTCGATCATAGCGATATCTTTTCCAAATATTAAAGGTCTATAGCTTCATCTAGCTGCCGTTTTATCTACAAACATGACAATACCCTCATTTTGGTATTTGTGTATACAGTATGACGTCAGATCTCGCCGAACGCGACACTTAAACAGCTGAGACCTTTTTGTAAAGAAAAACATAATGCAACCTCACTACGAATGAGCAAAGTCGCGTTCGGCGAGACCTGACATCATACTCTATACACAAATGAAGAAGTGGAGAATCCTGTCGTATTTTCAGATAAAACAGCGGCTAGTAGAAGTTATAGATCTTATTATGAAAGAATATTGCTATGATCAAGTAATTTAAATGTTAAATGTTCATTCATTAAATGTTCAAATAGTTGGGATTCCTATGGGTACTAACTGCGCGCCTCTGATAGCAATTTATTTATTTATTGTTATGAGAGGGATTTTATGGTTTCTATTAAAAAATCAATACGTTTTCACCTCATTGACAAATTTAATAATACTTGCAGATATCTTGATGACATTTTGGTAATCGACAACCCTGAATTCGAACAATTTATATCAGAAATATATCCACCAGAGTTCAAATTGAATAAAGATAATACTTGCGATAAATCTACACCTTTCTTGGATTTGAACATCAAAATTATCAACCACCTAATTTATACTAATATTTATGATAAACGTGAGGATTTTGGATTTCCTATTGTAAATTTTCCTTACTTGGATGGCAATGTCCCTCGACTCCCATCATACGGTATCTATATATCTCAATTAGTTCGATTTGTCAGAGGCTGCACCGATGTTTTGGACTTTCATAAACGAAATTTACAAATTACTACTAAACTTTTAACTCAGGATTACAGATATAACAAGCTTAGAAAAACATTCGGCAAATTCTTAGATCTTATTCAGAACTTCTATCTAAATTTGGAAATATTTCTTTTCAACACTATGTATATCCAATGGAATTTCCCATCCTAATTTTTACGGTGATCTCGTATATAAACTAAGCAAAGTAAAATGTTCCGATAACGTTATTTCATCATGTAATAAAATAGTCAAACATCTTCTAAATAGACAATATGACATTGAGATCATCACAAAGACTATAGGTCTTGTATTTGACCCCTCTACAGCCTTATGCTGACTTTTACTTCTTATATCATTATGTGTTTTACAATACCTTACGTGTATATATTTTCATGACCTCTCAATATGCGATACCTGTTTACCCTTGTTCTTTACATGGAGGATTATTCATAAATTTTTAAATGTACGTCCTTTGATTGTTATGGTGAGTGGAAAGGTGGGCACATAAACCGGTTAATCATACTTTGTTTGGCTTTTGTGAAATAAAATGACCGTCCGAAGTCGGTGTCGTAAATGCACTACAATCAATTATTTTTGTAATGTGTTTTATATTATTGATATTTATGTGTTGTATAGCTCCATGGTGACTTTTGCCAAATAATTGAGCCAGTAACTCCTCTTTTTTCTTTTACTGCATTATAGGTTGCAAATTGGCAGGGCAAGCGGTAATTTGTCACCAGAGGTTTGTACATCCCGATACCGGCTGGTATCGCTGAAATTCCAACTTTTGATGAACAAAGTCTCTCTGACCTTCTCCCACAAACCGCTATCAAAAGTGGGAGAAGGGCAGAGCATCTTGGACTATATAAAAGTAAATCTGCTATAAGGGGAACGAGCACAGTTAGTGCCTCGATAATCCCCATAGTCTGTTGATAAGTCTTGCCTTTAAATTATACATAAATATTATCCATCAAAAATGTAATGGCATTACACAACTCAGTACCAGTCCAATATCTATAATTATCATATTGTTTTTAGGGAAAAATCCAGATGTAACTGAAGAACAGAGGTACTATTTGGACTCTCTGTTGAAACACCAGCGTATGAGAGACAACAATTTTGTTTTGATTAAATCATGAGGTAAAGAAGTATATAGTGTAGGAAAATCAAAAGTAGAAACGTTATTAGCCTAAAAATTTCTCAAACGGAATTTTTCAATGACTTCGTTAGAATTTTTAATAGACCAAAAGTAATTGACGTTACTATTGCTAAAGACCGCATTAATATACATGATAACATGGTGTTTAACTGCAGTAAGAGCGGAGGTAATATGTTAAGAAAGCAAAGTGTAGAGCAATGAATAGAATTTGATATAAAACGTGATTTATATGGATTTTCGTGTAGTTTGGGAAGCCAATACATTGTTGGAACATCATTTTTATCAATGCCTAAATTGAAGTCACACATAGTTTTACAGTGGTCAGATAGGATATTGTCTTTAAACAATGGGGATTCAATATATGTAGAAGTAAAGTTCAATTCCGTTTTAAGAACTGTAATTTTAGTATATCTTTCAAACAAAGATAATATTATTAGCTGCTTTGTCAGCAGGTACGAAGACATAAGTATTATGTAAATCAGCCTATTTTCTTTTTTATAGACTGGACTTGTATATAATGTGGTTGTTTGAATAAATGAGGATTACTTATAAAATTAGCGATGGGAATATCAGTAACTTTTAAGATTTCACTTTTCCAGTCATTCAAGGCATGCATTTTTACACCTTCCTTTTTACACCATCGTTTACAATAAGTGTTTAATGCTTCTTCAACAATATCCAGGCATTTGGTAAAATCTATCCTGGAAGGTAATCTATACTTTGGCCGTTTATTAAAAAGTGAACGTAAATATTTGTCCAAAATACAATTAAGATCACCTGTAATAATATGGACCGGAGGCTGATAAATGAATTTAGAATTACTGCATGAACAGGACGATGGAATAGAGTCAAGAGAATTAAGATAAGATGTGACTGCATTGTGATTAAATATAAGATTTCTAATAGGTTTTTTTACTGATAGCAAGTTAAAGGTGGTTCAAGATTCTCGAAAAACTGAGGAATTTTAGATTTGACTCTATGATCACAAAAAATATAAGAAATATTAAGCAGATCTAAACCTTTATTTACAAATTTAATCTTGATAAATCGCGATTTAGGAGGAAGCGATGGTATACGTAGGAAGAATTTGCTATATGAAAATGCTATAATCAATTAAATTTTGAATCAATCCGAATAACGTAAATTTAATAGATCAACCTCATCCAGGATAGGTTTTAATATTTCTCTTCTGTTTTTTTGTGTGGTCAAATGCCGTTCAGAAACCAATCCAACACACTTTATTTCTTTTTTATTGAGAATGTACACTTCTCCTTAGGAAATGACAAATCCAAACACTAAATATAATAGTTGAATTCGCATTATGACTGACATTAGCCATAAACAGATGTGACGACTACCGAAATCATCATAGCCATTTCCTTCCTACGTTGAAGCCAATAAAAGTTTATGTCATCAGGAGTGTCTGCAGATGCAAATGCCGTCTAGACAAGTGTACGGTTTTTGTTTTATTTTTGCATATTTTTTGGATGGAATTCACGGCTCCACGTAAATGTCTCTATCGCAATGTTCAGACAAATGTTTCCTTTTAACTATATAGACATCATACGAAAGTCATATAAAGCGGCATCCAATACCAACCAATGGAAAAAAGACGTTTTTTCATAGGAAGGGGAAAGAATCGTATTTATGTATGCTCAAATTTAACTGTTTCCTCATTGTACCACTTAGTATGACACAATGATTGATAATTCAACTAAGAAAGAAAGATTTATTCATCATAAATCTATTCATCATAAATCTGCTGTTTTCCTCGAGTCTGGTGCCAATTCCTGTAAGGAAAGTGTCTCATCTTTGGATAAGCACAATCGCCATGAATGCTTAAAACATGCATAAGACCCAACAATATTAAACAATGTACCATTAAGAGTAGGGTGTTTGCTAAAAAAACCTAAAATTGGTATAAATGGTTCACAAGTGGGCATAAGAAAGTACAATTTTCTTGAAAATATCTATACATCACATTACTCGCACCTGTAATATCGAAGGGGAACTGATGTGAAAGTACAATGATTATGAAATATTAAATCTAACACCCAATTTATGATATCCATATTTTAAGTGTTGTTTGCAACTATTAAATAAAATGTAGAATTCATATGAAGAGATTACCATTTACTCTCTTAAAAACAAGAAGAAAATCATTTATTCAGTAAATACTATGTTAGCTGCCATTTCGACGGTAATTCACACTGTGTAAATGAATAATACAATTTTTTTATATAAAAACTTGAAAATAATACGAAATA
Source organism: Pteria penguin (assembly GCA_035048485.1). NCBI lineage: Eukaryota > Metazoa > Mollusca > Bivalvia > Pterioida > Pteriidae > Pteria > Pteria penguin. The sequence continues at coordinate 20,931,246 of CM068584.1, forward strand.
CACCATGTTAATTGCATGGTTGTTGATCATTTTGTGAATTCCTATTAAAATGTACCGGCAAAAGTCTTGAGTATTAAATTAGCGATGCAAAATACAGAGTAATCTTGTTTTGGTTTCCATTAGACTGCCAGAAATAGCGTTAGTTACGTAACTCACTGAAAAACGCAATTATTTTACAACTATCCTATCAACAACCTGATATTGTTACATTTAAGCACATTAAATGTTTAGGCCAAGGTTATAATTGTGTTTATAAAAGGTGTATTTTTGTTGACATTAACATTGACTGAACCTACTGAAGCAGAAATTGTATCACAAGCAAGACGATGCATCCCTACCGGCCCGTCACAACCGCTATGATAAGATTATCCTAGTCAGGGTGAAATGTATAACATCTAAGGAGACACAATCGCATACAACCATTTAAATGATGATTCCTCAAGGTCCTTGTTTGTTCTTTGTATTCTAGTTTCCACCCGCTATCGATTCAGATCAAAATGGAGAGGTAAGCGCTCTGATCAAGATATATGAGTATGGTTTTGATTGGAGAATGATCTGCGAAAATGCATTGCTCATGAGTAATGGGCAATTTTTCTACAAAAGAAAGAATATGAGTGACAACTATGTCATTCTATTCAGTGGAATCTCCGGGGAAACATTTCGCTGTAAATAAGTCAATCTCATTGGATGAGAGTTTTAACTCAAACTACGGGATAATTTCGGTATATCTTAAAAATTAAACAATAAAACATAACCCCATTCATTGCATCATCAACAATAATCTCGATATTGAATATTGAAACACACAATTAATTAAATGTACTCTCTGAATTGTTGACGTATTTTGGGGCTTTTTTAATTGTGAAAGAGAAATGCCATAATATTTATTATTACTATAAAAGAAATCATATTGCACCGCAGTTTTCACAAAATACACATAGCTTTATCTTAAATTCATTCTTTCGTACATACTAGGTACACATTAATTTGAGGTAATTTTCCTGAAGCAGTAAAAATATGCAAATAACGTTTTGTCATTGTGTCATAGGGGGTCAGGAACTTATATATGTATCACAGAGAAAATTATGTTACTACAGAAAAAACAAATTTACAGTGTGATTTACATGAGATTTATATATAAAATGTTATATAATGCTGGGAAAAATGAATTTTGAGAGAATATTGTGAAATTATTATTAACAAGCAATAAATAAATCAGTGACATTGCTGCTTCAAATTGCAGAATACGAGAACTCAATACACTACAGCAAAGACTACTTCTGAATTTACGATAAATAATCTTTTACCATCACAGATAGACGATGTTAAAATTACACAATATATTACAATATGCTATAATGTAAAATGAATATGTGAAAGAATTGCTGTTACCGTAATCTTAGAGATTTATTAACTATTTTTGCTTTGTTGATGTAAATTAAATTCCAAACGTAGAATCGTTTATTTTCGATAATTATTTTACGCAGCACTCGGGAATTAATTCTAAATAAATAACTGTTTTTATATTACATAACAAAGATTGCTGGATTGGCATTGTATTTGTTCACTTTCGGAATAATTAGAAACGGATTGATTTATTAAAAAGAAAATTACATTGTACGCTATGGTATTCAATTGATAGTGTTTTATTATTTCAATATCTTTCGCCTTGTCAATCTCTTACATAAAACGCTACAAAATTGCACTTACACACTGGCCTAGGTGAGTGGCAATGTGGGTAAGATTGAATTCTCTCAACGTCGAATAGGCATGCATCACAACCTTGCATATAGAAGTGAACCCTGTTTCATGAATCTGCCTAAAGAAATCAAAATTCGTTACATTTTACATATTTTCCCTGATAAGGTTTACCGAATTTTAAGCATTCATTAATTTATATGAAATCTATTGGTATTCTGTATCTACCAACCATTTGAAAAATTTATCTTAGGTAAGAAAAAAAGGGAAACAAGATTTAAATGCTCACACGCTAGAAACGATAAAACATTCAATAACACATCAGTCGCAGTACCGATTGCTTAGAAAATAGTATGATTACTATTTATTTGTACATTTCATGTAAATTTCCTTAACGAAAATTGCAAATGCAAGATAACAGTTTAGGGCAATAACAATCCTAATGGACAATAAATGTAGAAGAATGATACTATATAGAATGTGTAACAGTCATGCAGAATTTAAAAAGGGTTACACTATTCTTATTCGATCAAACAAATATATAATGTTTGTGTAATGACAAGTTACCGACAGAGCCATTTCTCAGAAGTTGTCACGTTATTACCACAAATGGTTTTTGTTGATGCATATTAATACCATACCGATCAGCCAATTTTCAGGCGTTGGACATCACTGTCACTATAACGAGAAAGGAGAATAAACCCCCTTAAGAATATTTTGACCACAAAATTCGTGATATTTATGTTCCGCTAAGTAACCTTGATTTAAGTTGGATATCTTAATGCAGTTGTCATGTTAACTTTATTTGAAAAAGTGGAAGATATAGCTTCAGAAATCGACGTATATCATGTGCAAACAAAACTCTCAACAGTAGTCCTTTATGACGGTTTTCTCTAATTAACGACAGTTTGTAACTTTTCAGGCCAGTGCACTTTAATGTTTACTTTAAATTTTATATATCACATAAACATGTCTTAAAAGCGGAATTTAATATGTTTAATCATTCCGACTTTGTTTAGTATTTTATTGCGTCGATCGTACTTCCTGACTGTCATGATGCAGGTAAATGAACTAAATTTATTATATGTCTTAGTAATGTAGCTTGCGGGTTTGCTTTCGTCATGAGTTCATGCCGACACGCACTTCAGATGAATACTAGTGTGCATTATATTTGAAAAGTCAATACGCTTACTATGCGACGTTGTCGGTGTAACTTTGCCTCCAAAACGGTGGTCTGCAAATTTTAACAAGTGTGATAACATGGTATTTCATTTTTAAATATTTTTATTTAAAATGCATAGGAAAGGAACAAACTAATTTCCATTGAATGCACATAGTTTAACATACAGTAAAATTTTTGAAATAAATTCAAATGAAATTAAATTATTAACGTAAATGTAAAATACGAAAGTAACTGGTGTTACATGACAATGGCACTAACAACAATGTACCACAGTATACATTCACGGACTCCTGAAATTCAGGGTTGAGACCAGGTGCCAGGGAGGAGTGAGCGTCTCCTGTTTAGCTAGCCACACCCACCGTGAATGCCCTGACATACAGACGAAACAATATAATTCAGCACTGTATATATACATGAATGTGAACAAACACTGTAGAAAGTGTCACAGCCACATAACATCAGGGAAAAGGGTATAAAACACTTATGTCAAACCCTCCACGGGGAACTTTTGTACTAGCTCCACACTGCAAAGGGAATAAGTGTGAGAATTAATCTGTTAGGGCTACAAGTATCAGCCTGAATATATAGCTAAATGGTGAGAAGTACTTATTCCACCTCTCAGTTACAGATGCACGACACAGAACTTATTTCATGAATTTTCGTTTTGCTCAAGTTTGCATCATAGGGAGACTAAAATGTGAACAATATATGTATGCAATTTTCGAAAATGAACTCGATTTTTTACAGTTTACCATCATAATACCATGGGTCAATGCAGGGTGAAACGTTATTGTTATTATATACCGTAAATCATGTCATATTTGGAAAGCTATAATGTGTTAATTTCACGGTCAATGTCATTCCACTTTTTATAATTGATGTCTTGTGTCCTCTAGATTTCGCATGCATATTTTCCGGGTAGGTTAACGATTTTGTTCTAACTCCGCAAACGACCTAAATACGATACACAATTCAATACTATAGTTTTATCACAATGTAATTATCTAAACAGGAGATATTCCCAAGGAGCGTATGGCTTCTCTTTCTTTCACATTGTACTTGTGTCCCCAGGTACAGATAGTCTCGCGAAATCTTGAGGAGTTATAGACATACAATAGTGCTGTGTCAACAGGCTTAAAGATAGTTTGATCTGTTCAGTAAAGCGTTCGTAGTCTTTACAATTTTTAAAGCGTAATGATCAAGAGAAATAAACTGATGAATTAAACTTACTAGGAATCCTAGTCAGCCTAGTGACATTTGTGTACTTTCTGTATGAGCATTTTGTGAAGGAATATCTCTTCTATACTTTAGTACTGTATTAAAGAGAATATGAATATCCAATTTATTTTTTCCAATGTTTCGTATTTATCTTCAGTCAACACATTATTATATATTTATCTTATCTCTAGGTATTCTTTGAATGGAGGAATTTTACCCTTCGGTATTCTTCGTACATTCAGTGTTTATTAATTTTAATCATCTGGCCGACTGTTTCTTTGTCTCTTTGTCCTTTGCTGCAAATCACGATTATGTAGTCCCCGAATGCATCATAAGTCTAGTTTTCAGTGCTTTTGTACTGAAGGTCTACTTGTGAGTGCTTTTGTGTTGACATGTAATATATACTATATATTTTCAGTGAAATTATACAGATCACTTAAAATGTACTTAAGATTGATTCCTTGGTTCACTTTTCAGTCATTTTGTCTTCATCACTGCTCTTCAAATATTTATATCTTATGTGAATTCCAATCATTCGCCACGAGCATCACTGAAGAGACATAAGTTGTCGAAATACGCATCTGGTGCACAAAATCTAAAGGTATATATCTTCTATTTATTACTGATGATATTGCAAACTTCTAACCCCATGCTGTTGCGAATTTCTTAGGAAAAGTGCGATTAAACAACATGCAGGAAGCAGTGAATATTGATGGTGCACCTTTATTAGAAGGAAATACATTTAGATATATTACATCTTATTGATTAATTGAAAGTCGAACACTCTATCAAACATGTTTGAGGTCATATGTTACTAAGCCACTGTGTAATTAGCTGCCTTCGACACTCCTTTATATTATTGTAGACAACAATTTACAAAGTTAATGAAATATTAGTCGGCGGGTTATTCATTATTTACAATATTTGTACTTGATTACCCGGCAACGAGTTTTGTCGATTTTAATTAAGATATTCCTTAGTGGTACCACGCGGTAAGTGGAGTTAAGATGTATACGAGATTTTAGCTTTTTGATGCACATGATTTATTAATACTTCACTCAATTCAGCTGCACACGATTGCACTTTATGTATTTTTAATATTTTATAAGTATTATGGGAATACCTCTTTGCAATAGATGAAGAGAAAGTGGATGGTTTTGTTTTGTTAGGTGTATTATTCCTTCATGTTATATTCGGATTATTCCATCCGTAATTCCTATCAATTGCATGGAAATACATTGATTAATATCAGTTTGACTGTTTTGAGTAAGAATTTTTGTCAAATGCATATTTCATAATTCCATAATGTTTAATTGTATTGTTTCCAAGATACCTTTGTTTTCTTACTCCTCCATTGATTTGTTTTTTTTTTTCAGTGGACCATATATAGCCACTATGATACGTTGTTTGCCAGTACAACAGTGAAATTGTATTCTGCTTGGTGAATACCATGCTTGTTTTTTTTCAAATTTTACATGCAATCAGTGATTTACAAATTGTGTTTTTGGACGACGCGGTAGCGCAGTCTAAATGGGATATTTGCGAACTGTAAATTACTGGTTAAATGTAGGAAATTTTGCAAAGCAGGTTTTCCCAATTCTATTCAAACTGTGTATATTGCATTTTAGAGTTCTACAAATATGAAGAAGTCAAATAACTGATTGTGCCGATTCACTTATATGCATATTATGCACGCACTTTACATAGTACTTTGCATTTTGTAGTAAATGTCTTACATGAATAGTAAAAAGTATGACTGAATTGAAACAGTATTATTCGATAATAATCGATATGTTGTACTCCATGATATTTATGTCGTCTGCACGCGCGTCTTAAGCTATGATCAATCGTCAAGAAAACTACTAGCCTACATGGGATAAAACCTCACCGTCCCTCTAAGAATCTATGCTTGAACCATCCTCTGGTCTGATATTTTCTGTACATTAATGAAGAAGAAAAGTTACTGACTCAGCCGTATGACAGAAATTAAATACAATATATCGTGTAATGATATGAAAAAAACCACATTGATTGATTGATTGATTGATTATTGTTTTACGTCACTCCACGATTATTTCACGTATATGGTGACGGCATCTGCCTGATGCATTGCATACAAATTTAGACCTTTGCAACGGACCCACCCGAAGCAGTGAGGGATCTTTTACGTGCCACGCCTACCGTGACACGGGACCTCGGTTTTTAATGTCTCATCCGAAAGACAGAACACCGGTGTGCCCCGGACGGGAGTCGAACCCGCGACCTCTCGATCATGAGCCGAGCACCTTATCCGCTAGGCCACACCGGCTTAAAAAAAACACATGAGGACATCACAGAAATATTCGATTAAATTGTAAGTACGATACTGGCCTAGGACGATCATTTGAATCCAAGTGAAATTTCGGAAAAGTAAATTATCGTTCGACCCTTGTGTTCTCCAGATCAGCTATATTGTTTTCATTGACAATCATCCATACCGCGCATTAATACAAATTCTAATTTGTTGCGTGTAATAGAGTATTTACATGCCTCAAATTTACTTTCATCATCCAGTGACATTTCATGTTGCTTATATGTTTGCATTAGTACTTCGTATAATGTCTTTGTACACGTGTAATTATACCCTTGTTCTGATGCAATGTTCTATAGATCCGCATACATCTATAATACTATAAAACCGTAGGCATAATATTACATCACCAGTCTATATTTTTACATAACAAAGGTACCAAATGGTAGTACGTACGGAGTGGGCTTGTTGTTACATTTTGTTGTTTCAATCGAGTACACTTGTGTGCAATTGTTCTAGATTACTTTGTATGTCTGAGAAATTAATGCAATCATTTTCATCTGGTAGGTCGATGTTGAACTTTCTTATCGATAACATTTTTGTGGTGTTTGGAGGTAAGGTTTTTCAACAAATTGTCGGCATTCCAATGGGCACTAACTGTGCTCCGCTTCTGGCCGAGATAGTCCTTTACTCATACGAAGCTGAATTCATTCAGTCTTTGCTTTCGCAAGGAAAAAAAAAAACAATTGGCTCTTGGCTTCAATTTTACTTACAGATATATAGATGACTTGCTTTCAATTAATAATCCTTCATTCGCGGATTACCTTAGCATCATCTATCCAAGTGAACTTGAGGTCAAAGAAACCACAGAAAGTAGTAATTCTACTTCGTATTTAGATATTATGTTGTCTTTCGACATTAATGGTCAATTGAACACCTCACTCTATGACAAACGTGACGATTTCAATTTCGCTATCACAAACATTCCTTTCATAAGTAGCAACATTTCATCATCGCCCGCATACGGCGTATTCATATCTCAATTAATACGTTATTCCAGAGCATGTTCAAATTACAGTGACTTTGTTCTGAGGGCTAGGCGACTTTCAGTTAAGCTGCTCAACCAGGGTTATATATGTGCTGGACTAGCAACGTCACTGAGGAAATTCTATGGTCGTTACGAGACTCTTATTACTCCATATGATATCTCGTTATCCAGACTTTTAAATGATATTCTGGACTGAGACCGATTCCGATCATTTTACACAGATTTGACACCTTCTATACTAGAAGGTTACCTACTTCGACTTCTCCATATATAAATACATATGGAATTTACACGATCTGACTCTTTCTACTGGGTATATGTGACGGGTATTGCTAGCAAGCAGGAGATGCTCACTTTCCCCGGGCACCTGATCTCACTACATCACAGGCGTTCACATATGCTCTTCAAGTAGACATATTTTGTTATTTTCCATTTGTTTTTCATTTTCACTAGTTTTGTATGTCCTCAGGTTTTATGATTTTTGGACTTGTGGTTTGGATTTATCCATCATCTTTACATTTATATATTTTTCCTCAGTCGCAGATATCGTCTATTTCTATGATTAAGAGCGTGTTTTTGACAAACTTTTCTTCCACCATTCATCGGAGTGGTTGGTGCTATCTGAAAAACAAAAAAAAAAACTTCGTTAATCTTGAAAGTCGCGGGCGATGCGTTTATAATTTATCATTTCGCAAATTTACTTTTCTTGTAACATGTAGCACATGTTTCCAAACTAAGCAAATTTGATTTTGTTGGTAGGATAGTAGTAGTCCGTCTGTCCATTAATTGCTGTGACGAACTAGTGTCAATTCCTTGGGTTGGTTTGTACCGGAAATTCAATAGAGTTTCGTTACGTAATGCGAATAAGATTGTCTAGCCCTCACCCGAAAACATCGAAGAAGTTATTCACGGTTGCAGAGGTAGATCTTTCCATTTAGTGGATATAAGTACATATAACTATGACCCAAGTTCGGTCAGGTACATCAGGAAAACTGAGTGTCTATTTACACTGCTTATCATCTAGGGATGTCACATCAACGTCATAATTTACTCCCAGCAAATATTTCATGAAGCCGCCGAAGACATCATTTGAAGGCAATGCGTGATCTGCGGTGTAAATCTTGACGCATGCTCTTGGGTGTGAAAACTGTTCTATCTTGTACAGTGAGTTCGTTGCAAATATTGAAGTATGGTTCCACTTCACTAAAAGGTTTGAGACAGGTTTGTTTCTGTAGAGAGGGATCCTTTCAAGTCTTCTCCTTAAATGCTCTCATGCACTCTTCAGAAAGTAACAAGGTATGATGGAGTTTTTCACTGGGAAGTGCACCAGTGCGATGCTCATTTTGCAGGTAAGTTCCGCAGACTGTATCGATTAAGTGCATCAATTTGCTGGAATGGTATTCGGAGTACTTCTGTGGACGGTGTAACATCCTTATGTTCAATATATAAGGCTTCTTCATGATTTATGAACCTTAAGATCTCGGCCGTAAGCATATTGACGGAACTGTTTCGATGAAAAAAAACCCCCAAAAACAAAACAAAACAAACAAAAAAAAAAAACTACGATTAAGAGTTCTTTCTCTTTAGCGTAAAGTGTTTCCACACCCAAGGGTAATTGCTGCTCGTAAGCTAGTTTCTGAAAAATCAAATCGTAAGGTAAGTCCCTTGCTTGGGTCCTAGAAGATTAGTAATGGCTCTGATGTGACCAGTCTTTTACTTTCACCAATAATTTGTTCTTGATCATGAATCTCTTGCCAGATACGGGCTACATCTTTCATGGCCAGTTTCAACAGTGCTAGAAAGATCGCTTACACTAGATAGAAATCTGGTCAAACAGCTTACGAAGTCTCAGAATTAAGGTATACGAGCTGTATTTGTCGAGTTTGGAATTTCCTTGACTGCCTTGTACTTTTAGGGGTAGGGTATGAACCCTACTGCAGTTATGAGATGTCGGATAAATGTTTTTACGAAACTTACCCTTGTTAAGTAGGAATCATGTGGATTGAGTTTCTCATCATGATAGAATATTGTTTCTTCGGTGTCATCGTCTCCATGTAGGAACACATCGTCTTATAACTAGAAAAGTCACATTCGAAAAGCTGACTACATGCGCATACTTCGTCTATGGCATTGCTCAGGAGCATTAGATATTCCAAATGGCAACCTACACCACATGTAGCGCCCATGTGGAATATTAAACGATGAACACAAGCTTCACGTGCCGTTTTGAAAATTCAAGACGCTGAAAACTATATCTCACGACAAATACGACAAAAAAATATCTATCGTTTATAAACAACAGTGATGCATCATAAGTGCTCGATTCAAATCATTTGGATCGAAACACATGTGTACTTTGTTTGAGTTTAACAACAATCATTCAAATTGACACCTAAGGAGAGTCGACTCACTTAAAGGTGCAGTTATGTATATTGCCTTCGGTGTAAAAAGATTCTTTAAAAATAAATTTTGTCGAATTCTTGACTCAACGCATATTTCCTCGTATTAACTGAATGTAGAACAGTAGTAGATTTTAAAATTATAAATAGCCGCATGTAGTGTCGGTATTTGTTGCTAAACATTTGCTTTGGATGACACCACTGTCAACTTGAATTTGGTTTCACCCTCATTGTCTGACTTATTGAAGGTAGTTTACCTATTTGCTTTTACCTACTTTGTTAACTTCTTTATTACCACGACCAAGAATGCTTATTACTTGTTTCGTATTTCCAGCTGCTCAACATGTCTACATATTTGTATAGTGTAAACTCGAGAATTCTGAGTAATCATTCTCTCAGCGCAAATTCAATAATGTCACAGATTATGAGATCACGAAAGAGGGAGAAATCTACCAACTGCACGAAATTGCATTTCGCTGCAAATGTGTATACATCAGTAATGAATATTTTTAAAGCTTCCCTGAATTTCCCTTCGGTCTACATTAATAATCAAAAGCACCGATAACCCGTTTGGGTTGTTTTGTCCCTCTTGGTTTTTGTTAGCATATTTAACAACTTTACTTCCGATAAAGTATTAAAGTAATTGCAGTTTACGACTTCAGTTTCAACTTTCGCCATCAGAGAGGTGTAAAGTTTGCATTCTTTTCTATATTTTCTGCAGTACTCATATATAACTTTGGAGTAGATGCTTATTGTAGTCGGGGACTGCAGTTTATGGAATGACATTTTTCACAATCCGAACTTTGTTTGCTTCAATTAGAGAAATGCAAATAGAAGGGAAAAGAATAACCATGTTTACCCAATACAGAACCTCTGACAACGTGTGTCAATATTTGTAGTTGTTCATAGATGACTAATACCTAGGGTTTCTCAGAACAGAAAACAGAGGCAATCATTGTGCTAAAACTAACATTAGAGATTTCTGTAGTAAGTGGCAAAATAATTAATCGAATATCATAAGAGTTTACATGAGGCAAATGGAAGAGAATACAGTAACAGAGTTTAGATACGACAAACCATCATGAAAAACTTCCAGAATTTACATGTTTTACTTACATGTATTTATTGTAAAATAATAACGTCTTACTCTTCCAAGAATACGTAAATGAGAGTATTATAAACAGAATCATGCTGATAAGCTATCACGAACTTCTATTATAAAGAAAGAATAGCTGGCCAGTAGACAAATAACAATAAGATAAAAGATACATAATTATAAGCAGTATAGAACTCCTCGTGAATATTACAAAACCCAGACAATTAGGCAGAGAGAGAGACATGTTCAAATGCCATAAAGCAGAAAACATGCCCGGCCTTCACCTCCTATCTGCCATGAATCCGTAGTTATTTTACTTCTACTACTAATGAAAATATGTTTTGGAAATTGTCTTGAAAGCATTTTTGATTGATTGAAAATGAAATATAGTGCTCTTATGTTTGATTTTCGCAATATTTCTGAAAAATTGTTGAAATTGTTAAGATGTGTGTAAATTATAGTACATATACAACAACCAAAAGTTCTAAAGGGCATATCTTTTAAAATACAGGCGAGTCATTGATACATAATTTTGATTTGTTCACATATGATAAGGCATAGTCACTATAAATAGGCAATATGGTCCAGTGGTGTATACCAACTTTGGCACTCTTTCTGTTGGTAAGACGGTGTAAAGTACAAAACTTATTGTAAATGTAATGGTATACGTAATTAAAATATTGTACTGAATTCATCTATTAATTGTAAATGTGAAGCACATTAAATTAGAACATTGTACTGAATTTATCTATTAATTGTAAATTTGAAGCATATTTAATTAGAACATTGTACTGAATTTATCTATTAATTGTAAATGTGAAGCATATTTAATTAAAACATTGTACTGAATTTATCTATTAATTGTAAATGTGAAGCATATTTAATTAGAACAGTGTACTGAATTTATCTCACTTACCAAAGGGTCATTCCCCATTCAATAATTTTTGTGTTTACTTCTCAAACTCCCAAATACGAGTGCATAGTATAGAGATCATTATATGTCTATATGTTGTGTAAATGTGTGCATGAGAGTTGTCCTCTTGTGTTTTTGTCCATTAAGGCATTATACTGTGTATCTATATGTGTGTATGTATGTGTATATATATATATTTATATATATGTGTGTATGTGTGTATATATGTATATATATATGTATATGTATATTCTGATATTATCTTTGTGTATTATGTCTGTAAGAATACAATAAATTATAATAAAAGACCGTGTAAAGTGAAGCACGGATTCGATTGCATGTTGGACTTGCTTTACTACTTCTGAGGGGTATGTCCTCAGGATAAAAAAACTATGAGGCCATGCAACAGCCAGGACTGAGTCACTACAATTTTAATCGTCTGGCATTAAACAATTTGCGAACAAAAATGTTTACTTCAACAATAATAAGGCAGAGCTCAAATATCATGAAATTAATCAACAAGAATATTCGGTTTTTATAGTGTATATTTATATTTATATGCGTGCATATTAATTTCAGTTTCAGGCATTTTGCCCTTCATATTTTGTTTATAAGCGTTCGTGATTATCTAAATGTTTGGTTTGTAGTTAAATCAGCATAGTATTATCTGTATAATACTACCTCTCAAATGCTGATTGTGGTAATCACGTGTCTAACACGTGTGCGCAATTTGAAAACTCGTGTCTACAAGAGTTGTATCTCGTTCGTGCAAGTTGTTTAACTCGTGCGCAAAAGTCAAGAACTCGTACGCAATAGAATGATTTGCGCTCACGTTGAATACGTCCAGTGAAAAAAGTTAATAACTTGTGCCCACAATTTTCAAATCGTACACGATAGTTAGAAATTATCATTTATTTGGCATTCAGGGGCTTCCAAAATCTTCCTCTAGGACAACTCGTAATATAAACAAGAAAAACATTTACAATATAGACTTCAGACTAATGGAGTCATGGGTGCATTCTGAGAATGTATATGAATTACATTCAAAATGGTTTCGTTATTACAATAAACTTATTATACAAATAGGTTCATTATTACATATTAGGACATGCAGGATGAAAATCATCATTAAATAAAACCTACGTTTTAACACTGATATTGAAAAAATATGGAATTGTGTTATTTAATATTATTCATTTCGTAAATACTTGACACTGTATCAAATAAATAAGAAATATGAGGAAAATATAATTACATGTATATAGTAATAATTCATATAATATTAAAAATCAGTACCTTTGTTCTGATTCGAGATACATACTTCATATTTAGTGAATAAAAGTATGTATAATAATAAAACTATAAACATTTTCTCCCATACACAGCTCTAATTTTAGAGGTTTTTTTTTAAATTTACATCCATTTGTCAATGAGTTTGCTCAAAATATGTCACTGTCGATTTCCACATCATAGGCATTGAGCATCAATGAATTTGACATGATTTGTAAAATGTGCTCATCGTCAGCGTGGTCATACAGCTTGATCACTTATCTTCCGTCACCTGTTTTAATGTGCACCAAATTATTTACTATAAATAGGTTGTTATATCTATTATAACTATACTACTGTATAAACTCTCAGGAGATCCTGATTTCCTGTAATGGTTGAAAAGCGGTACAATAGACCCTGGTTTGAATCCCGGATTGCGCCACAATAATTTTGGAGGAAGTTTGCTGTCATCTTTTATGATGTGATAACATTCACAAATTGTAATTGTTGAAAATCGACTTAAAACGGAAAAAAAACCCTCAGACATCTGACTCAGCGGTAAGTCGCTAATGCCATACAGAACATGACAACCAAGGACGGAATAACATTACAAAAATATTCGATTGTAATGGAATCAACCATAACCTCTCATGCACATTTTATTATCATGTCAATGTGTTTCAATTAAAGGAAAAGGTTACAATAGGTGAAAGTGATACCTGGCATGGGAAATCAATTGAATGTAAAGTGAGCCATTATTCAATTCTTTCATCCGTTATCTGAATTCATACAAGTGAAAATCTGAGATACTGATTCGATTTCCACAACTCGAAGTCCAAACAACATGATAATACAACAAATTTATTCTGTTTTCATGACGAATTATTTTTACAAATGGAGTATTCAATTTTAACATAGAACCCACAAAATGTTTATTCGAATATCTAATATTTTCTTGTCTCCTAGGGGAACTCATAGGAACATTAAAATTAATTTTGCATATGGCGATATCCTGATGTAGTCTATGAAATACGTCATGCGACATTTACGTGGTAATGTATTCGATTATAAACACCGGAATAAAAATCTGCAACTTTTGAAAGTTTGCCATAAAAGGTGATAAAATATTTAAAGTAGTCATTTAAAGGATTCCCTATGCGAATAAACTGTACATATCATTATGTAATAATCAGTTGTGAATGGTCCCAAGTGTATTTGTTTGAATTGAATCGAAAAGTTACGAACTGAACAAATCATGCTATCATTTGTATTTTAGATTAATAGTTCTTATTATACGACACAATAAACCCCCACACCAAGGTAATTTAAAACAAGGATGACATTGAGAATATAAATACATGTGTACTGTAAAATATAAAGACATTTGTGTGTGTGTTAGCGTAGGAAGAATAATTTTCATATACCTAATGAAATCAAGGGAAAACACATTTACAGCGAAACTATTCAATATGGTCGACGGTGTAAGACATGGTTTATTGACAATGCTGGTAACTGATGTATGACAATATAAACACTGAAATTAAAAACCTAAATGCATTGTGAAGATAAATTGCAACATTGATAGATTAGTAAACCACAAACTATACTAAAAATGTCTTCGTGATTTCTAGTCCACCAAAAGTAATTTCCAACTTTTCGCCTACGCTAAAGAGTATATGACATAATGCGAGGGGATTTGATGTTGTGCTCGGTTAAAGAGTCTTTGCAAACCGGAACAAGTAAACAGTTGATAGTAGAAATACATATTCCTTTTTTAAAAAAACACAATTTTAAATTATTATGGCGTCGAAGTGGCATAGCGAAAATTGCTTCACCAATTCACTATTTTGACCAGAGGTTATAATTTGGTTATATTTGATGGAACAAAAACTTGTGAATTAATTTAGCGAATTGATACCGTATGTTCGGATGGTAGAAAAAGATGTTTTTCTTTTGCATACCGATTAAGAATCGTTTCCGGAAGATTTTTACCGTTTCGGTTCGTAGCGTGTGATATTGCATTTTGTATTTCTCTTTTTAAATATGTATGACATGTGGAGAATGAAGATTCTTTCTCAATAGGATTTGGCAAGCCGGCGTTAGATTCTTTCATTTCTTGATGTTTATTATCCATTCATTATATGATGTCAATGTTTTATTCAGCTACCATGATATATGTTTGAGTGTTGTTTCCCTTTAGAAAAACCGTTCTGGGCATTTACTGAAAGACCGGTTCTTTCTTTTTTTATGCCTTACGTGTTGGGTCCCTTTCTTTCTTACATACATGTTGAATTGTTACAACGAGCGGCTACAATGGAAGTGAACGTGCTCTACATATTTCAATGTCTCCTTGTAAAAGACATTTATATTCATCTAATTTCTTGTCAAGTACAAAAATTTCAATTTATGCGCCTGTGGCGTGCTGCTGAAAAATACGCGCAGATTCGTGTAATTGATTTGAAAATGGAATGAGGTATTTTCTTGGAAATTTCGTCTTAAAGTAAATAAATTTCACGAAGATCTCCGATCTAAGAAATCAGATAGCATCAACTCTACCTATATAAGATGGTTTGCAATTCTGTTTCACTGTTAGAAACATTGTTTGTAACAGATTTTAAGAAGTTCTTTATATTGATGATAGCAATAAGTTATTCATGATAGAGATGAATATAATCGCAGCGATTATTACATATTATGCTAGAGGTACTTTCGGATACACATATTAATCTGTAGACTACGTTGTACTATATTAAGTATGATACGTAGATTATTTATGGTAATTTGAAGGGTTTTTTTTTAAGTTTGAAGAATAACTAAGCGAGTAACAATAAGCAGAGAATGTAATACATGTTTTTATCTTTGAAGCAAGATATATAGATATGTAAAAATGTAAAATGCCAGTGTTAATTTCCCCTTTCACATATACTTCAGATAAATAAGGAAAATTGTATATTTTATAATACAGCCTAGAGTAATTCAGTGAAATGATTTGTGTCCCTGATCAGTACTGAAATCATTGTCAATCTAACATGTGGCAAAATTGAAAACCGATGGACATTTATAGAAAAAAAAATACATATACATGTATATATATTCTCATATCAGTTATTGATATGAAAAAATATATAAAGGTATGTGAACCGTAAACTAGTTATTAAACTGACCTTAAAGTATGTAAACAAAACGTCATTTGTTGTATATATTAGATTGTGGGTCATTGCTAATGTGCCATCACCAGATTCTTTTTCTCATGAAACACTCTTCTGAACTGAATATAAATTTAGTTCAAAATTTAGTTCAAAAAATTAAAAGAGTTTTCCTGATCTTCTATTTCATATATTTGGTTATATATTCATCCAAGTAATGCATACCAATACATATGTGACTCTCGATGTTGTTGCAGATGAGGAACAGACAGATTAATACATTGACGTCACACTTTAAATCCAATGACAATGGTTCGTTTTCGGTGGTCAGGTAGGACTTATAAGTGATTTATTGTCTTGTGCCTCGCAATGTGTCCTCAGCATGAGACGGTATAAACCAAGTCTTCGCGCCACGGTATTATATGTAAGGATCCCTCACAGCTTCAGGTGAGTAAGTATCATAAGACAAACTTATGAGTCAATTTACCACGCTGGTGCCGCCACAATGCTCATGGGGTGGCGAATAATAATAATAATAATAATAATAATAATAATAATAATAATAATAATAATAATAATAATAATATAATAATAATAATAAGAATGATAATGATAAAAATAATAATAATAATAATGATAAAAATAATAATTATACAAAGACACCCCTGTAAGAAACACAAACAAACACTTAAGCAGAAAAACACAAAACAAGACAACATATTATTGCTCTTGCTGCTATCTTTTTCATTATTATCAATATGATACAAATTGTGCATATTAGTTATTAATGTACCAAAAAGTCTTTCCATTAACTTGGAGATCGCTTTCCTTATTTCTGAATTACGCTTTAACCTATCTGATTTTCCAGGAATAAGTAAAAAAAATATATATACAGTATTGAGACTCTCCTTAAAAGAAAAATAAACACAAACGCAATGTATGTGCTCTGTTCTTTTCTAAGAGGCATGGTAATATATCTCTTGGAAAGGATTGTGTGAGACAATCATTACTGTACAGATAGCCTAGTCAAAGTAATTACGCTGCTTGTATAGAAATGTCGACACAGGAAATACACTAATGTTAGGCATCATTTTGGCAGACTGTGTTGTCATGCCCCGTAATAGGTTCAATGTGTTCAATGATTTTGCCATTATTGATCTTATGTCTTGTTTAAGCTTTCTAAAATAGTTGGTTG
Source organism: Pteria penguin (assembly GCA_035048485.1). Classification (NCBI taxonomy): domain Eukaryota; kingdom Metazoa; phylum Mollusca; class Bivalvia; order Pterioida; family Pteriidae; genus Pteria; species Pteria penguin. Next base: position 20,948,701 of record CM068584.1, read on the forward strand.
CATTTCTTTAGTATACTCTGTGTGGTCATTAATATTCTACAAAATGTCAGTCACAACGCAAAACTTGTATACATATATGAGGAACTACTTTATGACATGTTAATTTCCTTATTTGGTGGTAATTCTTGTTAAAATATTTGGACTGTAACGATTTGATCTCTTATTGTTAATATCAGTGGCGAAATAATTTACTGATTTTGGCTGAATTCATACTGTTTACTCCGAATTTACTTACTTAGGTTAAACCAGGGGCATCACAGCGAACATGACCGATAAGCAGTGGATACTCACTCTTCAATTATCATTAGCCTGTTTCAACCAAGTCGCCTGTTTCCGCCAATAACTATTCATTTTGTATTATAAATATTTCCCTTCAACGTCTGTTCACTATTAGCATTTTACTTGAGTAAACTGAATGATCAAATACTACACATGGCATGAAAATTGGACTACACCGAATGATTTACGTTTGTTACTTAAACGGACCAGCGTAAGTTGTTATCACAACTACACTGCATTTGAATAATGTCACACACACCCTTTTTGGAAAAGGACCTAAATATAGGTTACCGTCCAAGATAGATTTCAACAAATGCCGTGACGTTATAGAAGATGCTTTAACTGCATATTGTAAACGTTGGCGTAAAAAAGAACAGGTAAAGGTTCATGCTCTCAATGATTGGAAATACGAGATTTTAAGAATTGTCGATATCCGTATTAAGAACTTTACGGAAAATCCGCATTTGTTTCAACAGCCTAATACATTGACGGCAAATTCTATTAAAAGAGGATAGCTGACTTACATGCTAAATATGTCTTTGTTCCTGCTGATAAAGCAGGTAATAACATAATAGTTGTTTGAAAACTATATTATATTGAAGTACTTAAAAAACGGATTAAACTCCACTCATACATATGTGGAAAGCCGTACCTCAAAGGCAACACCTTGCACGATCACCTAATGACCATGTCCGACTTCAAAATTAAAATTGATAAATCTGATCTACCAACCATGTATTGCCTCCCAAAACTACAGAAAAGTCCATATAAATCACGTTTCATATCTAATTCTAGCCAATGCTCTACTACGGCTCTACTATCGAAGCATATTACGATTGCTCTTGCTGCTAAATTAAAAATTCTCATGAAGTTATAGACAAACTTCTTTCACTAAATTTCATAGCGAGTCAAATTTCTACATTTCATTTTTCTACACCTTATATATCTCTGCCTCATGATTTGATTACAAGCAAGTTGCCGTCTCTTATACAATCGTGTTTTCACAGAGAATCTAAAACTTACATATGTACTTCCAATAACTCCGGATTCTTTTCCAACAAACAATATACTTCATATAAATACTGAACTTGCAAGGAATTATGTAAAGCACTAGATTTTCTCATGAATAATATTTTTGTGCAATTTGATGGCAAGATATATCACCAAATAGTTGGGATTCCTATGGGTACTAACTGCGCGCCTCTGATGGCAGATTTATTTCTTTATTATTATGAGAAGGATTTTATGGTTTCTATTCAAAAATCAAAACGCTTTGACCTCATTGACAAATTTAATAATACTTGCATATATCTGGATGACCTTTTTATTATCGACAACCCTGAATTCGAACAATTTATATCAGAAATGTATCCACCAGAGCTCATATTGAATAAAGCTAATGCTTGAGATAAATCTACACCTTTCTTAGATTTGAACATCAAAATTATCAACCACATAATATATACTAATATTTATGATAAACGTGAGGATTTTGGATTTCCTATTGTAAATTTTCCTTACTTGGATGGCGATGTCCCTCAACTCCCATCATCTGGTATCTATACATCTCAATTAGTTCGATTTATCAGACGCTGCACCGATGTCTTTAACTTTCATAAACGCAAACTAAGAAAAACATTCGGCAAATTCTTCAAATCTTATTCAGAACTTCTATCTTAATTTGGAAATATTTCTTTTTAACAGTATGTATCCAATGGAATTTCCCATCCTAATTTTTACGGTGATCTCGTATATAAATTAAGGAAAGTAATAGGCTCCGATAACGCTATTTTATCATGTAATAAAATAGTCAAACGTCTTCTAAATAGACAATATGACAATGAGATCATCAAAAAGAGTATAGGTCTTGTATTTGGCCCCTCTACAGCCTTATGCAGACTTTTACTTGAACGTTGCAGACTGACTAACAGGGCGGTAGGGACTATATGACGGGCCTTGTCCAAACATCTTTCAGTAGAGACATGGTCCTGAACCCCGTCCCCTCTGACTGTTAGTCGGGACTCCAATAGATCTATGGTCTTAGCTCGCTTTCAGACTGGCAGAGCACGGTTTATCATATTGATGTCGCATATATTTTCATATCATTATGTGTTTCACAATACCTTACGTGTTTATATTTTTCTGACCTCTCAATATGCGATACCTGTTGACCCTTGTTCTTTACATGAAGGATTAATTATAATTTCTTTTAAATTTACGTCCTTTGATTGTTCTGCTGTTATGGTGAGTGGGAAGATGGGCCCGTAAACCGGTTAACCTTACCATTTGTTTGGCTTTTGTCAAATTAAATGGCCGTCCTAAGTCGGTATCGTAATTGCACTACAATAAAATATTTATGTAATGTGTTATATGTGCTAGTATATTATTGAAATTCATGTATTGTATAGTTCCATGGTGACTTCTGCCTCATAACTGAGCCAGTAACTCCTCTTTTTTCTTTTGTATGTACTCTCTATCTCTCTCCCTCTCTCCCTCTGTATGTTTGTGGCGAATTTTCTCATTTAACTGAGTAAGACGTCGTCATTCTTTCGTTGTTTTTAATTTCAGCCATTGTTATTCTGATCAGTTACATATAGAGGACAAGCGTAGGAGAGAAGTATAATTCTCCTCGGGCACTTGGGCTCTCCTCAATATAAGTTGGGGTTGTCATTTCTCTAAATATGACACTATTCACGATATTGTCCTTTTATTACATGGACTTTGAGGTATGGTTATTCCTTAGGTACTTCTTCGTTGTTTTCTCTCAAAATTGCTAGCTTAGCTAACCTGTTGTCTCAAATACACACAAGTAAAAAACGAAGAAATACCGAAGGGTAAACGATATCTCATAGCCCATGGAATAAAAGGACGATATCATGTATAGTGTCATATTGTCATATTCAGACAAATGCGAACACCAATAAAATCGAAGTGAGACCAGGTGTCCGGAAGGGTAAGCATCCCCTGCTTGCATACAACACCCGTCGCAAAATCCCTGCAACACACTTTCAAGTCAAGGAATTGAAAACATAAATATACACGCACGAACACACGAAGGAAACAAGAACACGAAGTCAAATTTTCCCATTCAAGACAAGAAATGCAGTCTGACTGAAATTCCAGTGTCGGAGAAGCAATATATATATGGAGCTCGGGTAGCTCAGTCGGTTAGAGGGTCGGATGCATGACAGCTAGGTGATTCGGTACCATAGGTCGTGGGTTCGAGTCCCAGACGGGGAACGAATATAAGTGAAATATAGGGTGCCTTGTTTAACTGTAGTGTCTTTGTGCTTTATATGTTTGTCTAATTTGACTTTATTTTCTACAGGTATTTCTTCGGAGATCCAAGGCCCATAGTACTCCCAGGTGTTTCACTGATTCTATTTGTGCTTTATATGTTTATTTCTCTTTCAGTGATGTATCCTCTCAGAGGATCCGCTTGCGTTTACGTCGGGTAAATTCCTTCACTTTCCGCGACCGTGTTGTCATGCATGCGATTAGCTAATGAATGGCTATTAAAGCTCCATTTTTGTGGAGCTCGGGTAGCTCAGTCGGTTAGAGGGTCGGATGCATGACAGCTAGGTGATTCGGTACCATAGGTCGTGGGTTCGAGTCCCAGACGGGGAACGAATATAAGTGAAATATAGGGTGCCTTGTTAACGGTAGTGTCTTTGTGCTTTATATGTTTGTCTAATTTGTCTTTATTTTCTACAGGTATTTCTTCGGAGATCCAAGGCCCATAGTACTCCCAGGTGTTTCACTGATTCTATTTGTGCTTTTTATGTTTATTTCTCTTTCAATGATGTATCCTCTCAGAGGATCCGCTTGCGTTTACGTCGGGTAAATTCCTTCACTTTCCGCGACCGTGTTGTCATGCATGCGATTAGCTAATGATTGGCTATTAAAGCTCCATTTTTGTGGAGCTCGGGTAGCTCAGTCGGTTAGAGGGTCGGATGCATGACAGCTAGGTGATTCGGTACCATAGGTCGTGGGTTCGAGTCCCAGACGGGGAACGAATATAAATGAAATATAGGGTGCCTTGTTAACGGTAGTGTCTTTGTGCTTTATATGTTTGTCTAATTTGTCTTTATTTTCTACAGGTATTTCTTCGGAGATCCAACGTCGATAGTACTCCCAGGTGTTTCACTGATTCTATTTGTGCTTTATATGTTTATTTCTCTTTCAGTGATGTATCCTCTCAGAGGATCCGCTTGCGTTTACGTCGGGTAAATTCCTTCACTTTCCGCGACCGTGTTGTCATGCATGCGATTAGCTAATGATTGGCTATTAAAGCTCCATTTTTGTGGAGCTCGGGTATGCACCAACGAGTAAGTATATAGCTATAAATCTAAAATGATATCAGTATTATATATCTTACCGTAATGAAAAGGACGCATAGTTACCAACCATATTAGATTTGAAAATCTTTATGCACTAGAGATTTGTTTTCTCAACACTAAAATTTAGTTCATTTTTACTTCTGAAAATATATCAAACCATCAAATATTACTTCATAAAACTATTTTATGTACAACATATCGTAATCAGTGAAATTTAAACTATGTGTCTATAATTCCGTCAATGTTTAGTGATTTATATGATATGTTTAAGATACTTAAAAATATATATCCTAGATAAAATTAAATCTGGACCCCGGTAATAAGTAAAGCTTGACCCCAGTAATAAGTAAATAACGAGGAAGTATAAAAGAGTTAACAATATCTCGTAGTCCATGGACTAAAAGGACAATATCGTGTATAGTGACTGTCATATTTAGAGAGATTGGAACCCCCGTTAAATCGAGGTGAGACCAGGTGCGAGGGAGTAGTAAGCGTCCCAAATTAAAATTATAAATGTAGAAATGAAAGTAGAAGGCAAGATTTTAACAAGTTCAAAATCGTGGGTTTTTGGACAACAAAAAAGATACAAAACCTGCATCTTTTATTACAATTTGGAATATTCAATAAGTCATTTTCAATTTCCAAATATAATATAAATAATCCTGTGAAGACATTGATATTTGAGACATTACCTAGCATATAGTGCACCATATTAATAAACGTGTACATGATCTGATGTGTTTTTCTTTTTATTACCTTTACTATTTAAGCAATAAAGGTTTTGTATTCCATCATCATGAATGTTAAAGAAGTATAGTCAGAGAAGTAAGTATATTAACAATTTATAGCTAAACATTACACGAAACCGAGAGATATATCAGATAAACGACTTTCCTTATTCACTTTACTGTCATGGATTCCTCCATCTAGGTTGACTCTGTTTTCACTTGCATTTTCTTCATGAGATTTTCTCACGCAATTATGAGATCTCCGAGGTAGTTAAATTCTCGAACATTCCCCTGAAAGCAAATTATCGAATAGAATAGACAAAGATGAAGGCCATGGCGTCCTGGTGTAATCAAGGGACAAAATAGGGACCTTCAAGCAAGCACAGATACGTTGCAACACTTGGTTCACTGGACGACAATATTGAATTCAAACTACAATAATTTATTTTACTTGCAAAGCAATTCATTTCTATATATTTTATGTTAACATTTATGATGTAATCAGAAAAGTGGATTTTATAACTGGTATTATACAAATGTAGGCGAATAAACTATAGCCATGCTGAGAATAGATCCAACAGAATTATACCCTTAAAATACATATCAAATTTACTTTGGTTAAAGAAAAAAGAGGAGTTACTGGCTCAGTTATGTGGCAGAAGTCACCATGGAGCTATACAATACATGAATATAAATAATATACTAGAACATATAATACATAACATAACTATTTGATTGTAGTGCAATTACGATACCGACTTAGGACGGTCATTTAATTTGACAAAAGCCAAACAACCGGTGTGGTTATCCGGTTTACGGGCCCACCTTCCCACTCACCATAACAGCAGAACAATCAAAGGACGTGTATTTAAAAATTTATAAATAATCCTCCATGTAAAGAACAAGGGTCAACAGGTATGGCATATTGAGAGGTCATACAAAATATAAACACATAAGGTATTGTAAAACACTGGTATAAAAATATATGCGACATCAACATGATAAGCCGTGCTCTGCCAGTCTGAAAGCGAGCTAAGACCCTAGATCTGTAGGAGTCCCGACTAACAGTCAGATGGGACGAGGCTCAGGACCATGTTTCCTCTGAAAGAGGTTTGGACAAGATCCGTCATATAGTCCCCACCGCCCTGTTAGTCAGCGTGCAACGTTCAAGAAAAAGTCTGCATAAGGCTGTAGAGGGGCCAAATACAAGACCTATAGTCTTTTTGATGATTTCAATATCATATTGTCTATTTAGAAGACGTTTGACTATTGTCCCAATGTTCACTTTAAAGTGAAATATGATAAACGTGACGACTTTGGATTTCCAGTATCCCTTATTTAGATGGTGTTGTACCTAGACACCCATCATATGGCATTTATATTAGTAAATTGGTTCGACTTGACACACACACACACACACACACACACACACACACACACACACACACACACACACACACACACACACACACACACACACACACACACACACACAAACACACACACACACACACACACACACACACACACACACACACACACACACACACACACACACACACACACACACACACACACACACACACACACACACACACACACACACACACACACACACACACACACACACACACACACACACACACACACACACACACACACACACACATACACACGCACGCACGCACATATATCACTTTGAAACTGAGGGTTATAGATTTCATTAACTAAGAAAAGCTAAAATCTAATCGCCCTTTCATCAAAATTAAATTTGCAAATACAGACATTGATTATTTAAATTTCGGCTAAATTTTAAACCATAAGTCTGTATTAGAGATAGTTTCTCCAAACGTCAGAAACAAAGATCCGCTATGTATTTCCTATAGCTACACATCATTTGCATCCAGAATTCATAATTACAAAGGGTTTCTGCAATATCTTGATCTTAGCAACTTTGCATGCCATCATCAATCATGTGCATGTTCCTCATCTAATTTTTTATATTCTCATTTTGACCATGTCATTACTGGTGATCTTGATATTGTTAAAAACATCAAATTAAGAGAAATTTTACTTAAAGATCCAAAATACAGAGAACCCAGATTATTCACATGGAGCCAAAACATGCGAGGAATATGCTACACGACCTGCAAAAAGAGACGAAGCATTGCTGAGATCAAAAATTACAAAAATTACAAGGCTCGGTAAAAACCAGATTCTAATCTATTTTCAAAGATCCTGATGTTGTCAGAGAACTTACCTTCCTCCAAGAACATTATATCATTACACCAGCAGATAAAGCTTCTAATCATTATACATTTACTTGTAAGAAATATTACAGTTTAGTGAAAGAATAAGGATTTAATTCAGCTCCGGGAAATACTAATTATACTCTTACGAACTTTTCGGTTTCGGAAGTAATTGAAAATCATAAATCTGTCTTCAATACATTTACCCTTCGGTACTTCCTCGTTTATTACTTTGCATTGACACAAATAAATTAACTTTAGACCTTCCATATTTGTACTGCATTCCAAAAATGCACAAAATTTCTTACAACCAACGCTTTATCGCTGGTTACTCGAAGTGTTCCACAACATCTGTATGGATGTTACTCACAAAATTATCAGAAATTAAATCTGGCCTTCATAGGTATTGCGAAACAGGATATTCCAGAAGTGGAATTAATCAAATGTGGATGCCAAAAAATTCTGAAGAGTTGTCAGAACATCTGAATTCAAAAAGTTTTTACTAACATTCACTCCATAAAGTCCTTTGACTTTTCGACTCTTTACACAACGATCAGAAATTAAAAGACCTATTAACGGAAATTATCCAAAATGCATTTACTAGTAAAACGGAAGCCGTAAAATTCAAATATATAGTTATAGGCCATGATAAAACTTATTTTGTGTGGGAAAATTCTGATTCCAAAAATAAATATACTGAAACAGATGCCATCCAAATGTAGAACCTTCTTATCGATGAAATTTTCGTGGTGTTTGGATAAAAGGTTTTTCAACAAATTGTCGGCATTCCATTGAGTACTAACCGCTTCTGGCTGACAATTTCCTTTACTCATATGAAGCTGAATTCATTCAGTCTTTGCTTTAGCAAGGGAAAAACAATTGACTCCTGGCTTCAATTTCACTTACAGATATATAGAGGACTTGCTCTCAATTAATAATCCTTCATTCGCGGATTACCTTAGCATCATCTATCCAAGTGAACTGGAGGTCAAAGAAACCACAGAATGTAATAATTATACCTCGTATTTAGATATTATGTTGTCTTTCGATATTGAATGTGAATTGAACACCTCACTCTATGAGAAACGTGACGATTTCAATTTCGCTATTAGAAACTTTCCTTTCATAAGTATCGTATCAAGTTTCCATCATCGGTCGCATACGGCGTATTCATATTTCAGTTAATACGTTATTCCAGAGCATGTTCAAATCACAATGACTTTGTTCTGAGTGCTAGGCGACATTCAGATAAGCTACTCAACCAGTTGGAAGTTCTATGGTCATTATGAGGCTCTTATTACACAATATAATATATCTCGTTATCCAGACTTTCAAATGATATTAGGGATTGAGACCGATTCCGGTCATTTTACACAGATTTGACACATTCCTTACTAGAAGGTTACCTACTTTGACTTCCCCATATATGAATATATATGGAATTTACACGATTTGACTCTTTCTGCTGGGTATATGTGACGGGTGTTGTTGGCAAGCAGGAGATGCTCACTCTCCCCGGGCACCTGATCTCACTCCATCAAGGAGGTTCATATATGCTCTTCAAGTAGAAATTTTTCATTGTTTTCTATTTGGTTTTCATTTTCACTGATCTTGTATGTCCTTTGGATTAATGACTTTCGGGCTTATTTATACATAATCTTTTTATTTGGTAAATTTTAAAAATCTTATTAAAAATGATCTAAATTCTGAAATGTGAATTTTCAGCAATATGTATCCAGCGGAATTCTCATCCGAATATGTGTACAAACTAAGGAGGGTCAAGGTTTTAATAATTTCATCTCCTGAGGTAAGAAATTGATTAAATGCCTTCGACTTGTTTGGGGCGTTCTATTGTCGTATACAAACTTGTGCTTGAGCGTTGACTACTAGGGCATCGGAATCTCTATGACGGGCCTTGTCCAAACCTTTTTCAGAGGTGACAAGATCGTGAGCTTCCTGTCCTCTGACTTAAAGTAAGGACTCCTACAAATTTAAGAATCTGAGCCCAGTTACAGACGGGAAGAACACGATTGACTTATGTTGATGTCGCTTAAGGCCTTTCGCTCCTGACACTTTTGAATACATTGCGCAACTCTATTTGTCATAAAGTAGAACATAATGTCGTGCGTGTTTGAAGATTACGTTTTGTATAGAATATAAAATTCTTTACATATTTAAAACATGTTTAAACATTATTATAACAAAATATATTGAAATATTACTTTTCATCAGTCCAGTCTTCTTACAGATGTTTAACATAAAATACATTTATTTTGCAACACCGCTTACATTTTTATCTAGATGATCTACAGTTCACATGATGCGCTTGTAAACATGTACTGCAGTAGTGACCTCATGGAATCGTATGTAATACTTGAAATTTCGTCATCAAATGAAAGAGATTAACCGATAAACTTGTGCATATGTGTCCACATAGATCTATAAAGTCAGGCGGATCACGTTTTGCGACGAAGTAGAAAAAGAGAATCCTCCCTCCCCTTTCTATCAATCTAGTATAATAATTATATTAAAGACGACTAACACCCCCTCAAGTCCTCAAAGAAATTAGCAAATTTATGTAAGGCAAACTATGTTTCTGGTTAAATGTGGATAGTATATTGTACTATTTAATACATAGAAACATTAAAGAAGGCTAGAAGTCATTACACTGATTTACGCCAACGCTTAGTAGAGGGAGGAGGAAAATATGGCTGTCAGAGGACCTTTAGGCTAATATAATTCCATAAGTAACTCGTGTACTTATGGATATTCTATGTGAATGTGAAAGTTCAATCCCTTATGTATGTCTTGAAGCATAAGAAATGCTCTTTTAATTATATCTGCACAAGATTTCTTCTTTATAAGACGCCCACCCCTTGTTTTATGGCAAAATAATCCTAAAAAGTGGGTCAGAGGAAATTCAAGCTGGAATAACTCTCAAATTAACTCATGTACCTCCATATTTTTTTTATATAATTGAAAAATTCAATATATAATCTATAACATGAAGTAAAAAAATCCAATTTCCGATTATTTTTTTATAATAAAGTATCACTTTGTATATGCTTGCCCTCATGGTTTTTTTCCATTGCTTCTTCAACTTATAAACACACACCCAAAATGCCTTAATTTTCCATTTGAAGCAAAGATTTATTAGTTTTATTTTCTTATCTTGATAACTGATGATAACTTTCAATAAATCATTGATTATTTTTATTTTCTTACTACTATCACTGGTTTTATTTGTTTATCAAATTCAGCATACCCATTTTAAGCTGATTTTAGCAAAATTTGACACATTTACCCCCTATTACTTTAGAGGCATGTAAAAAATCTAACTCATACACCTATGCCAAAATTAGGCTTAAATAGCTCTAAAGGTTTATTCTATTGATTGAAACAAAAAAATCCACTTTTTGATTATATTCAGTTTCAGCGGCGAAATACCTTAACATATTTTTGATACTAGCATATTGTTCCATGAAACGTTTCGTGTTAAAATATTCATGATCTCTCTTCTTGAAAAACCTGTTGATCCCTATTCTATATATAGAGGATTATTTATAAATTTTTAAATGCGTCCATCTAGATTGTACTGTTTTTTTGGTGGATGGGAAGTTGGGCACTCGTAAATCGGTTAACTACACCAATTTAGTGACGTTCAATTAACCGTCCTAAGACGTTACTGTAATAAAATCGAGTATTTTGAGGTTTTCTATATTTAACTATAATCACGTTTTATGTCCCCGAGACACAGTTCTCTTACGAAGCTGAATTCATCTAGTCTATGTTCTTAACTGACATCAAATGACAATTATTTCAAAACTCTTGAAATCAACTCAATATGTATGACAATTCTACTTGACTTAAGTAATGGGTATTGCTAGCAGACAGGAGATGTTTATACTTCCCTAGTAATTAACTTCACTTCCTTTAGGGGTTCATGTAAGCTCATAACATGTTCTTTGGGGTGGGGGTTGCTTTTTGATAATCCTCTTTTGCTCATGATGTTTGACCTTTGGTTTCAAGATTTTTGAAATAGTTATCATTGAAGTCATTATTAAATACCTATATATAACAATCGACATATAGATAAATAAATCTTTGAGGATGGCTATGATGGATATAACATTCGTTCCAAGAATCGCACACTAATCATTTTAAAACCTACGTTAATGATGCATCTGTTATTACCCCATTTTATGTGGAGTAAGAATGATGTTAATTTACGATATGCTTTTTAATTAATCTTATATCTTGATGAAACAGACAAATAGCGTTAATGTGAAAACAGTGTCAGTAAATTTACTCAGTTTGTTCGATCATAAAAAGGTGACATAAATAACCGGAGCTAAACCTTTGTATTTTGTATGGAATGTGGTTTGTTGCTGTAGTAAAATATCCATTAGTAAAATCATAAATGGCAATTAAAATATGTTTTTGTAGATAACAATACTACATTCGGATTATACAAATGAAAATCTATAATGATCTTTTGATGTTTTGTCCTTGTTCGAATGTACCTCCCTTACTGTGCTTGCTTAATTTTAGTTAAAATAACTGTAGTCATTTTTTACCCAGCTAAAGAACTGTAAAAATGCCTTGTGTTGAATTTGGCATTGGTTTATCATAAATTTACTCGGGATTCTGAGGATCATATATTAATCATTGTTATAAATTTCCTTGGCGAGTAGTCCGAAATGTCAAACCCCAGCTTTAGACTGGGTGTGATCTTTTTCCATAGAGAGAATTGAAAGGAATTTTAGGTAGAATCGGAACTGACAATTTGATGTGTCATTCACTTGTTTATATCTAAACTATAATATCCGCATGTCAGAAAGTTCAATATAAATCCTGTAACCGGTGAGTTTATTTAGTTTAGCATTATATCACAGAATTGCTTCCTTTTTTTCAAACTGAAATCTAAAAATCTAAAAATAGAAATTGTGGAAAAATTCGGCTAAATGATGGCCAAAAAGCATGCTATGAGCCTTTTACCGAACTTTCTGATATAGATTAAGATTTGGTTGTGAACAAGGAAATGACATTGAATAATATCCTACTAAAAGTTTATTTATTTTTTATTTATTTATTATTTTGTTTTTAAATTGCCGTCCATTTTCTCTATAGGAATAATTAAGAAAAGTCAGAGAACAGACTGGACAGCGGAAGATAAATTACCTCAGAAGTTTTGTTTGATGGCAAGGATCGAAGGTCGGTCATAATGTTAGACATCCAGTCCTGTATCACTGGATTAATTTGCTCTATATTGGACATGGAAATTAATACGATGAGTCTACAGACATAAAGACAAAATAAACGACAGTTTAAAAGCGATTATGTTCTCTGTTTCTATTGGTACAAAAAAGAATTCAAAAAGTGAAGACGGTGAATTTAGAAATGTTCCTTTAAAACATTTATCCCTGGTTTATTTTATTGTTTTACCTTGAAACATTGACAAAACAAAGTGAATCACTACACTGTTTCATTTGTATTTCCATAACTTGTGTACGATATAATCTTGATATGGTTATCAACAATTGGGAGCCGACAAAGCTAGATCGGTTAAGTGCTTGACATGTGACCACCAGAGCAGGCCCGTTAGCTTAATTGAAGTCACTTTGAATCAATATCGAAGAAGTACCAAACCGTTATTCATTCTCAAAGTCGTAGGGCAGATACAACATCGTGTAAGTTTCAAAAGGGAACTGTTACTGTTGTGAACCCCGAAATACTGAAAAATTCCGAGGTGAGACCAGGTGCCCGGGGAGAGTAAGCGTCCCCTGTTTACATGCATCACCCGTCACAGCAGTTCTCAAGAAACCTGTCAAAATCAAGAGTTTTGGTTTCCTAATTGTACATACGAAAGTACAAAACTGGTATACAAAGTCATATTTGGCGTTCACTGAACAGGTCATCTAGTCGCATTCCAGAATATTATCAATCATTCTAGAAAGAGGCACTTCATATTTTCGTACAAGATCCCCATAGCGACCGTAGAATTTCCTCAGTGACGATATCCCTGAATGAGCAACTTAGTGGCCAGTCGTTTGGCTCTTGGAATAAAACCGTCGTATAGAGAGCAGGCTCTTGCGTACATTATAATTTGAGATATAAAAACTCCATAGGCAGGCGTAGACGGAATATTGCTGCAAAGAAACGGGAAGTTATTTTTGGAAGTTAAAATTGTCACGTTTGTCATACAAAGAGGTGTGCCAATGACCATCATTGTCGAAAGTTAAAATATATATCCAGATATGAAGCGGTTGTCTTTTTTATCTCAAGTTCATGGGGATAGCTTTCATGTATGTTATCCTTAAAGTTAGGATTATTGATTGACAATACGTCGTCTTTATATCTACACATAAAATTAAACTGAGATGCAAGACTATTTCTACCTGTGGAGAGCATGTTTTGAATAAATTCTGCCTCATACGAATATAAGAAACTGTCAGCAAGAGGAGGGGAGCAGTTAGTTCCCATGGGAATTCCAATGATTTGCTGAAAAATGTTTCCTCCAAACACCACGAAAATATTGTCTATTAAAAATTCCAGCATTTTGATGATTTGATCTTCGGTATACTTGTGTTTTGCATCAGAGTGTTCTTTTACAAAATATGTATCTTCCCGCCCAATGACAAGATATTTATATCTACGATTTCCATTTTTATGGAAAAAAGAATTTCGAATAATTGTAGCAAATCTGTTTTCATTTTTTATTTATTTTTCTTTAGTCAAAAAGTTCCGATGATTCCATAGCGAATACGATTCCTGTTAAAAATATGTGTTCAAAATAGGAAAGTATTCTTGTATCTGTTGTCATTTTTTGTGTGCAGGTCCTTGGTGATTCTTTTATATACTACTCTAGAAGAGACGCAAGATACATTTGCATTAGATAAAACACAGGATTTACCTTTTCATAATAAGTTTTAGCAAAACCTACGGAGGCCATAATAGAATTTTGACAAAAGTTATGAACCATTTTACAGATATTGATGACAGTAATGTTGTACTAGTTTTTGCTTAGAAAACATTTCAGATTCTTCCATTGAGGTTGGTATCTTAAAAAATTATGAAGTTTTAAAACATACACAGTAAAATTATAAACGTATTCCTTGATAAAATACAGTTTCTCAGAACAAACAATAGATAAAAGGTATTTCAAATTACAAAGGCTTTTGCCGCTTCATTCGGTTAACAGTTTGGGGAACATGTGATGTATCAATTTCAAACATCTTTATGTTCGAAAGTGTCAACCACTGGTAATCCGATAAGAACCTTTGTTGAATACAGCACGAAAAAGAGCACTGTTTGAATTCCTTATGTTTTTACATCTAATTCACTATCGCAATATAGACCTATGCAGAATCATGCTTTGGTAATAATTAGAAAACCCTAAAATGCTCTAAATACAAATATTTCGTCCTGAGAGCGAGGCTTCTTGTCACGAAACTACTCTTAAAATATATATTGAGGAACGTTTGAAATTTTCACTGAAAAAGTTCTATGATCGGTATAGGGATCTAGTGCATTTTCAGATTCCTCTATCAAGAATGTTAACTGATATTTTGGGACCTGACCATAGAAAATAAACTTCTTTTTGACTTTACTTGATTTGGCATTAAATATATATATACAGACATTTGATCACGTGCGTTTCCGACAACGGAAGTTCAGTTAGGCAGCATTTCTTGCACTGAATGGGAAAATTTGACTTCGTATTCTTGTCTTCTTCGTGTGTTCGTGCGTGTTTATATATGTATTTACCTCATTGACGTGAAAAGTTATTGCAGGACTTTTGCGACGGGTTTTGCATGCAACGCTTACTTCTCCCGGGCACCTGATCTCACCTTGCATTTGGGGGGGGGGGGGGGGGTTCGCATTTGTCTGAATATGACACTATTCACGATATCTTCCTTTTATCCCATGGAGTATGAGATATGTTTGACATTACACCAAGGATATTTTTTTCATACATAATAAATATCAATACATACATACGTGCATCATATTTCAAAGTTTTCAAAGCCTAAACTGAGGAAATCGAAAATATAAATATCTAAAGCGGAAACTTATTACCCACTTGACCTAACCGTGAGAGCCAAATAGCGCATCTAAAGAGAGAGTTGTGCATGAGAAAATACATCTGAGGTACATGTCTTCTCTCTTTGATTTTATCATAGAAATGGTTTCATTTCGACTATATATGTAATCCATGGTTCCAAATATTTATGTTTTCTGCATCATTTGTGTTAAAACAATGCAAAGGTATAATGATCGATTTCAAATATTTCATGAAACATTTTAAGGACCAGGAAACCAAAAGGAAAAAAAAGTACATGGATTAAATACAACCTCTAATCAAAGTCAGGATTTTATTGTCGATCATTTATATAATAAATATAAGCCGGCATATTTCAATTGCTTAGGCACTTTGCTCGAGACTGAATGGGCTTTGGTTCGAATTCCGTGGATACCTGGTTGGTGTCATGTCTTTCAGATGAAACAGTAAGAAAAGATTGTCACACGTCATGATAGGCGTGGGTTCGTTGCATTGTTTTTAATTTCTGAGTATTGTATTAGGCAAATCCATTATCATGCTAGTGTAGTAGTCTTTTGTGACGCTGAACAAGAATTAATCCATATATAGAAAATTGTTCTTCCAAACCATAATGTACCGTAATTACGTCGAAATAAAATCAAATCTGGCGCTGATGATCCCTGTTTCTATACAGAAGTTCCTGAGTCGCAATTCACATATATGCATATAAGTTTTTGTGAGTTGACATTTGAAATATTGGGCCCCCTTTTATACTTTGTTCTGATAAGTGTTTTGTATGCCTGAGTCCGTATTGTAAATTGTTGTGGAAAGTGAGGGGTTATATCTAGATATATCGAACTAGGTTATTTATTGATGTGGTAAGTTATCTTAACGACAACAAACCGAAGACGTCATAACTATTTGTTAAATGTTTTCTTCCCCGTGAAAAATATTTCATCGTAACTATGTGTGAATTGTAAAATGGTAGTAGAAGGCCTATCAATATTGATTAATATCGCATAATATGCTACAGATAAAGGCGAGTTGCATCACTTCTGTTTCAGATCAAACACTCATTATAGTATACCACTATAAACTCATAAACTGTTATGATCAAAGCATTCAAATAAGTTAATTCCATGCTTGTTTTTATCATGAAGACGTGCTTGCATAGAAATCTTGGTAAAACAGAACATAGTTCACATGGAAATATAGATCGCCCAGAGGGACCATTATAACATAGTTACTAATTGTAGTCTTACAAAACACGATCGTGAACGGAAACATACATTGTTATTTACATGAAAGGTGTTTCCATGCTTTAAATTTCAAGGTATTTAGCATGAAAAGTAATAACTTATCTAATGAAAACAGAAATAAAACGCAATTAAGGGGTAATCGATATAACAGACTGATAACTATGTTTTTATAAACTTTTAAAAGTACAATTTGGATTTCAGTTATTTGTGTGTTGTTTCAAAATGCTTACATCTCATTCTATTATTGCTTCCTCATGAATAGCGATAATGTAAGTGACAGTCTGCATAAGTTTGCTATCTTGTGTTTTTAGTTTATGTGGATCCTTAAAAATTCAAAAGAGATGTTAGAAAATCTAAAATCAAAAAGTTTTACTAAGATTTACTCTATCAAGTCTTTTGACTTTTCGACTCTTTACACAACGATCCCTCATCAGAAATTAAAAGACAGATTAGCGGAAATTATTCAAAATGCATTTACTAGTAAAAACGCAAGCCGCAAATTCAAATATATAGTAATAGGCCACGATAAAACTGACGTTGTTAGGGAAAATTCTGATTCCAAAAATAAATACACTGAAACAGCTGTCATCCAGATGTTGAACTTTCTTATCGATAACATTTTTGTGGTGTTTGAAGGTAAGGTTTTTCAACAAATTGTCGGCATTCCAATGGGCACTAACTGTGCTCCGCTTCTGGCTGACATATTCCTTTACTCATACGAAGCTGAATTCATTCAATCTTTGCTTTCGCAAGGGAAAAAACAATTGGCTCTTGGCTTCAATTTTACTTACAGATATATAGATGACTTGCTTTCAATTAATAATCCTGCATTCGCGGATTACCTTAGCGTCATCTATCCAAGTGAACTTGAGGTCAAAGAAACCACAGAAAGTAGTAATTCTACTTCGTATTTAGATATTATGTTGTCTTTCGACATTAATGGTCAATTGAACACCTCACTCTATAAGAAACGTGACGATTTCAATTTCGCTATCACAAACTTTCCTTTCATAAGTAGCAACATTTCATCATCGCCCGCGTATGGCTTATTCATATCTCAGTTAATACGTTATTCCAGAGCATGTTCAAATTACAGTGACTTTGTTCTGAGGGCTAGGCGACTTTCAGTTAAGCTGCTCAACCTGGGTTATATATCTGCTAGACTAGCAACGTCAATGAGGAAATTCTATGGTCGTTACGAGACTCTTATTACTCTATATGATATCTCGTTATCCAGACTTTTAAATGATATTCTGGACTGAGACCGATTCTGATCAATTTACACAGATTTGACACCTTCTATACTAGGTTACCTACTTCGACTTCTCCATATATAAATACATATGGAATTTACACGATCTGACTCTTTCTACTGGGTATATGTGACGGGTGTTGCTAGCAAGCAGGAGATGCTCACTTTTCCCGGGCACCTGATCTCACTCCATCACAGGGGTTCACATTTGCTCTTCAAGCAGACATATTTTGTTTTTTTCCATTTGTTTTTCATTTTCACTGATTTTGTATGTCCTCTGGTTTTATGATTTTTGGACTTGTGCTTTGGATTTATCCATCATCTTTACATTACATCCCGTGCTAGATATTTCCATGATGTTTCGGGTTTGCGGAGTGTCCTCGCATAGTTAGGTGTTTTTTGTTTTTGTTTTTGTATGTTAGTTATTAAGAGAAAAATTAATATATAAAAGTGAAAAAGGAAAAAAAGCTTTTATTTTTTCGGTATAGATATTACGACTCATTCATTTCACCATAATATCAAAACAGAATGTAAGTTTCATTTCCCACTGAAGAAAATGCAAGTTATATATTTTGTCTAGCAAAATGAAATAAAGTAATGCCAAAAGAGCTATACATATACATATTTTTGTAATAAATATACTTCAATAAATATACTTTAATAAATATATTGCAATAAATATAACTTCAGTAATAGTGTAAGTACTAGATGGACATAAAATTTAACGAAGAAAATGATTTAACCTGATCAAATATGAATATAGATATTTATACATCTATCATATCAATTAGCTACGACAGACTATGGTAAGCTGCAATGCTAGAAACACAGAAATCAGTATCCATTGGTGCATTGCCTTATCTATCTTGAGTTTATATATGAAAAGGCAATATCAATCAGGACAAGGAATGCATTAAACTACTGCATTAATCTTTAACAAATCAATGAACAAGAAATTTATTGAAGACATTACTAATTGATTCATTTAAACAATGAAGCATATTGCATCATGTTATTGTCCCTGAGCAAATATAATCCTCAATATGTACGATCGCGTCTACTTTGTATTTATTTATCTTTGTGCCTTTTTACATATTTATTTCTTTGTTTATGTCTAGAAACGACATTTTCAAACGAGTGACATTCTAAAAGCAATTTAACACGACCTATTTCTAAGTTTATCACCCTAACTTCGAATTAATTTAGCGTCTTAATTCTTTCACTTCAATTTTGTTTGAATTTCCCATTTTCGGTATGAGTAATGCTCAATAGAATGACATAATTCAAATTAATTTCTTGTTTTCTTCTTTTTCTTATCAGTCTTGTTTTGTCCTATTCAATGTGCATAGTGCGAAAATATAACCCAAATATTTTATGAGCAACCTTCTTCTGGTGTTCTATAGCTATAAAACTTTCTTTACCAACATTCATCATGTAAGTGCAGTGTGGCACTATTGTTGAGTCGCCTCTATATTTTGGACATTTCGGATTGGTGTGGTTACACAAATCGGAGCTAGATGCATACTGGATATGAAGTTAAGCACTTATTATAACACAATTCTCAGCCTGGGTTACAAATCGGGAAAGTAGATCCGGACGTACGGTGTGTCCGGACGCTCGCTAGTTTTGTTTCCTTCCATTACAAGTAAATTCAAGTGGTGATATATGCAGACTCCCGTCATGTTATTCATATATCTCAATTTGGTTCCATTTGCCAGAGTCTGCACTAATGTTTTCGACTTTCAGACAAAAAATTTTAAATAACATTGGCATTTGTTCACTCGGGTTTACAGTTGTCAGAAACTTGGAACAATTTAGGTCATTATCAAAATTCGAAAAAGTTACTTCTCAAAAATATGTATCCAATGGAAATTTCCGCTCTACGGTGATCTTGTATACAAACTAAGGAGGGTCAACGGTTCCGATGATTTTATCTCTTTAGTTTCCAATATAGTGATACGCCTTCGGCATCGACAATATGACCCATAAAGCATCAAAAAGACACCGCTTGTACTGGGCCCTTCTACAACCTAATACAGACCTTTACATGAACGTTTTACACTGACTGACAGGGCCTTTGGGACTATATGACCGGCCTTGTTGAAACCTTTTTTAAAAGGAGATATGATCCCGGACCTCCTTTGATCAAGGGTTTGAGCTCGCTTTCGGATTGGAAGAGTACGGTTTACATAAAAGTTTATGTCAATGTATATATTTTAAACAATTGGTCCTACTCTAGATCTGCATTACCATACATGTATTAAATTTTTATACTTGTTGATCCTTGTTCTATATATGAATAATTTTTTAGAGTTTTAAATGTGTCCTTTCTCCTATCATTATACTGCTTTTATGGTGAGTAGGAAGGTGGCAAGACAACCAATTAACCGCATTTAATATGCTTAATGTAATGCATACTGTAATATCAATTGACCGTCTTAAGTTGGTATCCTAACTGCATTTTCATAAAAAGATTTTTGTAATGTTCCTAGGGTTTTTGTTTGCAAATTATAAAATTATTAATGGTGCATTTCCGTGATAAACTCTGTCATTCAGCTTAGTCAGGCGGTTTTTTTTTAAAATCTTTTCCTTACCTTTATGTGGACCAATACAACATGAAGATCATAAACTACAGATAGAAGTTATTCGAACTTTGTGCTAGCGTATACTTTATGCAGCCATCTTGTGTAACTAAAGCAAACTCAGGAATAAACACAGAAACATGTCAAGAATATATTCAATTGCTGAATTAGAACAGTCAACTGACGAGCTGATCCCCAATCAGTTGATATCACTCAATCACATATAACTATGAAGAATATGGAACACTTAATGGTGTCATCAAATTTAGATATGATTTCATGTAAGTGAGAGTACATTCAACTTAATTATATTAACAAATTGTTTTAGTTGTCCCTAGAGGAAAATCATTTTACATCTTTATCATTTCACACAAAGAGTTCTTTTTTTTTGTGAAAGCGCATCAATTAGATATTACGATATGAAGTTATATGCTAAGGTATCATTTAAGGCAAATTGTGTTGTAATAGTACATCGTAAATTGCCTTATTATAATTAATTGGCTTTGAGAATATGACGCATTAACGCCCATTACTATTGATTAAATGATTGCTAATTGCTTTACATCTCTTTACAATTATTTTGCGTATATGTGACTGCATCTGCATGATGCATTGAATAGAAATTTATACCTTTCAAATGTACCCTCCCGGAGAACTGATAAATCTTTACGTGCCTTTACGTCCCATCGTGACTTGGGACTTTAGTTTCTATTGTCTCGTCCTGGGGTGCCTACAACTGGAATCAAACCCGGGAACTGTTGGTCACGAATCGAGCACCTCATCCACATCAGCATCACTCCTATGAGTACGTAAAATGTGAAAGTGCAAATATGTTAAATCAACTTTTTATAAGAAAAAATGGATACAGAATCGGTGAGACTGTAGTCGTTTGAATCATAGCAAGACTTCAATGAGACGTTTAGGCCTCATTTGATTGTTTTAAGGATGTATCGATTTTAGTACTTCATGAATTTTACATGTCTTTATATTTAATGAAGTTATAAATTTACATGGTTTTATCGATTATATAAATATTTTAAACATAGAAACGATTTATTTGTGTCTGTAGCTTCTGTTATCGGGAATATCTATTCTTTTTATTGTGATTTTTCCCTTCTCCTGCTCATGGCGTTTTAATTTCGATTTAATATGCAAGGGCATACTCCTATTTTGAGTGCTTTGTTATGAGGACCAAACGACTAACAATAATATAACTCACTCAGCTTTCAAATCGAATGTATTCAGTCGTCAGTGAGGAAGAGATAACTGAAGAAATTCGACAAAGCTGTATGACAAAAATCACCAAGGACAAGCACACAAAACATGATCATAATAGAATATACACTGAAAAACGACATCACAAAAATATTAGATTGCACTGCGGTTACAATACCGACTTAGGACGGTCAGTTGAAGTAACAAACGTCATTCATTTGGTGTGGTTAACCGGTTTATGGGCGCCCACGTTCCCACTCACAGCTAAAGCAACACAATCAAAGGACACACATTTAAAAATTTATAAATAATCCTCCATATAGAGAACAAGGATCAACAGGTTTCTCAAAAAGAGAGGTCATAAAAATTTTATTACACACGAAAAGTTTATAGAATAATACGTTGCTATCAGAAATATGTAAGGGTACATCAACTTGAGGAACTTCCATAATCGATAAAAAGATATATGATATTTTAGACTACAATCACACACAGTGATTTCCTTTACCGATCTGAGAAATTTTATACATGACTTTACCACCGAGCATGGGAGGTGTTCATGGAACATTCACGACGCCTGTCATATGCCTGCAAGAGACGCACACTCCATTCCGGATACATCCTAGTTGAGATTCTCAACCGTAACCATCACCACCGAAATTTCCATTGTATGAAACTCTTTCAAATTTATACATGATTCCAGTCGCTAAGGACGATTCAGCACTTTTACTTGTGATACACTAATATAACTGCTCACATCGCAATATGATTATAATGGATTACACCTAATAGAACAAAATTAATTTATGCTTTGTCCTCATTCACATGCTGTCTTTTTCTACCTTTTTGAATCGAAGTTTTCATCTGTATAATATTTTGTAATAATTGCAGAGAACGATTAGCCAACGAGGATCTACTAAATCATGCATGAACGCCCATGTGTTGTGCATAATTATTTCTATGTATAGAGTTTCAATAAAATATCAATACCAGAAATATTTATATACCGCTGCTTTTACTTTTGCATGCCTTCTGGTGGTAACTTGTCTACATGATTTATGAATTTCACTGAAATAGTCATTGCCGGTATTTAAATACAGTAATAAAACAGATGTTTGCATACATTGCAGGGATGAGAAGCAGAGTCAAATGTCATGCTAATATTTAATTTCAATGATTTGAAAGTTCATGCAACAAATACAGATGTTGCATATATACTAGCCTTTAGTATATACTGAATATTGATTTAAAAGGTTGTCTGCATATAGTAAAGGTCACACAAAAGCCATATTACACACGAAAGTTTTTAGAATAAAATGTTGCTATCAAAAATATGTAAGGTGACATCAACAAACCGTGCTCTGCCCGTCTGTAAGACGAGCTCAGATCCTTGATCAATAGCAGTCCCGACTAACAGTCAGAGGGGACGAGTACAAAACAAACAAACAACCCTATCTGCCTCCTTCTGAAAAAATAAATAAATACACCCCCCCACACACACACACAAAGATACAACTTAAAAACTTTATATTTTTATACTGTCAATTTGTGGGTAAATTTTCATCGACATCATTTTCCATTTATACATGCAAACAATTTATGACAAATATTAAAGCATATATTATATAATTTACCAATGAATGTAAGAGATGCCAATAACAGATGAGATGTCCTAAACATATATAGAAATTCATTGGTATACAGAATGGTGCAGTCAAAGCATAATATTCACGATAACGTGAAAGCTGTCACGAAGTTGCGCGTTCACGTGCTCAGTACTTTCTATACAGTGGAACAGTTGAAATACATCAGGTTGATCGAATCAAATCACCGATAATGTCCCTATATGGCCATATATAGGTAAATAACAAAAATGATGTTATTGATGATGTTAAAATGAGACCCCTCATATAAAAATGTAGCAGAGACAACAAAATCACCATGTAATCATGTAATAATGTTTATACTAAAACGATTTTCAGCTCATACTTTTATGTATCAAGCACTATCATTATTAAGATTTAATCTAATTTATTTATTTATTACTTTATTTCTGAATTTATCTTTCATCATCAGCATTATCATCATCATTATGAAATAAATAGAAAAGATTTTGATTGTATTTAATGTTCGGAAATCGCATCATGTTCTTAGAATTTATTCCAAGACACGAAAAGACGATATTTAATTCCAAATACTTTACAAAGATCATGTATTTATTTTGATTTATTTATACAATGATATCGAGCTTAGCATGCAAGTATTAATTTAATGTGTTGCAAGCGAACGTGACTGTCAAGCGTTTTAAAACAATAGTTTAGAGTGTTCACCAGGTCTACAAATTTTACGTGAAAATCTGTGTAAACGCATGCGTGTGTCAGCTCTCCTAAGAACACGAAAATCATGTTAACGTGCCGTATACAGAATTTGGTGTTAGGAATGCACCCAAACGTGGCTTTAAAGAAAGCAAGCGTTTAATGAAATGATAAACAATATAATAAGATAATGATGGGAATATGAATACTGTAATCTTTGTATGTTTGAAAGAACTATTTCCTAGAACTTGTCATTATTGTAGTGCTTCAAATTTGCATCACGGTGATTAAATCCCCTTTAGTGATACCAAAGCACAAACATCAAAACTAATTGTAAAGACACAATGTGAAGACCGAGATATGATTGAGGACAGGAAAGCAGTTGCATGAGAATAGCGACCACGGACATGAATATAATAAAAGAAGACAGAAAAAGACATGCAAGGGTGGTATCAAAATTGAACGGCCAATTGAAACGACATTCGTCGCTTATATTCTGTAATCAATAGGTATGTGGGGCCACCTTCCCACTTACGTTAAAAGAACCACAAAATAAAGAAAGGAAGATATATAAAGATCAGACTCAATCGTATGACAGAAGTTACCACAGAAATGCAATGTTAATAACGTAATAATTTCTAAAAAACAAAACAAAACAAAACAAACAAAAAACACTTGCACACATACGATCATCACAAAAACTTACACACTCCAAAAGAAAAGGAACACCACTTACTCAGGATGAGAGGTTGTAAAAATTTGAACTAGAATATTATCATGTAACCATAGAAATACAATAGTAAAGAAATACAAGTAGTAAAGCTATATAAAGACCCATATATTGAAGAGAAAGTACTTCTAAAATTTCGTATTGGACACAAAATCTTATCTCATTGCATGTTGAATTATATAAGTATCTTTTCGGTACTGACGACTGAAAAAAATACTTATTTACACAAATAGATTTATAGAATAACCATTTATATTGCAGAAAAGTGTCGTCACGTATTTCTTGTGTGCATTTCTATATTTCATACATTCGGTAAGACATTTTCCCTACATCAAGTGTTATGATTTAGCGCCTCAATCATTCAGGAATTGTTTTTAAACATATCAAGTGTAAATAACCGTGTGTTTCACGTGATAAAGCTGGCGTGACAGCACTGACAATAATTACATATCATCAAGATGAATTCCTATAAATCAACGGATTACGTTTCCCTATTTTGGTCTCTTCCCCGCTTAAACAGTAAGGCACCAATTATCCTTGTTTGTTTTTGTCTCACATCTAATATGTCGTTAACGGGTCCTTAATTCTACTGAACACTACTAAGATATTCATTATGGATGCATGAAGCCTTACACTTAATTCAATGACAAAAACTTACCCGCTCGAAATAACTGTGTAATTATCAAATGACAGATAGATAGATAGATAGATAGATAGATAGATAGATAGATAGATAGATAGATAGATAGATAGATAGATAGATAGATAGATAAAATATTTATAGATGATAGAAAAAAAAATAGATAGATAGATAGTAGAAGCTCAGTATGGTTTATGATAATGCACCCAGTGTGAAGTTGTAAACACTGGGTCTACCTTATGATATATAACGGCAAATTTACATGACAAAATGTTTTTGCTTTACAAGGAAGAATAAGTACCGTTTGTTACTCAATTGACAGTCCTAAGTTGGTATCACATCTGTCGTACAATCAATATTTTTGTAATACAATTGCATATATTTCATTAGTTTTTACCAACTTTATTGTATATCTTCTTGCTGACGTGTGCCCTACAGCTAAGTAAGAGTTTTTTTACCTTTCCCTTGTGAATTACAATGCCTTAATTTTGAAACAATGTTGTAATGTGTTTGATACATATTTGACCAGTCTTTTAGACCATGGAATGTGGGACTTACACGATGAAAAGAACGGGAACACACAATTTGTGTTATATTGAAATACAGAGAAATGTTCCTATGATATGGGTTGCTCTGAATTAGGAAGACAACCACTAAGTATAGATATAAACATTACATTTCCATTTTAAAATATTGAATAAAATTCTAAATATTGATAACTGTGTCATTCATGCTATTTGTAATTACATGTACAGCGATTCTGATAAACAGAATAATTGGTTGAGGTTAAGATGTTATCGTCAAGGTTTCGCTTTTGCAATTTTGAAGTATTAAAATTACAGAAATTATGCACTACCATACAAATTTCCAACATTTCATTATTTGTAGAACCAAAATAAAGATTTTGCTAAGTTTTAAGAGTTTTTTATTCATTCAGTATGCGAGTAGTTGTCAGTTTTGAAAGTGTATGTCATGTTAAAGAAATGCTTTGTGACAATTTATATTCATGCGTGTTTGTTCTCATCGTAGCGCTAATTTGCTTTGCATTACATTTCTACCATACCGACAGTGACTGATATTATATCACTGTGACACTAACAACACTTCAAAGTAGACATTCGTTGACCTTATGATATTAAAGAGAAGACTGAATACTCTGGACTCTCGAACATCCCTTATAAACGTACAGACCATACAGACAAACGACTATAATGGATTAGACAATGGCATATGAAGATATTTGTTTAATTACATGCCTATCCGAAATATAAACTACCTTTGAGATGAGAATATGGGAGGAATTTGTAAATACTTTCCTTACTTTTGGTGAAACGACTAATAATTATGCTAAAAAATAACATGCCTTCCATTTTCCTTTTCAATATCCATGCTTCTGCATGCAAGCATAATTGGTCGATAATGACCAATAATATTTAGTCGTCTAGACTGCCACAATTTCCTCTCTCTATTTTTTTCCACGTACATTACAAAACACTCGCATTGACAACTGGGGAATTTACGAATGCAAAGATTGTCCAAACAGATAATGCTAATGAGGATATTCTTTTGAGACTGTTATAAAACTGTTACTGGTTGAAGAGTCTATTCAACAGCGTATAGAAAAAAGAAGAATATAAGAATTTACTGCAGTGATGCAGCTGTATCACAGTTCGTTTACATATTCAAATATTTTTTTTACAAATAAATATCATTTGAATAAGAGAGAAAACTGAAGACATCTGACAAAGCTGTATGACAAAAATCACCAAGGACAAGCGCACAAAACATGATCATATTAGAATGTACACGTAAGAACGACATTACAAAAATATTCGATTGTGATGCGGTTACGATACCGACTTAGGACGGTCAATTAAAGTAATAAGCGTCATTCAATTGGTGTGATAAAGCGGTTTACTGTCGCCCACCTTCCCACATACCGCAAAAGCGTCTTGTATGGTCGTTTCTTATGTTTCGAATCATTATGGGTAAATGGTGGAGTCAGTGAGGATAAACGAGTTACTTCAAACATCTGCTTAAATTGTGATAGGCACGCGTCTGTAGTTTTCCTTACTAAATTTGTCACCACCTCTGAGTTTTTAAATCATTTTCGATCACACAAACACACACACAAAACCAAAGAACAATAAACTCAGCATTCACAACATTTCGGTCTCCTGACCTTCTTCCGGTGAATTTTATTGGAATTTTTCGTCTATCGGTTATGAAATATGATGGATTTCACATAACTTACACTGCCAATTCCAATTAAATTCACCGGAAGACCGAAATATTGTGAATGCTGAGTTTATTGTTCTTTGTTTTATGTCACTTCCCTTCGGAGGACTTTTAAGACATTTCCGATCATATTCGCCAAACCTATAGTATCGTAGTTTGGTGAACCACAATAAATGTCATAAATGTTTGATATGATTAATTTATAACACACAAAGCCACATTATAAATGCAAAACCATCACGAACGTCTTCCATACTACATTATAAAAATCTATTCAAATTTTTGGGGGAAATTTTGAAAATAAATATGCTCACCTAGGACACTTCCATGAAACAAATTTCAAGATTTAAACGTTTTAGAAGAGAATATGCATGTTAAGACTTCAATGCTTGATTATTTCAAACATAGTTGCTGAGAGACCTTTATGTTTTAATACAGATGATAATCAATATCATGAATGTCAATTGTCTTGTGGCACTGACTATCCTTGTCAAAGTTAATTTATTGTCAATGAATGATCTTTAACGTAATGGATGTGGAACATTATAATGTAGTCATTTTATATAGATTTTACCCAATTTGATACATATTTAATTTTATATTGACAATGACCAAGTTAATGTTACATTTTCGTAGTATCAAAGTAACGTTGGGTTTTTCCTATTGTAAATTTCTCTTATCGAAATGGTAATGTCCCCAGACTCCCATCATATGGTATATATATTAGTCAATTGGCTCGGTTCGCTAGAGCCTGCACTAAGGTTTTGGATTCTCATGCAAAAAATTCACAGATTACTTTTAAATTTGTTACTCAGGGGTATAGATTTCATAAACTTCAAAAACTTTTGGTAAATTTACAGATCTTATTCAGACATTTTATCTAAATTTCGAAATGTGACTTTTCAACAATGCCTATCCAGCGGAATATCCCATCCCAATTTCTATGGTGATCTAGCTTATAAACCAAGAAGGGTGTCAAAAGTTCCGATAATTTCATATCGGCGGGTTCTAAAATTATTACACGTCTTCTACATCGACAGTATGACCCCGAGATTATCGCTAAGACCATAATTCTTGTATTGGGTCCCTCTACAACCCAATACATACTTTTGCTTGAGTGTTGAACGCTGATTAAATGGGCATTAGGGACTCTATGACGGGCCTTGTCCAAAATTTTCAGAGGAGACAAGTTCCTGATCACCGTCATCTCTGATTGTTAGTCGGGACTCCTATTGATCAAGGATCTGAGCTGGTCTTACAGACTGGCAGAATACGGTTTACTTATGTTGATGTCGTCTTACATATTTTTGTTAGCAACATATGTATTCTATAAATTTTTCGCGTGTAATAAAATTTTTATGACCTCTCTTCTTGAGTGAACCTGTTGATCCTTGTTCTCTGTATGGAGGATTAGTTATACATTTTTGAATGTGTGTCCTTTGATTGTACTGCTTTTGTGGTGAGAAGGAAGGTGGGCGCCCGTAAAACCGGTTAACCACACCAATTGAATAACGTTTGTATACTGCAATTGACAGTCCTTAGTCGGTATCGTAACCGCAGCACAATCGAATTTTTGTAATGTCGGTTTTTAGTGTATATTCTATTATTACCATGTTTTATGTGCATGTTCCTGGTGACATTTGTCATACAGCTTTGTCAGATGTCTTCAGTTTTCTCCTTTAAAGACCCGAATGTTATTATGGGGCAACATTAAAGGGACAACCGAATTTCTAAATATTAGGAAGGAAAAAAGAAAGGTCATAAAACACCTGTAACAGCACATCTAGGTAACATTTGTGACAAAAATCCTAATAATCGTGTTCCTTAAAAACCCAAGTGTTATGGCCACTTATGTGTGTTATGTTGTAAATTTAATGAAGGGATGGAATGATCTTGTCTCCATATAACCTTTGTGTGCTACTTTGCCCTTTAACATCGAACTGCTTTCTTATTGTTATCCCATTTGCACTTATTCTAACATTTTACAATATATATCATAAGTGAAATAGAGAGTTTTAGATTTTACTTTATTCCCATAAGCTATTCTGACTACTTCCTTAAATAGTCCATCGAACCATTCGCGTTCTTTCCGTAGTCTATAATTCAAAGAGTAGTAGAGACCCAGGACTTTTAAGTTTCATCTGCCGTATATCTTGCGTATGCTTTTTATCTTTCTACGTTCTAGAAAGCTAGAAAGCTATAGACTGTATCAACAATTATTTATTTTATTTTACCTGACTCCTTACGAGCTGTAGAACTAAAAAGATATATCCAAACCGATTGCATATCTAAATTCGGACAATTTGGACTGCTAGCAACTTCTCAAATGTACTTGCAGATTTAAATTAAGTGTTTGATTATACTCGGAATTTGCTTTAAATCATTCAAATACATATATACACAAGTATAAAATGCCGGTTCTAAAATATCAGAGCTTGGTTGGGTGTGATTTTTACCTTCTTACTTTTATAACAAAAATCTAAAAGGAAAAAATCGTCATCATTGTGATAACACTTTAAATACACCATCTGAGCTCCAAAGAGACTTATGAATTACGTCGAGTTCTTATTATCAACTGTGGTCCAAACAGTGTGACAGGGACTTAAGGGCAATGGCTTAATGTTAATGTTGTGCGAATTGTTGTGTTGTACTGTAAACATCCAGTGATTCATCAATTTATATGTATACCACTTCACCTTAATCATTTATTGATTTTATGTAAATCTGACTAATTCGGTACAGTAACCAGACGGTTAAGACATCAATCAACGCCTTAAGACGTGAAAAGCATGTATATTATCCATGTTCCAAGTCCCCTACACCACATGCTCTTACAGTTGACTGGAGATGCTTATTGAGATCGCACTCGTGTTAAATATCTTATGGAAAACGAATTAAATTCCAAGAAAATAATATTTCAATGCGCGGAAAAATTACGATAGTAATAGTCTAACACAAGGAATTTTGCTACACATTCGGAATAAATACAACAGGAACATATCATAATTAACCGCTGTATCGTAATAAACATCAAACCAGATCAACGTTAAAACATGTGTAAAACGGATGCTCAAATATTTTAAAGCAAAGAAGTTAAAATTAGTAATTACAACAATGCTGTGGGTAATGGGAATATATTGTAAAGTCTTAGATTACTTAAACAGAAACAGAGCTTCCTTGTTCCCTTTAATTTCTGTACAGCCGCTTGTTTCGTTATCGATTGTGGAATACTCAAGATACTTTTCGTAGTTTTGACCTTGAGGTGTCAAAGTATAGCACATGTCGAACTAGATATAAGCAAGCACTACAAATGTTGATAAGTATATCCGAAAAATAGGCATATTTGCTCATAACGTATGACATTTTATTAACCAAAGGAATAAAAGGGATCTATAATGTATAATGAAATATATGATACATATTGTTCTTTCGTTACATGAAATATTAAAATGACTATAAGAACTTTGGCGCCATGACTATGGCATATTATTTGAGATTTACCACATGGTAGAAGTCAAGGAGAGATGAGGAAACTGATGATTAATTTATAGATATAAATGAAATCATCAATTAACAAAACTGCAACTGATGTCTGTGTGGTATTGTAATAGTTGTTACTTATCTTGAATAATACATTGAAACTCGAGTTAAATGTGGCAAATGTTATTCAGAATTAAACAATTTTCTTCAAACTTTGGCGCTTTCCGGACGATGTTTTGAATATTCAGAATATAATATACATTCGTAAGGATATTTGTGATAAGGAGGAAGTAATCTGATTTATTCAAACATGTATATGGCATGGATAAATATTAGGTAAAGGCTCATATTTAGATTACGAAACTATGAATATATATTGTTAATGCTCTGTCGCGTCAGATATTTTGCAACACTTATACGGATTTCCAATATTTGCATAGTAAATTATGCATAACATAGGAATATTACATTGTAATCTCGGTTTCCAAGATATACATTACTATTGGAGAGTGTTCCGACGTTTTATAAGTCATCTACGCTGAGCCCAGATCGATTCCGTTACATATGAGAAGGGAACAAACAGTCTGCACAATGCTTTTTCACTAATCCTCCATGCCGGTAACACGATGACAATCTGTATTACAATTAATTGTTTATGAAATGGACATTTGCTTATCAAGTCAAGGTAAGACCTTTTAGAAATATTTAACTGAATTCTTACTCCACGTTTTAATGTTTATATCAGTAACTTCACTGTGAAGTAATGTTCAAACTCTATTTTTTCGTATTATCGTTTAGCAGAGAACGTTTTACTTTACCTTGTTTTTGATAATTAAACACTTTCTTTAACAACAACTTCAATAAAAAACACCCACCGAGGAGTGTTAGTTAATTCTATAAAAAACACAATAGTATTAAATATTTGAAACTTAATGTATCCTCTGATAATCAATTTCAAAATCTACAACAAATTTAAAAATCTACAACAAATCCTTGTATCGATATTAATGTATTGCTATTATGAATTCCCCACATATATTTTGACTGAAATTTAGTAAACACGCCACTCCCGGACACCTGGTCACACCTCAGTTAAATTGTACACGATATTTTCCTTTTAATTCATGGATTTTGAGATGTAACCCGCCGGTCTTTCTTACTTCTTTACCTTTAATGTGTATGAAAGGGAACCATAGCATGAAAATATCGAAGAATATTTTCGATTTGAATTTGGGTAAAATTAGGATTTTAAAAACAACGATTGATCCAGTTTAATTATTAATATAATTTATGGTTTTAAATTGCAAATATGGTTAGAATTATATGCAGATCTGATAAATAACTTTTAATTAAGTGAAAGACAATGTTGTGATGTAATATAAATGGAATGAATGATTGACGTTTGTTGTTGACTATTATAATTATAAAATAAAAATCATTTCCAACGAAAAAAAAAAAAAAAAAAAATAACTAAGCAACCAATTCTTTATTGCTTAGCGTTTATATTGCCTTCATCTTTTCCAACGAAAAAAAATAACTAAGCAACCGATTCTTTATTGCTTAGCGTTTATATTGCCTTCATCTAGATCGTGGCCTCGTGTCAAAGTATGGTTTTGCACATTAATGATCTCTTGCTGCTCAGGTTTAATCCGCTGCAAATGACAAAATAATAAAGTCATGTGCCGGGCAGATGTCATCACCTTGTCATTAAATAGTCTTAGAGTACCGTAAGACAATAGAAAAACTTTCCGAAAAACTTAATAGTCTTCCGAAGGGAAGTGTCATAAGACAAAGAACAATTAACTCAGTATTCACAATATTTCGCTCTCCTGACCTTCTTCAGGAGGCCGAAATATTGTGAATACGCATTTAATTGTTCTTTGTTTCTTTCCGAAAAGGTTTATGTTGCAGTGTGAAGATTCATATACTTAATACCCTGCTTCCTGCTTGGTCATCAGGAATCCCAAAATAAAACATTTCCTCTTTAGACATACTTGTTAATAAGTGCCATACCTAGTCCTTGGTATGATATTTGCATTGTATTCACAAGTGTTCTCAGTTATCTTTAATGTGTTCGCATCGATTTCATAAACGAGAGAGGAATTATACACACGTTTATACAATAAATACCAATTGTCGTTCATAAACATTGCGTATTTCGCACAACCATAGTAAAGGAATTTTCGTGCAAAGAAATTCCTTTGCAATTTATTCATTTTAGTAAAATGGGGGTCTTGTTCCTGCGTTTTGTTATTAACTTGCAGGAACATGGCGATGTATGCATTTGGTTTTGTCTCTGTGTAGCATATGCCTAAGTGTCGTTAAATCGGATATTTTCGAAACAATCCGTTTGCCAAAAAGTGTCACTCACAATAAAGTCGTTTCTCTTTTCGACTATGCACCATTAAGCACAGCTCAATGAATACGAGGAGTAATATTCAGAGATATTTTCAAGATTGTTTTAATTACATCTTTTACGTTGTTTTCAGCATTTTTTTTATTGTTTGTTTATTTGGTGTTATTTTTATTATAAATATATATATATATATATATATATATATATATATATATATATATATATATATATATATATATATATATATATATATATATATATATATATATATATATATATATATATATATATATATTCAAGCGCCATGCGAAGTAACCGGTCTAGACACTCCCAATGAAACCCCCATAACTCCCTTTGAACTGTATGTCCGAGAAAAAGAAATGAAACTATTGACTTTGTATATAATGTTCACTCGGTTACTTCATAATCCCTTAAAAACCTTGCTTTAATATGATGGTGCAGATTATTAAAAATGTGACACCATACTTCCACGATATATGATACTTTAATGATATATCAATATACATTATGGTAAGCTAATGTTGTCATACGCTGTTTTCAAATATTCTTACAATAAACCGTAATACGTTACATTATACATTAATTGACCCATCCATTTCGCGGAAAATTTATTGAATTTCATGACGTCACAATACATTTTTGTCCGAGGTATGACCGAGTTGTAAAGTATTGTGACGTCATCTGATTTGTCGATTTGTCACGCATAAATGGAAGGGTCAATTGCGTCATTATTCCATTTCAAATTATAATCAGGAAATATCCAGTGAAAATTCCCTTATCGAATAATACAACTCATGGACCTAGCAGATTTACAGATCAGAATCTTCTAGGCTTCTCGTAGACAGTTTATAAGCAGAGCTTTACAGATTAATCTGACTCTCTCCATTGTGGAATTTAATTACACGAAAAGACTTCGCCATACTTTCATATGGACTGCAATGTAAATGAAAGAATCCTTTGTAGTTGTCATCGAATGACATTTGTTAACAATTTAAAACAAAAAGTGGTGCTATATGTGGACATGTCGCAAAACATGTCACACGTTCTGTTGAGTTATATAAATGGACAAGTGCCATATGAAAGACAATAAATTAATTTGTAGTATTAATTGCTGGCAATAACTGTAAGTCGCCAAGGAAAATTTATAACTTATAAATCACAAATAAAATGTAATATTGGAGGCTATCATAATGTATAGCCTATCTTATCAAAGGTATGGGGTCGCAACTGCATATATATAAAGAAGAGAGCTAAAGTAAAACAAAAAACTCATATATGCTTCTTCGAAACTCCAAGTTTTCAAAACGAGACTAACAACTTATCAATCAATCCTCGCATTTACATGTACACATGTAAACAATTTCATGATTCCCTTTCTTTCATCTACAGAAAGATACAACTCGATAAGATCACATGCATACTTTGGTTATGTGCAGGTATTATGCCAGATATAGTGCGTATTGTGGGGATTCCTCGATCATAAGCTTACACTGTAAAGCTCAAAACTGAATGTGAGCACGGTAATATAAGTGTAGGGTGATTTTAAATGCTAACAGTGTAAAGAAATGGTAAAACCAGTTGAGAGGACATAGTAGACACCTAAATACAGAAAATTATAATAATGATGTCATATCCGTTATCCGTATTAGGGCCGAATTAGTGTGTGAATTTTTTATACTCTTTACACGAATCTTCAGATCGTATTCAGTTCAGAAAAAGATAACACTTAAGAGACATTAACCACAGTAAAGATATCAGTTTAATTAATGATATATCCTGTGTATGAGTTTTGAACATTCAGCCTTTATCAACCAGCATTAGCAAGTTTCATAACTATCTTTTAATCAAATGCATATGATAATCTAATCACTTTGCATATTGCGAGGGCTGCAGCAATAAGAAGCTCTCATTATAGCTCATGCCTCGAGAAACATAAACAACATATACTAGTTATTCACCATTTGCAGCGAAACGTATGGTTCTTCTACATTGATATGTATAAGTCATGTATCATTTTTTATAATACCAATATTATTATTGTTACTTTAATTAATACGGACTGAAATGTAATTCTTACATTTTTATGACGATATCCTTCAATTTTACCTTTGGCATTTTTCATCAGTACGGTATTGAATGTTTGGAAAAGTACAGATCTCAAAAAGATTTTATCTGACTAATAAACATCAGGACATTAAGTGGAAGAGGGCTCAGGATAATTTAAATTAAAATAATTATAAAGTGTCGATCTTGTCCTGAAATAAGGTTATTGCAGTAGTGTGTGAGAAAAGATAGCAACAACTCAATGTGAAAACTTCTTACTTACACAGGGTTTCATTCAGAAATAACTCTTCTTTTATCTGTGAAAATTACATAATATAAGATGAAAACTTCCTACATGTATATCTTCCGACAGGCTGTTTACTGTAGACAAAAACTGTGATACAAGCATACGAATGGTAAGGGTTGAACAAACGTACATACGAAGTTATTGACTTTTAAGGCTAATATTTATGTAATCGGATTCAAGAAGATATGAGAAAGGAAGTGAAAGATAAGGTGAATAAATATGGCGAGGTATGGCAATGAAATTGTAAATCCTTCAGATGTTTTATTGAATATAACTATAAATAAAATACTGGCAGATCACACATCATATGTAAATGAATAGAATTATTATGATCAATGGATGTAACGCATCAAAGACACAGTGTTTTATTAGGTCGTGGCAGATTTTGCCATGCAGCTTAGTCAGTTATCTTTTTATTTCCTGTGTTGCCTCACTAGTGATTGCTTAAAGTGGAAACAATAATACTCCAAAATCTTCTCACCTTTGTCATTAATGGTAGAATACTAAGTGGGAGCACGCGCGTCCATCGATGTCCCATGGTCTTGCAGTCATATATTAGGAAAATTTTTTTTCAAGAATGCTATATTTGTCTATCCAAGCATGCTTTATTCATAAAATATTCACAAAGAATTGATTCTGATGCAGACGTTTGTATCTATATATCAAGGTAAAGGTCTCTAATGTCCTGATTATTTTTGTAATTAGAGAATGTGGAATATTTGTTTTAGTACTCTGACTTTAAGAATCATTCGTAGTCATATGAGATTATCTTTGATCACAATATACCCGACCATTATCTTTATTTTAATAGAAGTCGAGGCATTAAAATAGGATAGTGAAGATTGAAAAATGGCATAAATTGACAAAAGATTGATGATATGATCTTTTTATTTAATATGTCTGTTGTTAAAAAGGGGGT
The DNA here is from genome assembly GCA_035048485.1 of Pteria penguin. Lineage (NCBI taxonomy): Eukaryota > Metazoa > Mollusca > Bivalvia > Pterioida > Pteriidae > Pteria > Pteria penguin. The sequence goes on from CM068584.1 coordinate 20,985,695, forward strand.
GTCAGATATCTTTAGTAATTGACTAAATACGTCACTTCAGTCTTTGTTTTAATTAACTTTGTGTCTTTTACATGACTGAGTCAAATGCCAGTTTTTCCTTAGTAGAATGATGTTACTCGATTTCAACAATGGCTAATGTGCTAAAATAATCCCCAAAATATTTAAAATAATCTGCTCTTTTACGAATGTTCTTGATATAAAATATTTCGTTAGAATAGCCATGGACCTAAAGTTAAACATATCGAATATGAATAAATGTTATTAATTGATGTGGCTACATAAGTAACATTTGTAGAATATCAATACATCTTTGCAACAAAGCATTGTATCTGGCACAAACAACACCTATCCTGGTGGGCAGAAATGACAAAGGTTGTTGCAATGGTTATGAAACACGATATTTGGCCGTTGATTCAGTTTTTTTCAGTAACTTGTATAATATTATATAACTAAAATTCTTTATAAAACATTAAAGATTATTTTACCTATATTTCGTTTTGTTCGCTTCAAAAATTGTTTCTGTTATAGTCTTTTGTTTCTTCTGTTGTCATCCAGTCGCAATCTCTAGTGAATGTTGTTGTCCTACTACGGTGGAGGGAGACATTACACGTTATCACCCTGCAAATGATGACATAAAGTCATATTTATGAAAGAATACAAACTTCTAAACGGCAGCTGGTGTTGGCAATACACGTGTTTTTTAAAAACTATCTTTAAAAGAGGAGGACCACATAGTTTATTATTCTCAGCAGCATCCAAAATCTGTTTGGCAAAACAAATTTAACTGTCAACACTGGAATAGTTGCTTTATATGGGCATAGTAAATAGATTTCATTCCAAATCTTAAATGTTTGAACTATTAACGTCAAGTTTTACTCTTGGCATCAATCACTGCTAACTGCTGTGTCTCATCGATGAAGGTCTCAGTTTCTCAATTGCCAAAGGCGTCCTTGCAGTTTAAGGGCAAACGAAAAATAATTCTTAAATAGGCTTCGCTTTGCAGTATATCTATTGACGCCTGATTCATTTGCATTTGATATCCATTTAACACTTAAATTCAGTTTGCGTTTTGAAGGTGCCACAACGAATTTTGTCAGTTTAGACGGATTCACTTTTGTTTAAATTATGTGGTGAAATGTTGAGTAACTGAGAAGTGGTCAATGAAGAGCATCTACCATGTTTAACACGAACTCCTCAAGACCAGATATGGGATCAAATGTTAAAAGCTTAATCATCTTCTGCTGACTGGCCACACATAGTGTGCCATAGGCCTGTGCAAGCTAATGTAACTAGTCGTCACATTTAGTGGTAATGTTATAACCGCATTCAAAATCGGAATAATATGCATTTCGATAACTAATGTCTGTTCAGTGATGCTCAAGGCCAATAATGTGGAAATCTAAAGTATAAATATTTGATGTGAAAATCGTATACTATAGGTCCAGGATTCGACTCAAGCCGCGATATGTGTCCTCTTCTGGTAAAACAGTTAAAACCGAGTGTCACAGTAAGCATGGCACATAAAATATTATCATTGCTTCAGATGGGTCCATTGCAAAACTACAATTATAGTTATATGCACCACATCAGGCTTATGCCGTCACCAATAATCGTGGAGGAGTGACGTAAAACAATAATCAATCAATTTATATTAATGCCACTGTACTGACAGTGTTACACGTGGACGATCAGTTTCCCAGGGTATCCAGATTCCCGTGCTTCTGAACTGATATATGCATAAAATCACTGTGTTACATGTAAACTCTGTCCTTGAATGTTTTCTGGGCTATTTTATTTTTTTTTATTATTATTATTATGTTTTTTGTTTTGGGGGTTTTTTGGGGGGTGTTCTTTTTTTTTGGGGGGGGGGGGTTGCTTTGTATTGGCTTTGAATATAATTGACAATATATTATTTGTCGAAATGTGCAAATATTAATTGTTTAACTTATTTCCCTATACTTACTTTCTAGAAAGCCATAAAGCGCACGATTTGATTCGTCATTGTGTGTTATCAAAATAAGAAGGAAAGTAGCAATAATGAAGGCTCAATTATTTCAACAATGAAATATCATCCACAACATAGTTTGTCATCCTACAATAAAATACTTCATTGATTATCTATGGTAGATAGTCATTACGTTAAACTTTATCTCTGACCTTTTCACTGTGAAACATTACAATTAAAAGGTCTTATTTACCCTTTGGGAATACTGTAAAATATAGAATGGTGGCTAAGATCGACCGACTAATAATAAATGTTGATATTGTATATTCTATGACTGGTAGGGGACATAAAATATTACATTTGAATGCAAGTAATTGCTTGATTTAGGTCAAGGGGAAAAAAAAGAAAACTGTCATTTGTATTTCCCCAAAGATCTGAATGTGCTCAAAGATAGATGTTTTCTCTAATACGTTTCCACTAATACGTTTCCTTACTATATGCTTTGTCATTTGTTGGTTTTAAAGGCATCAGATTGTAAATGGTGGCGCGTTTCGTATATATAGTTATTTTATATTAATTTCTTTTTTCTTTTTATTTTATTTTATTTCTAATTTGTAATCGATACAAAGCATTCGAAATATAAACGAAATTCACCGAAGACAAGAAAAAAAAAAGGCATTTGACTCAACAATATGAGAAATATCACTATAAACAATGATGCAAACATGCCAGTAAAATACCTCACAAACATTGCAGGTGCAATACCGACTTTCTACGGTCAGTTGAAGTGAAAATCGTCATTGAGTTGGTGTGATAAACTGTTTAAAACTTGTATGAAGTATATAGTCTCTGACATCACCAAATACTCTAAAGTGAAATTACACTTAGAAGTCATGTTCCGGTGAAATGGTCATGGAACTATAATACAACTTAGAAATCAGTTCCGGTGAGATGGTTTGTTTTGTTAATTTGACAAATGTTCTTGAGCATTTAATTGTTGATTGCACTTTTAGGATTCGTTATATTCTGACCACGAAAACATCAAGAAATGGAAATAAAGGAAAAGATTTAAGTATGAGCCATAAAACTCAGTTTGAATGTTAGTCATTAAAACATGTAGGCTGGACCTATTCAAATCAGTCCCCGCGGGAGTACTTTTTCAGTCGATACGATATTTACACCGAGTTTGATGTGTAGGCCGGACTTACATACATTTTATCACAAATGTTGATAATGTGGAAGTATATAAGTAGTGGAATATTGATTATTACATACTGACTTATAAAATTATTTCATTTGCGCTGAATTTATTCTATAAAATATAATAATACTTAAAAAATAACCTTTTTCGCACGTTGTAGCTTGTTCTTCACTGCTTTTTTCGTGTATATTTGCCTACTGATTGACAACTTAATTATCTTGAACTGACAGTTTACGTTTGATCGATAACAACGAGGAGATATCTATGAGTGACTCCTGATTACATGATAATTTCTTTTCTAGTAGTCGATGGAATGTTTGCTTTTGTGACACAAGGTACGTGTATATATAGATAATACGATTGTATTTAAAATGATGAAAGTGAATAAATTGTTGTTAATATTATAATATGATATCATATACAAAATCAAATACTTTGTGACAGTTTGAGAGAATATGAAAATACGTTTGAAGAGTATTTGCGGTTTCATTTTGAAAAAATGTTATAACACATAATCATACAGAGCTATCAACACATTTCTTTTCGTTGATAGTTGATATCTAGTATGGATCAAAAGATAACTCTGTCCAACATGTTCGAGTGTTTGTTTTTGTTTGTTCTCTCTCTGTCTCTCTCTCTCTCTCTGTATGGGGAATTTATAGTCATCCGAAATAATAACGCAGGCATTCCATAAACCAGTGTCATCAAACTTGGTTCTTCATCTCTGTTTTGTGATTGAACAGTTTTAAAATATACTTAATGTTAGTTGATTTATGATTAAATGGAGCTTAAAAATTTTGTTAATGTTCGTCGATTGTTAAAGGCAAATAATAAGTTTTTTTTTATAATTTCGACAAGTTCAAGATGGATATTTAAATGTTACTTAAGGACAAAAATGTGTAATTCCCTGTTTGTATTTTTCATATTTTAAGTTTTAAAATGTAAATTCATAGTATTTTATTAAATATGTAGATATGAATTGAACTACTACTACTACTGCTATTACTATTACTACTACTACTACTACTACTACTACTACTACTACTACTACTACTACTACTACAACTTCTGATACTGCTGCTGCTACTACTACTACTACTACTGCTACTAATACTGCTGCTTATAATAAAAATACCAACACAAAAAAAAAAAACACCAACACCACCATCAATAACAGTAACAACAACCTGAATATTATTATTGTTATTATTATTATTATAGTAATAAATATACAAATGAATAAAGCTTTTTATATATATTTTGCTATTCTTATAACTGCATCCGTGTACTGTTTGATCCACCTGTCTGACTTGAAACGTACACATTGTTTCTGCCTTGAATTGTTTCATTTCAATAAATGAAAAAAAAAAATCCAATTTGACATTCACATTATTTTAGGGTAAAATATACTACTGCTTGCTATAATATATTTTTATATGTTATGCTATTCTATAACATTTTTAAAGTTTCTGCATATTTCCCTTCCATGTGTTTCTAACCTATCCATTTGTTTTACTGTACATATTTATGCGTGTTTAATTTTCTACGCATGATAGGGCGAAAACTTTGACATATATTAAGAAATCCATTTATGTGCATTTACCAGATTTACCAGATTATGTGCATGAATCATATTCCTAGTTATCTCCACTCTGGAAATATAATTAATCGAGTACCAAGAGCACACTTAGACAAATACCACATGGAACCACATGGTATCAATGCTTTATAAGCATTCAGAGTAAAGCAGTCAAAAATAATAAATGAGAACTCAAATCATCAACGCATGATTTTACCAGGAAACCATGAAGAGCGGACATCTACTGAAATATAGTGTCCCCTTTTGCAAGTAGTAATCTTATCTTTCCTAAGACGCTTTATGCGTGCAGTTACTAGTATATTTTAAGTTAAACATGTATGTGTACTTCAATAACAAATGTCAAACATTTTATAACTAATATCTATTATGAAAAGATTTATTTGCACCATGGTGCTTTGACTGGCATTATGCTTCTGCCATATAATATGAATATAACACATTCAAAATAATAAAAGAATGGGGTATGAGGTATATAAAAAGACGATTTTTCTAATACTTTTTCTGCAAATGCCAGTACAACAACGCATGGACAATATTATGTTTGTCAGTTCATGAATTATTAAGTTTCTTTGTGCTGAAAGTTTATTCCTTACTTCTCTCTAACATTCTAATAAAATCTATACACCAGAGTACCGTCGCAATGGATGTGACAGCTTAGGCAAGAACAATTTAACACTAGGATATATTGTTTGAAAAAATGCATCAAGATATAGATAACTTAAAACTAAATGAGCATCTTCTGTGAACTAATCATATCTGCCTCGTATAATTCTTCATTAAATTTCGGAACTCCCCCCCCCCCTCCTAAAAAACTCTTTAGACTCACAATTTGGTCCGATTTCATAGACTTTTCCATGTTTGTCTTTTGAGAATCATATTCTGCAGTACGTTGGAAGTTGGGCTTTTTAATCGCAAACCATACAAAGTAAATGCTGTCGCCTTCAGTCTGTACCAAAATTTACATTACATTATTTATTTTCATTCTATACTTTACTATATACGTTCGAGGCCGATTTTGTGATGCAGTAAGATCTTTTGTCCTTTCTTTTACTAAAATTACCTCTTGTTGACCTCTTACAAGATAAATGTCATAATTCCATTAGTACAGATACGGAACATATATCAAGACGGGCATTGTTTACCGATTATTAACTTACCCGAATGTAACAAGCAATCAAATATGTATAGATTTAAAAGGACACATTTGTTTTCAGCAATATAAAAATATTCTAATCAATATCTATAATTTGTGATGCTCCAGAATTCCTGTGCACCATGAAAACAATACAAACACTGTCATGTTATGGTATTTAATTGCATTAAACGGGAATTAATAGGCATTAAGCGTGGTTTAGTAATATGACATAAATTAATATCAAAAAGAAAAAAGGAAAACTATCATATTATTTTGTAAACCCTCTTTACTCTTTTATTCTGAAAATTATAAATGTAATCTGCTGCAACTTCACGTGATCGGGTAATAATTAAATTGACTATTAAATTTACAAAAGCACATTGGTTAGTTTCTCTAGATGTCACTGTTTTATTTTGAGTTGTTTCTTTTTGGCGTTGAGCACCGATCAGTATTTAAATTCACAAACTGAAAATCATCAGACTTTCGCTGATTTGCTGACCTATGCCCTGCGATAGGGTTGATCTGATATTAATGTAGCCTGAATGTTGTTATAAATATTAGTTGAATACTTCATTAACTGATGACTAGTAATGCGTAAAACATTCCCTTGATTGTGTCTAACTGATAGGAAATTCCTCCTGAGGCATATTACATACCTAAATCAATGTAGTATGATGTATATTTTGGTAAGTATTCAATATCCGAGTAAACATACGAGTCGTCCTGTATTAAGAACGCCTCTTTTTAAATCCCACAGGGAATATGTTTCGTTCCAAGTAATGCATAATGTAAGAATTTCCTTATGATATGCACCCGGAGACAGATTTCATGCATCAGGAAATAACATTGATAGGGTTGTTCATATCGGAACAACTTTTATTGGTATGCAACTCTATTAGCATTCAATTATAACTACATTATTACGATTTGCTTCATACAATAGTAGTCCCATAAGGAAATGTTGAAAAATTATGTCAACGAAATCTCTATTCCTCATATAAGGGAATTATTGGCTACAGAAAAAAACAGTATTGCGATCTATGTATATATGATATCAATAATATTGTGACCTATGCATATATGATATCAATAATATTGCGACCTATGCATATATGATATCAATAATATTGTGACCTATGCATATATAATATCAATAATATTGTGACCTATGCATATATGATATAATAATAGTGTGACCTATGCATATATGATCATGATATAATAATAGAATGACCTATGCATATATGATATAATCATTCAAGAGTATCCTAAATACATATCACACTGAGAAATACAAAACAATCATAATACAAAGTAATGATGCACAAATTCGTCATTTACCGCTCTCTTCCACATTGATAAAGAAAGTTTATATTCTTCGGAACACTTTGGTCTTATGACATTACATAACATGTACGTAAATGTCGTTACAGAAAGAAATCTTTAGTTTTAAATTTTTTGCTCGTCCTTCATTCAAAATCATGTCGATTACGTGGTTTACAGGTTTTGTTATCACAAGACATCATGGAGGTTGCGGTTGAGCAGGGAATGCTATCTCCTTCAAGACACATCATCCCACTTAAGTTTCTTTCAGAGAACCCTATATGCCCATTTCCATGTGAGTGATAAGTTTGCTAGCGTTTTCTAAGAATTCTGGTCTCCCGCACACGTTGACACACGAGGTGAAATAATTCTTCGTGTGACATGAAATATAGAGAGAAATCCAGATTGATAAATGATACATAACTGAGAAAAATTCAATGCTGTACTATTGTAATATCCGATATCTGATACTTGTGACAACGGGAATTACACCTTAAGTCATGGAACCAATGAACAGATTAAGAATAATGAGCTAAAATAACATTAATATGTTATATCTTTCCAATACAAACAGTTGGAAAGAGGTATAAAAGTGCTATGTCCAACAATTTCTTGGCACATTTATCCAACATCAATATCTAGATATCTAGATATCATGCAAAATTTATAACTTTACAAGCGATTTATGTAAGGGAATATTTTGCATTAAGTGGAATACCTCCATTTGCATCAATTTTATAGATTAAAGATATTTCTTCTGCAAATTTAAAAGTTTTTGGCTAATTTGTTAACCAGACATATCGAGTACGTGGTGTTTTCTTTTGATTTTCATAGGTCTCTCAGTATCGATCTCTGTGCGTTATTGAGGATTCCTGCAACACACAGAACCAGATATTTCGATAAGGGTGTTTTATGTAGATTATTGTCAAATAAGGAGATATATAAATCAATGTACAGGAATTTCCGTTTTACTCATTATAATGATAATTAATTGATCTGTTTTCTAGAGGACTTGTTTAACTACATGTGTATTTTCCGCTGTTTGCTTTGTTTGTTGGATTGAGATAATAATAATACGACTTTGGTATCATTATCTGACATGTTCACTTCCTAATGTGAGTGTATTTTTTAAACCGTTTGTAGTGTAATAATACAATGTCATAATGTTTACTTATTATAACTTTTTACCGATTATGACTACACTGTAACTGTAACCACCTCATTTGAATACGAGTGGTACTAGCTCTAATACTATTATGGCATTGCAGAGGGTGATGCTTACTTTCTTATTTCCTCTTATCCTACTTCTGCTTTTTCAGGGCTCCATAATAGCCTCTATCTCTATTTTGTTTGGTAGAATTAATGTTCCTTATTGACTACCATTCGGTATCTGAACACTTTCCTTGTATTTTATATACGGTATGAAATATGTTCCGAGTAACAAACCGAAAGTGATAGTTTCCACATAGTTAACTAATAGAGAAAAATTTATCCGATATCTAGAAAAATAGATGAGATAATGCAAAACAGGCTGCTATATTTGATCATTTCGAGAATTTAGATAGCTGAATTTTTCGTATCATGAAGTCGACAAATCAGAGGAGCTGACCTAATATCTAGTTTAAAATGCTCTGAAGAATATGTTCTCCACTAGGAACGTATGAAGGGGGATGTTCATGGACTCTTAAAAACCAAGAATGAGACGACTGGAAGAAAAAAGTCTCTTGATTCATGATCAACACAATCTATTTATGAATAAAGGAAACATTAAAAATATTACAACACTGCGCATATGATACGTATGTGTAAAAGTGTCACAGCCAAGCTCTGAGTGTATAAAATCAATTAGAAATGGGTCAATAGAAAGTGAATTTGATATCTGAAATCCACTGATGATGAAATAACTATTACATTACAGCATAACCTTTTTGTGTTACAAAAAAGGTATGAAGTTAATTTCACTTCATATATGGTTAATTCTATATTTTGTGTATACTAAGCGAGTATGCAAACACAAAAAAAGTCCATAAAGGAGAAGATTAAGTAAAATCGACATTTTGTAAGTTAATCATCCCGAACCCTGTAAAGTTGACACTGGTTCCTGTTGATTTTACAAGTTATACGACTATGTTTATGTGATCAAGTAAGGATAATAGACCAAAGCAATAACGAAAGGGGACACTAGAATTTTATTATAATTGATTTTGTAGTACAGGGGATCAATTGTAAAAAATCAAATTATTTAAATAGCAGCCTTTCAGCTCTCCTGAATTGTGTTTAAATGGAAAAACACGTCTCAAAATCATCTCTGTTTCATTCTCTTGTTAAGCTCACGTATTTCAATTATATTTTGCCATTTTAGTCGTGATAAAAGCTTTTTTGCAGTTGCTCTGCTCTAATCAATCTTCAGTTGAGTTATTTTACATCACAAAAAGCGTCTAATTTGTCCTGCATCATACCTTATTAATGTTTGTTTATCGGTATCTGGACTTTGTTTTAATGAATTTCAATCGTTGATAACTTTTAGTCAAAAACACTTAGTTAATAAACTGTGATTACAAGTTATACTAGCTCTCATAATACAATGTCATTATGGTGGAGGTGACCGTCCAGCAGGAGATGTATTCTCTTTCATTATACTTGATACTACTTCTGAGTTTCTTTCATTTTGTCATGTATTACAAATGTTCCGTTTTAACCACTGGTGGGTATATTAGAATTTTAATTGTAACGGTATCTAACTCAACTGTATTTGCAAATATTCACTTAAATCATCAGTAAACTTCTTCGGTTTTAATATCCTTAATTTAGATTAACAAGCTTGAAACAATAAAAGTTTTCGACTCAAGGTGGTATTAGATTCCTTGGTTTGAATCTCACTGTTTTCTGATTTTTTTTTTTTCAAATATGGCAGTAGAAACCAAGGTTGGATGTTGCGGTACGGAGGGACATGTTAATCAATCTCCAATCATTCGGATGGACCCATTTTATGGGTCGCTATTAAATAGGTAGCACATTAGGCTGATAGACTTATCAGATCATTGAAGTGATCGTGATTTGACGTTTGATACAGATGATATTGATGCAGAATAAAGCAAAACCTGTTTAGTTTTGTGTTTTCTTTTGCAGAAAACAACAATGAATGCTAACATAAGCAATCCAGACAACAACACCTTAGAAGAAGATACCAGTGGAATGGAATTTTTCGAAACAGCTAGATTCGTTAACGGAGTGATTCTGTATCCTATAATCTGTTTCCCCGGGATCGTTGGGAATATCATTACTCTAATAGTTCTCTCAATGAAGAATATGCAGACCTCCACGAATGCTTTTCTGAGTGCTTTAGCGATTGCTGATATTACAAAATTGACAAATGACATCTTGTATTTTTTCGTTCTCCTTCTCATGAGAATTGACAAGGATGCAGCACACACAGCATATGTTCACATCTATCCTCAAGCGCATTTCATTTTTAATTTCTCACTTTGTGTATCATCTTGGCTCACTGTCTCTGTCGCCGTAGAGCGTTTCATTCTTGTCTGTTTCCCTACAAAAGCAAAGTTTATATGCACCAGAGGGAGAGCCATTGTAGCTTGTGTGATTGTGTATATTGTGATGATTTGTGTATCTTTGCCGTGTGCGTTTAGGTATAAATCAATCCACACTTACGACAACGAAACAAACACAATGGTAAGAGATATTGAACTGACAAATCTCTGGTCTGATCCGCAATTTGTTCTTATCTACACGTGGGTATTAAATTGTTTAAGGTGTAACATACCATTAATTATTTTGATAATATTAAACACATGTATTATTTTTGCAATGCGGAAGACTAGAGCAACGAAGAAAAATTCTAGAAGGAATCGTGTTACGTTTATGATGATCACCATTATTATGTTCTTCCTTGTGTTCACAACACCCGACGCTATTATGTCTACATTTCTCAAATACGGGTACTACGAGGCCAATAATTATGTAAAAGGAATTCGTGAATTTTCGGACACTTTACTCACATTAAATGCTGCTGTAAATTTTATCATATATTGTTGTTTTGGCTATACTTTCAGGCAGAACTTTAAGAAACTCTTTTGTCAAAGAGTGTCCAGATTAAAAGGAGTGTCAGTGTGATTTCCTTAAACGTTAAATATTCTAGAGGAAATTGTCAACACTACATTTTTGTTATCTGTTTACTATTTTCAAATTTGCATTGCATAAAATAAATGTAATTGCATATATTTGTGTTTTACTCTTAAATGTGTACCACACATAAAATTATAGGTTGGTTGGTTGGTTGATTGGTGTTTTACGTCGCTTTCAACAATATTTCAGTTATATCGCGACATGGAAGCAGGAGGTTACCAACCTCTTAAACATAGTGGCACAACCCGGGAATCGAACCCGGATCGTCGGCGCCGCAAGTCAAGCGCTTAACCACTACACCACGCCTGCCCCATATAAAATAATAGGAAATGTAATGTACTGTCAGTGTAAAGTCATGATGCAAACATTCTTTGACGGACTATTGCTTATGACATCATAATACAAACTTGGTGCTATCTCACATTTGGAAATCAGTCAATTGTTTTGATACCGATATTGATTTAAGAAAAATAAAGAGCGGGATGGTGGGAAATATAATACTAGGCTCAATGCATAATTTCAACTTTCCTTTACAGAATTTTACAGAATTAAATGCACACGTTTCAAATATAAACCTACAGCAGTAGTGCATTACGAAATGTATGGTATTTTAATTTTACAATCCATTTGGCATTGTAAAATGCTAAAAATGTGAGGTAAATGGACAATATAGTGTAAAGTGCGAATCCCAATTACATTGAGGTGAGACTATGTGCCCGTGAGTAGTAAGCGTCCCCCGCTTATATGCAATACCCGTGGCAAAGTTCCTGCAACGACTATTTAGGTTCAGGAAGTGAATACTTATATACACACAGGAACACATATGAGACAAGGACACTAAATCAATTTATCCCATCCATGGTTTGAAATGCTGTTGAAATGAAATTTGGGTGTCGGAAATGCATGTGAACAAAAGTCTGTATACATATACTGTCGAATCAAGTATAATCAAATTTTCTCTTATACAATAAATTGAATATGAAGCTACATTTAAGTGTATAATAAGCGTTATCTGCTAGGATTAAAGAAGGGCTCACAGACTACTCGACATTGTCTCGTGCTACACTACAGATTGATTGATTATTGTTTAACGTCACTCCACGATTATTTCACGTCTATGGTGACGGTATCTGCATGATGCATCGCATAGAATTTTTTTCCCTTTGCAACGGACCCACCAGAAGCAATGAGGGATCTTTTAAGCGCCACGCCTACCATGATCTCGGTTTTTACTGTCTCGTCCGAAACACTGGTGGGTCCACGGTGGGAATCGAACCCGGGAACTTTCGGTCACAAGCATCTCATCCACTGGGCCACACTAGCTTTGCAAAACAACAGAAATGAAGGTTATATGCCGTAGGCGACATTGACATATAAAAAGATATAGCTCCTGCCAAGTACACTGATCGGACACAATATCACACTGCTCCGGCTGATCGGGAGGATCTCTTATTGCTCCGGACGGGTACGTTTATCGGAAAGGATCACTGGATTTGAATTCCTCTGAATCTTTAATCTACATCAATTTTCATACTGAAGTTTTGCTAAGCGTACGATTGACCGGATATTACAGAAGTGGAATCATTCGCAGCAAGCTCTTTGGTATTGTTCTAATTTTTTGATGGTTTAGTCGTATTTGGTGGCGTTAAAATCTGCGACCCCTGTTTATATGTGGTCGCAGAAAGGTCATACTTCACTGCACATGCACGTTACATTAGTTGGGCATGGCATTAAATCATGTACCATAGATATGATCGAACTACTTGCCATGCTACCTCTTAATGTGGGGTTTATGATACGTGGTGCTAGTTTAAGACTAGTCCCATAATTTTACATTATAGGTGGTTGGAGAGGTCGTGCATCCAATCGTGCATGACCCCACTGCAGGAAGCAGCGATCGTACAAAAATTATTAATTACATAACGTTACAACGAAGTGTTACACGATTACGGAAGGTTTGCACTGCGATCTATACTCACTGATCGTATTCGAAAATGAATAATCCGTCTAAGGCAGCTACAATGATCCCTGCAGCTTAACAAAATGTGACTGTAACCTCAGTTAGTTTCTCCTTCGAAAGAGATAGAAGATTTAATGTCACAGTACACGATGACATGTCACAGAAATTCACTGTCCACTGGATGGATCCGTATTATTTGCAAAAACGGTGTATAATACATCAGACTGATTCCCAAGTGAAATGGTTATGTGAAACGCAAATCAAGCCGACAAAAATATACGAGCAATTTAATGAAGATGACATCAGTAATATATTCTTATAGATATTACTAGCTAATTCTCTTTTACTCCCGCTGGTAGCCAAGAGATGTTTGCTAAAACTTCACATTCGCGAAGAAATACATGTTTTGACAGTAAAGCGAAACTTTGCTATACCCCCGTAGAAATCGGAGCAACACCACGACTGACGCTCACAGATTATTGCAAACCAAAAGTGAATCATTTAATTTTACACGTAACACGCATTTTGATTGGTTTGAAAATTAGTGGGTATATCTCAATCACAAAATGTTTTCTCTGATGACGTAATTTCCTGCTTTTTTTAGTAATTGTGACGTTTATATTCAGACCATCTGATAGAAATGTATACGTGTTTGGAATAGAGCATACATTTCGTACAAGATTCTGAGAATATGTTTGAAAGGGATAAAGGTATATATGTTCTATATTTATTAAATGATAAGGAATGAATCTAATTTGATGGAAGTATACCTCGAACAAAAAGGACGGATAACTTATGCATGATGTAGAAAAGGAGTTTGGTAACAGGTGAAATTTTCCTTTGTTAGGCTTTTCTGCCATGAATAAGGAAAAACCATCGTGTGTTTATTTCAACATTGCATGCTTGGCATAACAAATGGAACAGCACTGTATAGATAGTGTCAAAATCACACATCTGAACTGGTGAAAATGACACTTTAGTTAAACTCTCCACGGGGAACTATCCACAAGCTTTACACGACAAAGGAAATAATGTGATAGTAATATTACATACGAAGATGTCTTACATTTGGTATGTTACGTGTACAATTGATAAACAGAGATATTAAAATGATAACGGCGTCAGGTGCCTTACCTAAATTCATATCTAACCATTTTAATGACAGAAAAAAAATATTTAAACTGATGAAAAAATGATTTTTTTTTTGTAAATCCCCCACCAAACAAATTTACTGATATTAACCTGCATTTAGCTTCTTAATATTCAAAATAGTTTTGTAAATGAAGAACAATTGCTCTTATCACTCATTTACCTTCGTTTTCAATGAATGAGAAAGAAACATACACAGATCTATGACAGAAGTCATGACATATACAGAGAGAGATACATGAAACGACATCGCAAAAATATACGAATGTATATGTATATGTAAGAGAAGAAAGAAGAGAAAAAGAAAAAGATGTTTGTGAAGCGCGAATGGTCCCGTCAGCAACAAAGTCCAAATAAGGCAAATTTTGCAATGTCTTATATCTTGATTACACCCCACCCCATCGGAATACGCATGTGAAATATACCTCTAAAGATTAAAATGTTATAACCTATGTTAAAGATCACAGCCAAGGTCACAAATTATTGTTTCGACGGAAAGGCCTTGTCACAAGCATGTGAAATATGAAAGCCCTACCTCTAACGATTAAAAGTTATACTCAATGTTAAAGCTTTTTAAATGTAGATCGAAGGTCATGGTCAAGGTCACGAGGTAAAAAATTATTGTTCTAACGAAAAGGTTTTGTCACAAGAAACATGCATGTGAAATATTGTGACATGAAAGCCCTATCTCCTACGAATCAAAAGTTGTAAGCAATGTTTAAGATTTTGATATGTAGGTCAAACCTCACGGTAACGTTTTCAAGGTCAAAAATTCCTGTACCAACAGAAAAGTCTTTTCATAAGAAATACACATAAGCAAACGTTTTTCTCATAAAGAATTGGCAATTGAAATATTTAAGGGCAAGGTCACAGGGTCAAAATTTGTTTGTACTAGTTGAAAGGTATTCCCACAAGAAATGCATATATAAAATATGAAAGCCCTATCAATCAGTATTCAAAAGTCATATCATGAGGTTTTTCCCCTAAAGTCAAGATCGGAAGGTCAAATGTTTATGTACAGAAAGAAAGGTGTTCCCACAAGAAATACACATGTGAAATATGATAGCCGTATCACCTACATTTACAATGTTATGGATCTTTTACTGAAAGAACGGACTGAAAAATCAAGACAGACAGACAACCCAACCACTATATGCCCCCTTAGTCTACACAGCAGGGGCATAAAAATGACATCTACCTGAGCTGTATGAGCAAATTCATGACGGACATAGAGCATAGAAGAATAACGACGTAAAAGATATCACAAAAATGTTATAGAATTTAATTTGTTTGACCAGGAGGGAATTAAAATTAAATTATTTTCTCCTAATAGAACACTGAGTATTATTCGGGTTCAAAATGTAGTGTGCATTGAAGTGTAACCATAGTGGTCATTATTTGTGGCAGTGCTCGTTCCGAACACACCTAATTTTTTGAAATATGAATTTAATTTAAATATAACATAATTTAATGTTTTTTTGTTTTGAAATTATATAAGATTTATATATACTCTTATATGTGATAGGATTGGGGGTTTGATTTATCTTAATATTATTATTATTTCTTTTTTCTATTCTTTTTTATATTGTTAATGAAATTTGAGACAATGTGTACTGATTGTTGATTGGATATTTATTATATTATATTATTATATTATATTTTTTGGTATATTATTGAGATCTATTTACTCCGTATACATTGGGGATTATACAATATTTGATTGATGTATCAGATTGTTGTATATTTAGCAGTTATAGATGACTGAAATATATGTTGTAGTGGTTTCGTACCAAGAATTTGAATATTATGAGATATTATGTTGTAGTGGTTTTGTACTAGGATTGGGAATATTCCTGTTGTATTGAGGAATCTGATTTAGAAAAAGCTAAGATATTCTGTTGCAGTATTGCTTTGTAGATTCTTATTGAATCTGATGTAATATTGAGGACATTTCTACAGTATTGCATTTAGAATTATAGTTGAATTCTGTGTATCCCTGCAGCAGTATTGCAATCAGGGATGGTGTATATGATAAGGACGGTATCGTTATTTAACCAGATGTGAAGTGTGAAGATGTCAAAAATGTTGTTTTCAAATAAATAAACGAGCATTGTTGCGTGCCGTTTCCACTTTATATGCGAGTCTGTTTTATTATCGAAGTGTGGGGAATTAGGAGAACTATAGTGATACTGTTAAAACATTATCAAATTATGACGGTTAATTGAAGTTACAGTTGTCATTTTATTGGTGAAGTAAACCGGTTAGAAGTCCATTCTTCGACCCACACAAAATCAGTTAAAAGAAAACGCTTATAAATGATCAACTATATAAGCAGGGATATCAACAGATAACTCAAGTTGAGAGGTGATAAAACATGACCACAAATATTACGGTGGAATTATAAAAATATCAAAACTACTACATGGCATCAACAGCACAGATTTCTAATGGTAATTTTAAGTTTTACAAAGTCGATCAATTAATTATTATTCCAGTTAGAGACTAAGGAAGTTGGAATAATTCAACATGGAATGTGATGGAAATAAACTCTGATTCAATCATGAAATAAAAACATTGTGTAAATTTACCATGCTAAGATAGTAAACAGAGTTGAGGACAGTATCTTGCCTTTTAAGGGTTAGACAATGCATATCAGAGTACCAACCTCTCAGTTAGATACAGTATAATGTTTCGCAGTTCATAGTATGCTATTTACAAAGCTGAGAGGTCTTCGGTTCGGGTTTTAGGAGAGAAAACGAAAGAGACACTTTCACTGCATAGGTATCTTTGCTGTATAACTATGTTTTATAATGTGTTTAAACTTGTGCTTTCATAGCACGACATTTAACGACAAGGGTATATTTGTGTGGACTCAAGCACACTTCGCAATAGGAACCATGACGTTTGAATTATGAAAGAGTTTGCAGCAATTAATGCTAGAATATTTAGATTCTTTAGAACATCAGTATTGTTCATGTCTTTCTCTGTCAATCGATTTGTACCTAGGTAGCGAACGAACGACTCTTACTGAATCTTTGAATATTTCATATTATGGCCACAAAAGGAGACGATTCAGCCAACGGTATATTTTAATACTAACTAAAATATGCAGAATGTATTATTTTATAATAATGGCGCATTGAATTTATATTCATTCAGTCTGTATGTCACCATAGAATAACAAATGACTTGCAAATGTTTCGCGCCGATCACTTTTTGCATGGATTGCATGGAGTGTTATTTTATGAATACTGATAAACACTTCTTTTGAATCTCAATCTCAGTGGTATTACAAATTATAAATGCTAGCAATGGGTGTAGAACAGAAGTTCTAGAATTAGTCAAATAAATAATTAATTGAAATAGGAATTATTGTTATGTTCCGATTTTACCTTCCCTTTATTCGTTGAAAATTGCTAACATTGATCATTCTTTTCAAATATACATTATTGAGACACATGTAGTTCAAAACATAATATAATGGAGTATATAGTTGACTAAGAACCACTCACACAGATGTAAACCCTCCATTACAATCAATATCGAAGAAGTACCAAACCGTTAATCATTCTCAAAGTCCAAGGACAGATACAAAATTCAAAAAGAAACTGTTGTGAACCCCGAAATACTGAAAAATTCCGAGGTGAGACCAGGTGCCCGGGGAGAGTAAGCGTCTCCTGTTTGCATGCATCACCCGTCACAGCAGTTCTTAAGAAACATGTCAAAATCAAGAGTTTTGGTTTCCTAATTGTACATATGAACGTACAAAACTGGTATACAAAGTCATATTTGGTCATTTAGTCGCATTCCAGAATATTATCAATCATTCTAGAAAGAGGCACATCACATTTTCGTACAAGATCCCCATAGCGACCGTAGAACTTCCTCAGTGACGATTTCAGACGTTCTTTAACATATCCCTACAGAAGCAACTTAGTGGCCAGTGGTTTGGCCCTTGGAATAAAACAGTCGTATAGAGAACAGGCTCTTGCGTACCTTATAAGTTGAGATATAAAAACTCCATAGGCAGGTGAGGACGGGATATTGCTGCAAAGAAACGGAAAGTTAGTTATTTGGAAGTTAAAATCGTCACGTTTGTCATACAGATAGGTGTCCAAATGACCATTACTGTCGAAAGTTAAAAATATATCCAGATACGAAGCGGAATTATTGCTCTCGGTTGTCTCTTTTATCTCAAGTTCATTGGGATAGATTTCATGTATGTAATCCTTAAAGTTAGGATTACTGATTGACAATACGTCGTCTATATATCTATACGTAAAATTAAACTGAGATGCAAGACTTTTCCTGCCTGTGGAGAGCATGTTTTGAATAAATTCCGCCTCATACGAATATAAGAAAATGTCAGCAAGAAGAGGGGCGCAAAACACATACCCCTACACATACGCACGCACACCCTTACACACACACATGCATACATACATACATACATACATACATACATACATACATACATACATACATACATACATACATACATATATACATACATACATACAGACAGACAGACAGGTAGACAGACAAACAGACAGACACAGAGATTAGTTTTCTCTTCTAAGAAACACCAGTCACCTGCATCTGTGATCTCCAGTATGACCGTTCACTCATATTTCCTCTTTACACTTTCAGTATGATATATAAAATTGAAATATCCTATTTTACTCATACCGGTTACATATATTTGTATGTTCGAATTGGAACCCTAGTTATCTGTTTATATATCATATAGTATTCCATCATATAACTTTAGCAATGGAACGGACATCGATATGTATCCTGCAGGCATTTTCACAAAGAATCATAAGTTTTTCCTCAAGTTTGTTCCATTCCTTAATGACTTAATGATTCATTTTGTATGCACGTATGAATCTTTGTGAAATGTGTGCTGAATTGTATTATACTTCTTCATGGAGCAAAAATACGTATGAATCTTTGTGAAATGTGTGCTGAATTGTATTATACTTCTTCATGGAGCAAAAATACAATCAGTGAAAAGAAATCTCTGACATTGTTATTTTTATTTCAAGTGTTTAAGGAATGTACTTCATTTGAAACGAATATAGGTGTCAATTGTATTGCTAGTAACCGTTAGTTGGGGATACGCATGATAATTATAGATTTAAGTACTTAAACGTGGATTGTTTCCTTGTCATGTGCTATTCTAATGTGATAAAAACAAAGCAAACACATTAATGTCATTTTACAAAAAAGTGCACTTTGAGCATGCGAATGATAACGACACTGTCACTTTAGCACACCTCTAATTTACATTCTACATTTACATTAACAGTGACATTAATGGGGAAAAATAGAAAATAAAGGACAGCTGACATGCAGAAAAACAATGAATAAACATTTAAAGGACTTCACAAAAATGTTAGTTTTAATGCAGTTGTGGTCTTCAGGATGGTGAATGATATTGATGATAATCATTGTCGGTGTGGATAACCGGTGTATATGCCACCTTCATTATTATTTTAAAGTTAAATAATAACTAACAACTATCACAGGGTAGCATTCATGTGATTGAATTTATATTTCTTTTTCCTAGTTTATGAATTAATTATGAACAATAAATATCGACTTCCATAACGTTTGTCCAGGATACCAGAGACATTAATAATGTAATGAATAATTGTGTACTGTTACTGTTAGCAAGTACTGCCAAACAATAAAGGAAAAAAACAAAAAGAAAAAAGCAATTATCACAAATTGTCAAAGTATTCCTTTACTGCTTCATGAGTATTTAGTCATTTATTTTATGAAACAAAGGTCTTAGAGGGGTAATATATTAGTGTATTCCGAACACATGCTACTGCCCCGGGATATAATTCGTTTCATTGCTGATTATCATGTAAGTAAGCATACGACAGACATAATGAAGGACAGTATACTTTGAAAAGAAATAATAAAAATATATCCGAATACAAACTTTGAATGGATTCGATAAGGAGCAATTAAATAATGTAATTGTGTAATTTTGCGTAATTATTTGTAGCTTTGATGCCTAGTCTTATACAAAAAAAGATAGAACACAGATGGAAAAGGGTGAAGTTAAAAACGAAGAAGTACCGAATGGTAAACCATATCTCATAGTCCATGGAATAAAAGGACAATATCGCGTATTGTGTAATATTCAAACAAATGCGAACTCCAATAAAATCGAGGTGAGGCAATGTGCAGAGTTTTTTATACATTTGTGTTCAGATGGTGAAAAATCGATTATCAGCCATCGAAATTATTCCATAGGTAGTATAAGATAAATACAGAGTTTTCACTTTCATAAAAACTTATATGTCCACAATGAACCCAGCTAAAATAACGAATGTGATATTTAACAAATCAGTATCGGTTGTGTATTTATTTGATATATGTTTTACTGTATTATTTCACTCCTGCATGTGTACATATCGATATTGTAGTTGAACTAAGATGTATAAACTACTTAGGAGAAAATGGTTAAAATTGAAGTTTAGTTTTAGATTCAATGAGCCTCTCTTCTTAGAAAGTTGATAGATATTATCTAATAGTTGCATTATTACTATTACCAAGGCAAAGTTAAAAAACGTAGAATTCCTAAGACAAGGTCTTATAATTTATAGACCTTGCTATGTTATTCTGTTATAACTGTGTCACTACTAACCATTGAAGCGTAATGTCAAATACCCAGTTAACTTATGCTAAAAGTATGTGACTTTGGCATCCAAAGCAATGACGAATATACATAAACCCCAGAAGACCAGATGGCCGGAAAATAAATGTTACCTCATTGATTTGTCGCATATGTCCAAAAAATACGATAGTAATATAGGTTTGTAGCGAAGGTAATGTTATGCTTTTATTTTCAATGTTATTCAAATTCATGGTTGAAAATAAAATGACGTACAACTGTAAAAATAACATAAATCATTGAAAGTGACATATTGCCAAATATCTCAAAATAAAAGAGAAAGAAAACTAAGGGTATCAATCTAAAACTACTGGTCTTCAGTGCATATTTAGCAGTAATGACAAAGATGAAATCAGATATAGAGAAAATCTGAATCGGGAAGGTATACCTCTTTTGTATATATAATAAAGGAGACTATAGTTCGCCTTTACAGCAGTTTGATTCTAATCATTCCACTTTACATTCGATAGCTTCTTTAAGTTGTTCAGTTACTGATACAAAAAAAAAAAACCAACATATTCTTTAACCTTTTAAAATGTACATATTGTTCTGTGTCTTTTTATTACCTCAAATTTACAAGTTCAATTATATAAGATATTGCTTGTACATTTTTCAGAATTGCATATTTACTTCAGCAGCCGTAGGAAAACAAAAAGAAAGTACAAATAAACTGGAATGTTTTAAAACAGCTGAACATTTTATCGGTCTGATTATTTTTTGTCGCATTCGTTTCGGTAGAGTTGCTGGAAATATGATTACTTTAATTGTATTATTAAAGAAGGAACTGCAAACAACCCACATTTTCCTAAGTGTATTGTCGTAAAGCTAATAATACAAAATTGATGAATGAAGGGCTGTATTCTATTATCCTTCTCGCCATGATTAAAGACAAGGTTGCAGAGCTTAAAGCATATGTCTATATTTATTCTCAAGCACATCTCATATTTAATTTTGCACTTTGTGCAGCATCATGAATCACAGTAGCAGTTTCCATAGAAAGATCTTGTCTACTTTTTTATTCAAATCTATTTCCACTAGAAAAACAGCTTTTGTAGCTTGCGTGATCGAGAACATCGTTATGATGTGTGCATATTTGTCGTGTGCGTTTAGATAATAGTCTATATGCATGTTCGACAAAAATACAAAAACAAAAATAAAAATATCAAGGTATCCATAATTTGGTCTGCAACACACCCTTGAAAATTTTACTTTTACAGCAAACTTGTATTGTGCAATAAAGAAAATCATATCAACGGCGAAAATATATAATAGATAGACGCCAAGGGTGGTACATTTCAGATAATAAAATTGATAATTTTATTCTTCCTATAATTTACAACGGTTGAATCCATTTTATCAACATTTATCACATACCGGTAAGACGAAACCAATAATTATGTACAAAAACTTCGTGAATTTCTCGCCCACACAAACTGCTATTATTCCTTTATTTTCATTTCAGGCGTACATTTAGAATAAAAAAAAAAAACAGATTGCACTCTCCATTTAGAATAAAATCGATACCTATATTGTAGATACCTCTTGATATTGATATCAATCAAAGGTAGACAAAGATTTGTAAAAAAAAAAATTAAAAAATATTTTCTTATCTTACTACTTGTAAATACTTGCAAAATAATGTAATATCCCCTTACTACATTCAAAACATTATTAGGAAATCCTCAACACAATTCGAATTCGTCTTTCCCTGTTCTACTAATAGGACGGAAAACTCTAACCTACCGAAACTGGAAATGACTCGTCGGTCCCTTATACTTCGAGTTCTCGAAGCTTAACTGTATATTGAATTGTGTTCAACTATTATATTCGACAAGTTATTTTGAAGTATTACTAGGACTGACTCCACAGTTTTTTGCTCAGATGGCATCTTGGATCACAGTTATCACAGTAGTAATGACCCATAACTTGCAAAAATCTTTCAGAGAGATTTGTCGGTCTATAAGAGTGCTGACTTGTACTACTTTCACCTAAATAACTTTTTTTGTATTTTTCCAATTTCTATCTCTTGTTATCAAATTGAAATTCATTCGATTCATTGTAGATACTGACACAGTCACACTGAATTAATTATATCATAATTTTGCACTAGGATCACTGATGGAGCTTTACTATCATTAACGTGAATGCACGGTTACCATGGAAAACCTCATCTGCATTTTGATGTGAACTCAACATTAACAAAAAAGTTGGTTGGTTGGTGTTTTCTGTCGCTTTCAAAAATATTTTAGTTACATCGTGACATGGAAGCAGGCGGCAACTTCTTAAACATAGTGGCACTACCCGGGAATCGAGTCCGGATCGTCGGCACCTGAAGTCAGGCGCTTACCTGCTATACCAAGTCTGCCCCTTTAACAAAAAGAAGAGTTCTTATGTCAAATAAACCATATGTTCATGTGTATAATAACACCATTATTTGAGATCCCTGAGCTAAACAACGTAGAAACAAACATATGTAGAGAGTAACCAAACATTCCTCAAATTACACGAGCCAATAAACAGCATCTAAGCGAGATAATTATTTAATTAAATGTGGTAATTGCTCAACATATACTGTGTTTTGCAATTCCCGTCTTCGGTGATTAAGTTTCAACGTAATATTCCAACTGTAATAACATTATTTTATGTATTAATATAACAATGTATCATGCTCTCGGAAGTCGTCTAGAATATTTTGAGGAAATAGCAGACATGCACTTGCAGTCTTTTATAGGCGTCTTATTGGGAAAAATGACAAATGGTTCATTTTAGGTACATGTACGTAATTATACCAAACAAAAATAATAAAGAAAAACAAACCAAAATATAACAGTTCAGATATGAAAACTTGCGATTACCGGATATATATAGGAAGAGTGACTGTTCGAATATGTACATGTGTTATTGAAAAATTGGATATCATTGGTAATCAAGCGTACAAAGAAATAAAATCTTATAGCATGGCTGTCTGGACTTCGTCCTTTCTTAAATATTCAGCGCGTTTTGATACATCGTACCATGACCAATGCACACAGACTGAGGAATAAGTTTTGAACATCATTTATGTTAAACTGAAATAGGAAGTATATTAGAGGCAAAGACAAGTTTTGAATTTTGGAAACTGATTCATACCGGCATGTGGCTTATTACAGTACATTTTTCATAGAAAAACAAACGACAAACGTCTATATTAATTTGCAAATTACGTTTAGAAATACCAAAGTAAACATTCAAACAGTTCACGAAATATCCTATAGCAAGTGTTAGGAAAAAAGACGAGTAAATATATGTGTAATCTGTAGATATAGATTTAGAACACTAACACGCACAAACTCACACCTACCACACCTACAAACAGACATAATAGTGTAATATTGTACCATTCTGTAAAAGATAATAAATAAGGCAGCCAATTTAAAAGCAATCAGAAAAATATTTACGATAAAGCCTGCGGATGGCGCAGTACAATAAGCACGGAAGTATTTGACACACAATGAATTCTAGTATTCTACTTATTTTGTTATTATAATATTTTTGCCGGTCGTGTAATTTACAACAAGACGGTATATGCAAAAAGGCGGTAGAATGCTTCTACAACTGTACTATATATAAGACTGGACTAAATATGTGTGGCTGGATCATGAGGTAAGCAAAAGCAACTAGTCTATTTGCTTCATCATCCAGTGTACAGAAAAATACATACATACACACACATTACACACATACATACACACAAAAACTACACACACACAGGCATACACAACACATTGAAGATTGAAGAGTAAATTATGAAAGCACACTCGTGTAGAATGTTTACTCAGAGCATGAGTTAATTGTAAATTATATACATCAGCTGAACTCGGAACGGTTTTTTTTTTTGGGGGGGGGGGGGTATTTGTTTATTTTGTTTTGTTCGTTTTATTTATTTTGAAAAAAAAGCATTAATACAAAATATGAAATTAACTGGGATCATGTGACTACGGCACTTACCATCAATATACCACAGCAGACATTTCCGGACCCCTGAAATTCAGACGAAAGACCTGGTGCCCTGAAGGAGTGAACGTCTCCTGAATGGCTATCCACACCCGCCATGAATGCCCTTACATACAGAAGAGAGAAATGTAACTCAGCACTGTATATATAAATGAATGTGAATTAACACTATGTAGAAAGTTTCATTGTAATATAGCATCAGGAAAAAGACATAAAAACACAAGTAACTATGGCACTAATAAGAATGTATCACAACGGATTAAGTATGCATTCACATTTATAGTTTGAAGATTCAGTTTATAATCGCTCTTTATCCATCGGCATGCAGTTCCAACACTCTGTGATATTACCAACGTAAGAGCACACACACACACAAAAAATGTAGAAATGATGAAAAGCAGACATGCCTCATTGTTGGCCAATTTTAGGGCGTTTTCTGTTCATCCCCTGTTTAAGTTTTCATGTTACAAAGTTTAGGTCAATCTGTGCTGTCGAAATATTTTCAATCGCATGTTGTGTGATGGACATGCAGGTAATGGCAGTGTTTAGTTTGTTCTACATACCGAAGTTGATTGAATTTGGTTAATCTACTTCATTTTGAATTTTTGTACATCACATTTAGTTCCTGGTATTTGTCTAATATTTGCCGACTATAACTAAGTGCCTATGATATTGAAAACTAATTTTATCATCACTTAACTTCAAATATGTTTATACCGTGCTCATCAAATTCTGACATATCCTCAGCACAATATCTACTTCAGAAATAAAGCTAATGAGTTTTAGAAGAAGGATACTAATAATAATGCTATCAATATTTTTCTGTATCCAACTAAACTAGAATTTACACTGCATACACAACAAGAAAACAGCTATTCTAGGGAATGTTTATACGTACTACATCTTTTCTCTGATAACTCGGATCTCAGGTGTTATCCAGCAATAAACACTGCCTGCCATCATATAGCTGTCATAATTATTGTTTGTTGTTAAAGATTAGCAAAAACAGAAAAACTAGAAGCTATAACTCACTATCTTACGGGTTAAATATGTCTATCTATGAAAAGCAAATGTCATTATTTATTAATCTGTGGACATCTGAATATCATTGTGGTATGAACTTTCATATGGGAATACCATTTTGATATCCTCTTGTCAAACTTATATTGACAACTATTTCTTCAGGTTACTAACAAGCCATAGAATACTGACAGGTGCTGTATAATAAAGGGAAAGTAATTTACATTAGTTTTGTAGAAATGATTATTTGTGAATTTCAACGTTTGTTTGTTGCTTCCCAAAGGACAAACTGCACATTTCTTCATTTCTGTAACTGCATAATATTTCTGTAGTATCAATCACTCATGGTTTCTGACTAGAAAATGGAGATTCACATGTATTTTAACCGTAAGAGACACCATCGTTGTGTGTCCTCGTTGTTTCTCATTTATCATACTTCCAACAAGATACATTAGAAGAATGTCAGCAGAGTCGAGATGTTTTAACGAAATAAAGGTGTAGACTTACGGCACCTCTCGGAGTAGAATTTGAATTGAAATTCAATGATTATATATACAAAACTGTCGTAAACATGCCAGAAACTATTAACTAATGCAAACGTGTGACTTACGAATGTTTACACTTTAGGGAAATGAAATATTAGAATATCTTAACAACACACTTAAGCACCATTTAAAATAACTGCCTTGAAAGAAAAGAATATGTCAAAAAACATTATATACATAAGAGCTAAAAGTGTTTGATAAACTTTATGTGAGATGTAAATAAGAATAGACAACTAGAAGTATGCACACTTATCCGACTGGTAAACCTCGCTCAGAAAGTAAAAAGAGGAGTACGACCAAACAATTGATTGATTTCAGAATGGAAATGTTACGTTTAAAGTGGGTTTTCTTCAGTGACATTCAGTATTTGAAATATCACATTTGTCTTTCGATTTCCAGAAACGGTACTTTTTGTGACTTGATTCCATAACATCTTTTCAACGTTTTGTCTCTTATATACTGTTGAATTCATGATGTTTTTCATGATATTTCCTAGTCTTTTCCTGTATAATGCCTTCTGCTATGTGTATCTCTCTGTGTTCCTTTTCCTGTGCGCCAGATATAGATGGTGAGATGCTTTTTAACTGTTTTTACTGTCTTAGTATTTCTGCATACTTGATACAATGTTGTGTAATACTTATGAAGATGGTACATTTGCTCAAATAAAAAAGTAAATAAAACTCTTTTGCGGGACTTTTGCTATGGGTGTTTCATGCAACCAGGGGACGCTTACTCTTTCCGGGCACCTGGTCTAACTCGATTGAATTGGAGTTCACTTTTGTCTGAATATTACACTATACACGATATTGTTCTTTTATTGCATGGATTACGAGATATGGTTAACACTTCTTCGTTGTTTACTTGTATATGTCTTGCACTTGATAAAGATGTCTATTTAATCAAATTATCAATTCTTGAGGCATAACGGCGAGTATGAATTGTCGATAACAGATGTTTAATTCTCTATCAGTCACACACACACACAAACACACATGATTTATACTTTTGGATCTTCCATGTATTTTTAATTGTTCCTTTTTCTCAATTATGTAATGTGCCTTTGGACATTCACGATAATACTATTTTAGCACTTTCATGATAGTATTTAAAATAATATATGTCAACTATTTTCTTGTGATTTATGTGCTTGTTGCAGGATGTACTTTACTTGGGACAATTTCGAACTAATTTGTTATGTCTAACACGTTTACGTTTGTTTATATGACTTGATAGACACTTTCTGCATGGTTAAATCCTATCACTGCCCAATACATTAGGATCGTGGCTTCTCTCAGTGAATGAGTGTGATCTTTCTATTTTAGTTAATAATGTTTACGAGTGGTACGTGTTATGGGTTATTGGATCGGCAATTATTCATTACGACACATCAATATCACCTTTATGAGATAGAAGACGCAATGATCGTCATTGGTACCAATCACTCCTAAATATCATTCTAGACTAGACCTATAAACTATCGGGGTAACTGACAATCAACATTAGGCATCACAGCATGGCGAACGACAGCAGAAAGAGGTCAGTGATTAAAACTAGAACACAATTTATTTTGAGATATTTATACCAGTAATAATATAACATTTATATAACAAAAGAAAAAGGCACCCGGTCATGTTATATGACAAATAGTTACCACGGATATCTAGAGGAAAGGAGAAGAGGCATATGAAAATGCAGCACAAAAATATTTCATCGTACTGTGTCTGCATTCAGTTAATTGAATTGACACCACATAAGCAATGCAGTCAAAGAACACTCATTTGATATGGCGAAACTGTGGAACACAAAATAGTTTAGTACACATGGAATATAAGCCCTTTAACTTTTATACAGAGAAGATCACAAATTATCACTGTTGATGATCAGACGCTAAAAAGAATGGGCCTAAATGCTTAAGTGCATATCTTAAAATGCGCATTCATATACAATATATAGATATTCAGTATCTTACTAGGAGTGCTACCAAATAGAAAACTTAAGACATCTGACAAAGCTGTATGACAGAAATCACCAAGAACACAAAAAGTGATAATAATAGAATATATACTGAAAAACGACATTACAAAAATATTCGATTGTGCTGCGATTACGATACCGACTTAGGACGGTCAATTTAAGAAACAAACGTCGTTCAATTGGTGTGGTTAAGCGGTTTACGAGCGTCCACCTTCCCACTCACCGCAAAAGCAGCACAATCAAAAACGTCTGAGTTTCACTTAGTGAAAGGAATCATACATATCAGAACATTATAAAATTTGAATGCAAACCTCCATTTTTAATCTTTTAATCTTTATATTTAAATTATGTACAAATGCTAAGCTGAAGACACAGCGACAATTACATGATAAAGGTATCACAACATATGACCAATATAATTGATATAGGGATACAATAATTTAGAAAATACACATCCATACGATATTTAATACAGACCACCCATGCATGTTTCATGTAAAAGTGTGAAACGCCCTCATCTCTACTGAGAACTGTTTCTAAAACCTGACGAAGTATTTCCCGACTGGTAAATCTAGTACCACATACAAACGCCTAATAATAGATAACAAAGTGGGTGTGTGCTAAAGAGTTGAATGAGACAATTTAGAATATCAAAATAGGAACGAGTTGGGGCGTACTTAGATTCTGATCCAGTCGGTGATTGGTTCGTGTTAAAACCACGTGTAAATCGATAGTATATACGTGATGCATTGCGATAAACAGCACGAGAAACTTCAATAAATGTTGATACATATTTCTATACATTTAAAATGCCCTTGAAATCGGGACAGAATAGCATCCAAATGTTTTCGGGTATGTCAAGTCCACCAGTGACATAGCCAGGTGAACCATGAAAAGAGTACGGTGTCCCATTTCAATATCTCTAGAAAGCAATATATAATTTGGTAAAAACAATTATCAATAATCTTGAAACATATGATTATTAGTACCTGGCACTAACACTCACAATAAACAAGGTTGAAGGAAATTATTTATTAAGTATCAGAATTCTACGGAACGAAAGTGACAGCTGCAGCCAGAAGACAGGAGATGCTCTCTCTCTCTCTCTCTCTCTCTCTCTCTCTCACACACACACACACACACACACACACACTCTCTCTCTCTCTCTCTCTCTCTCTCCCCACACACACACACACACTCTCTAGACACACACACGCACACACACACACACACTCTCCCCCCCACACACTCTCTCTCTCCCACACACACACACACTCTCTCTCTCTAGACACACACACGCACTCTCCCTCCCTCTCTCTCTCTCTCTTTCTCTCCCTCTCTCTCTCTTTCCACTAAATCGATATCACTAAGTAGTTCATATGTAATCCTTATTGACATCTTATTTTTTATTCTCTATCTATATCAAGTAAATTTTCACACGGGGAAGTCTTTGTATAGTAAATACATACACTCTTCTCACAAAGTTGCGTCCACTAGGCCTTTATCACGTGAAATGAACCATGTTAATTCTAAACTATGTAAAATCCATGCTAACGTTACAAGTCATTAAATCTGTAGCAGTAGTATGGATTTTACATAAGTTAGAATTTAACATTTCACTTGATAAAGCCTAGTGGCCAAAATGTGTGAAGAGTGAGCTTAATCTAATTTCTATGCGTTCCCTTTTCTCTGTTTGCTGATCTGTATGTCCTTCGGTTTTTTCTCGATTTTGAGACCACTGAGCTAGTTTATCCATTATTATTCAACGTCCATTTGTAGAACACAGTTTGACATTTTACCATATTTCAACGAAGCCGAACCGCTTATTTCATATAAATTAAATTCACAATGTAGTACCTTAGTGAAAGTGGATATTGCGTAATATGAGATAACTTTATTGATATGGATCTTTTCTGAGCGGTGGGTGATTATTTCGTGTCACATACTATTTCGTCATCTATTAATTGAAAAGAAAATTTTTGACGTTTTTGTGCATTAAGAAAATATTTATGTTATTAAAGTGATTATTGAACAAACTTATATAAATAAGCTACCATAGTGAAAGCGGAAAAGCGGCCACTTAAGGAATATAACCTCTTAATACAGGTAAATTTGTACAGATTGTTAGAATTAAGAGACAGCAAAAAGTGGTCCTTAAAGACAGATGATTGCTTAGTAAAGATGGCCTTTCGAGCAGGTTTAATTGATTTCAGCTTTACACTAAGCATAGACTATATTTCATTATTCAGTGAACGGAAGACATTTGTTTCCAGAAATATTCATAGTTTCTTGGATTCTGCAACAATCCTTCTTTGGTTTTAAAATTAAATTGTTTTTGGTGATGACAGAATTATATTTTTAAATTCTATAAGTTCATTGCACAAACATTTTGACCTATGCAACGGATCCATCCGAAGCCAATCGTGATTCGTGACTCAGACGCAAGTCAGTTATCACTATATATTGCTTCGTCTTTCTGTAAATCTATAGATCCTTTCATTGTTGATTTTGGTCCAGATCTCCATGAATATGTGGTATTCTCAGTACGACCTAATTGGTCAGCACTTTGTTACCTGACCGTCGGCCGGACTGATCATTGTGTATGTCGCTTTAGTTCTCCTTGTACCTGATTCACTCCTCATCATTTCGTCCTATACAGTATCGCAGGATATATCCATTCCATTGAAAAAAAAAGAATAGATAAAAGATCCGACTCCGCCGTAGGACAAACTCCGCTGTGAATAGGCATTACAGACAGTGGAAAAGGCACAAAGATGACATCACAAAAATATTCCATGTCATTGATTTCTAGCACCTAGCCCAGTGTCAGTGTCAGAGATGACAAGCAATACACCCTTTCACTAAACATCGAGCGACATTTCAGCATAAAAATAGATGTTTAGCGGACTTTTGATTGTTATTCTTATGACGCCATAATCAATTGTCCAACTTTGAGTGACGTCATCCAAGTCGTATTTTGTGCTTGACATTTCACGAAAGTGGATAAGTGTATTGATGCGGGGCTAAAGTTTTGGTTGAGAATTGACAACGTTTTCTATAAAAGTTTTATCGTCATAATTAAAAAGAAATCAGATATCTGACAAAGCTGTTTGACAAAACTTACCAAGAACATGCACACAAAACATGATAATAGTAAATTATACACGGAAAAACGACATTACAAAAATATTCGATTGTGCTTTTGTAACAATACCGACTTATGACGGTCAATTAAAGTTACAAACTTCACTTAATTGATGTGGTTTACGGGCGCCCACCTTTCCACTCACCACAGGAACTGCATAATCAAAGAACACACATTTAGACAAAAATAAGTAATCCTCCATAGAGAGAACAAGGATCAAGAGTTTTCTCAAAAAGAGAGGTAATAAAAATGTTATACACGAAACGTTTGTATGATAATATGTTGCTATCAAAAAGATGTAATGCGACTTAAACATAAATAAACCGTGCTCTGTCAGTCTGTAAGCGGTCTCAGATCCCTGATCAGTAGGAGCCCCGACTAACAGTCAGAGGTGACGAGAATCAGGACCTTGTCTCCTCTGGAAAGGTTGGGCACGGCCTGTTATAGAGTCCCCACCGCCCTGTTATTCAGCGTGCAACGCTCAAGTAAAAGTCTGTATTGAGTTGTAGAGGGATCCAATACAAGACTTATGGTCTTAGCGATGATCTAGGGCTCATACTGTCGATGTCAAAAGCTTTCAAAATGATTGTCTCTAATGTCATTTTGTGGGTACAGAGGTAATTTTGCCAACCAAAACGTCATTCCCGCTGTAACACAGAGGGCGCTATGCTACTCTCTGCTTTTCCCCTGTTACCGGCTCGAATCTGTTTTACAAGATTCTTGTAAAACTGACAAAAACCAATTTAATGGTATAATAGATTTTAAGCATCAATTAACCGTTAAATAAAAAGGATTTTAAATTTGGTACACATGTAAGTCACTTATACTATTACGTAACACAGGGGGAGTTATGCTACTCTCTGCTTTTTCCCTCTGTTATCCCAGTTTTACAAGAAACTTGTAAAAACAGCTTCGAGCCGATAATAGAGGGGGAACGCGGAGAGTATCGTAGCGCCCTCTGTAGGAGAGATTTGCAATAACAGTGAAAATAGTTCTATTCTCGTAACTATGGGACTGACGTTATGGTTTTCAAATGATAACAAAAAGTTCTTGTTTCTGACACCTTTTTATGGGAATGTAAAAGGTTCTAAGAGTAAAGATTTTTAAGCCATAGTTTTCTGAGACATAACAAGTTGCTGAAACTTTTTGAATAAATTATGTCTCCGTTTATTTTTTACACACACAGTTCTTTTTTTCTGTATTTATATCTCTGTCATTCCTTTATTCCGTCACTCGGCTTCGATTAATTTCTCTATTATTGCTGGACTGACGTATTGGTTGGAAAATGATAAGGTATCCGGTATATTTTGACGTCGTACTTAAAAATTGATTGCCCCTAACGTCATTTTGCGGGAACAGTTATGATTTTAGTGATATAAGTGAATGGATCTATTCCGTCTAACCTAGCTCGGTATCGCATCCCTCCCTCCCTGCATTACTGCATGAAAATGCAACACGAGTGTAGATGTGGTTTATGGTAAAGGGAGGAAAAGATAAAGTTTTTAAAGCATCTGACATAAGTCACCGCGGAAATGCACCGTTAAAAATCTAATAATTAGAAGGGTAAATACACAAAAACAAAAACAAAAAACAAAAAAACACACACACACATACATACACACACACAAGTAAAAAGATTAATTATGGTTGGAATAATTTTACATGTTCTATAATCCTATAATCTATCTACGTATTGTATTCTGTTGTTGCAACAGCGGATACATCACTGCATTGAAATCAACCCATGCGAAGACAAGTCAAAAGAGTATATAGCATCCAATCTGGTAACATACAAGTCAAAATAGCAAAGCATTCTATATGATAACATATGTAGAGTAGCTGGGATGTGTTTCGCATTAATATTGGAAATTCACTGTGTTG